>CM046670.1:59500258-59805258 GCA_025594165.1 Tamias sibiricus | reverse complement strand
ATACCTCAATGATACCAAAGCATTTAGTATTTCATCAATAAAGTAGTTAAGTAATGTTTGTTTTCTTTCACACAGGAAACACATAGGTTTATATCCAGGATAAATTCATTCCGCTATTATCTCTCTCTTTGGTAACAAGAGAAAGTACAGATGAACACAATTAATACTTTCCCCTGATGCTAATTTCAAAATGTTCAGAGCATACTTAGCTTCTCCTGTGTTTAGAATCCATTGCTGGCTGACATTTATTCCTGCGTAGATGGGTGCATGCAAGGACATACCCCCAAAAAACTGCCATACAAATGGCTATTGTTATTATTTGGTTATTTATTCAGAACAACCACAATATAAAAAACAAAGAGCAGAAGACCCTTTTTTTCAGGAGGGTCTGAAATCATCCTTTCACTGGATTGGACCTTTCACCATTTCATTTCATAATTTCTTTAATCAAAGTATCACATAAATCATCCTCTTCTTTTCTCCTGTGGTGCCAAAATACAAACCACAATGGGAACACTCCCTTACAGCTGACATTTGCACGGTGGTTGGCATTTCTACAGTCCATCAAACATTTTAAAATTAGAGTTCTCCTTTATGATATAATGTGCAAAGAAGTGTCACCTATCCGAATTATATACAAGACCTATGGTTTTATACCACAGGACCATCTAGGTGTCAAGATTCAAAAGCAGAATGTGTCAGTGCTCAAATTTTAATCCACTCTTAACAACCTCTCCCTTTCTCTGCTCCTCAAAATTTACATGAGATTTTGATTACATGAGACAAGTTCAGTAGATAACTTATTAACATACTGTCCCAATGTAATAAGTGAACACTGAGAAATAAATTAGGTCTATTTTGTAGGTGAGCAGTATGCCCAAGGTCATACTGGTAAGCAACTGAGCTGGATTTAGACCCTAACTTGATCCTCAAGTCTGAGCTTTTAACCAGAACAACCAAGTAATTACTAAGTAGTTTCACAGTCTTTTATTAACCTATTAAGTCCCAAGTTTTCCAACTATGTGAACATAATAAATACTGAAATATTATTTCAAAGTTACCTACGTGGCAAATATAAATTGTTGCTCAATTTAAGTTTTCACAGGTGTTCCACATCTGAGACAATTGGACAAAATGGGTTAAAACGAGAACCATATTTTGTGCAAAACAACAAATGCAATATCTTTTCTAACGAGGTACTGTCTTCAACAACAGAGCCATAAGAACTCATATCTTTCTAACACTGTTTTCATCTCTGACTCAGATAAAATGAGTTGTTGTTTTTATGGTTAAGTATCTAAGACAGAGCCTGAAGCACATAGAAGGTCAAACATGTCCCATAATTTCAGAGACCAACTTTAAAATTAAAAGGAAATTATGTTTTTCACCAAAATAAGATATAAATAAATTATGTGTATCTTGCACTATACAAATGATCAAGAAGAAAATATAACATTATATAAAGCCTGAAGTGAAGAAAACTCCTTACATGGCCTAATAACATGAGGGTAAAACTAGCAAACTAGAAGTGATTTTTCAATTCCAATATAGCAGTACTTCCAAACCTGGAGCCCTTGGATACTAGACAGAGAGAAGCAAGATTAATTAAAACTGTGGTAAAATGTTTGTGCTTATGCATTTTCCAACTCGCCCCAGGAAGAGGGGTTACACCTTCTGCTCATTATACTTAAAGAAATTCAAGACCCCAAAAAGATTATGAAGTACCACCACAGGATAAGAATATTCAGTGACCATTTCAAACACAAATCAACACTCAATCTAATCAAGTATTTTCTAAAAAACTAGAGTATCCACGAAGCACAGGTTCGACCTATTGTTTGGAGAAAATAATGTTTTTTAAAACCTCCAAAGTTACAACTACATAAGCAAAGGGAACTTAAATGGTAAATTAAAATTCTAACTAACTGTGGCTTTTAGTAGTTGGGTACCTGAGAATTTGCTGGTGATTCACTGTCTCCTGAAGTTATAATTCTCAATGGACTGAGGGAAACTGTTGCAAAGAAAAACACTCAGATAATAAATATTCCTTCAAATACCACACTGCCACTTCTTTTAAACAGAGGAATACAAAACAGATGTGACACATTGCACCCAAAGATTTTAGATTAACATTAATATTAAATCAATACAAAATGTAGTAAATTTCATATGCTTTAGTTATTGAATAATATGGGATCAATAAACAGCTCAGAACTAAGCACAGATCAGAAAGCTTAAATAATCTAAATGAACAGAAAAGCCTCAACACTGATTACTTCAATATAAAACATATAAGGACCCAAGAAGTATATGTGGCAAGAATTAAATGAAACAAATCAAACTGAGAGTGGTGATGATTTTTTCCAGGAGAAATTGCTAAGAACAAAAGCTACAATGCACCCCTCCCCACCTTTTCATTCAGCAGAAAGCATACTAGATTTATAAGGTAACTTCTGTTTAATGGGATGTTTTCCAATAAACTATTGGGAAATTATTCCGACCACGTCTAACATAGTGAGAAAAGTAAAAGTGAACTTTGTGTAAAATTTACATATCTAAGGATTTAATAAGTATTTCAATTAAAAAAAAAAAACTTATCTCCAGTATAAACAAGTTAGGCTCCAAGTCTTAGCAATTTGATTATTTTGTATATTTTACCAAAAAGCAAAAAAAAAAAAAAAAAGCAGAATTTATTATTTTAGGGGACTTTAACTGACAAAGTTGTAACTGAACTAATGTTTCAAAAATATTACAGTATTCTGAAAGCCCTTCAAATTGCTCCACTTTAAACAAATACCTAAATAGATACATATGGTGGTATCTAGAGCTTTAAATATATGAAAATATGTTTCAGAAGCTAACGCTGAAGTCATATTTTATCATACCTATGTTAATATGATAGTTCTCTAGAATTAAATTGATAATTTTTAAAATATGTTATCTGGTTAAATACTAATTTAGGGTCTCTTTGGATCTTTCTGTTCTAAGTAAATAAACTACCTTCATAAAAAGCAAGTAAAACATCTACAATGTGGAAAAATTCCCTTTTAAATTCTTTTAAAATATTTTCCCCAAAATCCTATAAGTCAAAAATGCTATATTTGGTTATCTTAATAAAATTCAATAATGTAACTTATATAAAACTGATCATTAACCAATATCATTTGTTTTTTCAAAGATATATGTTTAAATTTCAGAATTGATACCTGCAAATTTCTTAAGTCTCTTCTATCATAACAGACTATATTGACAGAACTTTTAAAACCAGGTTTGTGAGTACTTCTCTTACAGTGACCATTCATTCAAATAGTAAGAGAATCTTTTCTGTGTTGTTTTTGTTTTTAACCAAGTTGAGATGGAAAGGTGGGATTCTTTTCATAAGAAAAGAAAACTAGTTTGCTTGGTTGTTAAAGCTATTGGGCTAATAGTTTTCATATTTATTCATAAGGTTACACAAAGCTTCTATATGAATCTCCTTTCTGTTTCCCAAATATCAAAATAGCTTTATTATTTCTTTTGATTTAAAATAAATTATATGCTTCCTTTTGTTAACAGGAGAATTTAATTCAAAGATAATTTTCTTAAATGAAAATATGATTACTTAGTAAGATATAAAAAAATTTGCCAGCATGTTTCCTAAACTAATACAAATTGATATGTTTTTAATACTTCATAAAAGTATACTAGAATTCCTCAAGCCCCATCTACATGTAGCACCCTTCCTTTTCTCCCTGTCTACAAAAAATATGCACTAAATAGCTACTACACTAAATGCAATGTTTTTCTTTTGTTTTGTCTTGTTTGCTATGCTAGGGATTGAGTCCGTGGCCTGTGTGCTTGCCAGGCAAGTGCTCTGCCACTAAGCTACATGCCAACCCTAACTAAAGTTTAAAAATAACTAATTTAAAACCTGTTCTTCCAAGTTTTCAGAATAAAAACATTTAAGCTCCCTCAATATGAAAGGGAAATTAAATTACTTCAACAAGTAATAGAAAGCACTAATAATATTAACAAACAGATCTTAAAATCTGTTCTTAAGTATGAAAGGATAGCTGTTAATGTTTTAGAGATAGGAGAAAAGGTCAAAATCAAACCACCATACATAGAAGAGCCTCTAGGACTTAACACATATTCTAAGAAAATATCAAAGCTATTTTAAATTCCTATATTTAATGATGATTACCACTCCAAGGAATCCCAAATGCACAATATCCAGTCACTTGGAAAACTAAGGTAATCTGCTGATGAAGAGGACATAGTAAAACAAACAAAATCAAATACTGGTAGAGATGATTAACTATAGAACTCTTGGATGGCAATCTGAAGATTATAGCAAAAGTTACAAAAACATACATTCTTTCTCCTCTATTATAAAGAATTTACATAAAAGAAATAAAACCCTCCAAAATTAAATAGCACTATTCATCATAGGAGAGCAGTGACCAAAAGAAACTGAAAATCAAAATGCAAATCAATAAAGGGTTCATTAATGGAAAACTATGTTGTTATTAAAAATTATGATTATAAAATATTTTCATAAAATATTCAGGATATATTACTAAGTGAAAAAACTAGTTACAGAACTATGATAGTTTTAAAATAAATATATTCACAAAAAGAAAAGGGTTTATGTAATATAAATGGTACTTAAAAATGAATTTTTACTTTAATTTCAATCTTTTTTATTTTCTGTAATAACCATGTATTGTTTATTTGTAATAAGGTTGAAATTTAAGCATAGTTATTAACTGATCAAGAAATCCAGCACTGGACAATGGCCAATATTTTTTAAATGCTGCCAAACTTTCTTTTTAAAGTTGTTTTTAATATCAATCTGGGTAAATATATCATTTGTTAGTAATGACCTCTGAACATCTAGTTCAGTTTATAATGACCTCTAGATCTTAAGCAATGATATGTTATGAAATGATAAAATAAAAGTGGCTAAGCAGAAAACTCAACAATAAGTTTTCAAATTTCACACACAGGCCACATGAGAGACAAATATATGATGAAAAATTTACAAGAAAGTACATATTATATGTCCATATGTTTTACTTAGTCCTTGGCTTCCTGAATCCATCTCCCATGTTAACTCTCATGATCATGAAGGCACAATAAAACCATTATCCATAACATAAAAGAAGTGAGGTGATGCAATAGTATACCAGGAAAGTATGTGCAGAAAGGTAAAGCAGAAAAAGAGAAAGAAAATACACAATCTGGGTTATTTCAATGGCACCAAAGCAGTTTATCTTTAGATATGTAACACTAGCACCATCTGGTGGAACACTAGTTAGAAGCAATACTTCAATTGCCAGCTTCTAATTTTTTAAAAGAAGCCTTAACTGTATTTTTAAAAAGATGACCATTTTCCAAAGAGAATAACTTTAGCAATGACACAGTTATCACCTGGAGGATCCATAATAATCCTGAGAGAATTTGAAAAGCCTACCAGAGGATCTGCATGTAATCGCAGATGGGCATCCTACCATCATTTCCACACAGCAGTCTTTCAGCAGAACAGAATTCCTTTAGTTATTTTCCTCCAGTGCCCCATACCACAATGGATGAAAAGAAAACTTTCCAGGCACAAAAGAAAGCCAAAAAGGAAAGATCCAAACTAGCAACTACTGAGTAGAACTTTAGTTTGGATTTTGAAGTTTCTCAAAGCACTAGCTACCTATCCTGCTATATTATTAGGGGTAGAAAAAAAAATAGTATTTTACCAGAAAATCCACCTCTCCTATTTAGCATCACAAGTTTATGTTCACAGTGATGTTGAGCTGCTACAGTGTGCCACAATGTGTCAAAACACGACATTTAAATCACTTCTACTGCTGTCAGTGGGCCATTCAATGACAGAAATGACAAATTCAATAGTACCTTCAAATCCATCATAGGGGAAAGAAAATCAACAAACTGAAGGACAAAGAAGACAGAAAGCTTGTGCCCAATCTGTAGGGTGAGAGAGAACAGCTACTGAGGTAGAAGCAATTTCTGACAAAAAATGGCAGGAGAAGAATTATCATTCTCCATTACCTTCCACAGTTAAGCATCTCTTTTATTTGCTTTCTCCTTTCCTTCATCATCTTCTCCTTTCCTCTTGAAAAATAATTTCTTCTTCCTACTTATATATGAGACCAACATGAACTTGTTTTAAGTACCGTATGTTACCAAAAAGGGAGCCTCAAGACAGAGGCTGAAAGCACAAGTGGCATTAGATTAAGCAAAGGGCAAGGATGTCACTGATTCTGGGACAGGAATAAAAGTTCAAGAATTGAAACACTATCTATGAAGAAAACTGTTGTCTGCAGCAAAACTACAAATGTTCCAAGTTCACTGTTAACAATGTACAAAAACTTAGCAAGCAGAAAATGCTTTTTTTTTTGGGGGGGGGGGGGGGGTAACTAGGGGCACTCAACCACTGGACCACATCCCCAGCCCTTTTTTTTTTTTTTTTTTTTTTTTTTTTTTGTATTTTATTAGAGACAGGGTCTCACTGGGTTGCTAAGTGCCTCGCCATTGCTGAGGCTGGCTTTGAACTCAAAATCCTCAGAGAGCAGGAAATTCTGAAGGTTGGAGCCGATCTAATTTTACAATTAGAACATTATTTGGCCAGTAATTTGTTTTGTATTGACCTAAAAAAACATGACACATCAAACTACCTGCCATTCCCCACAACAAACTCAAAAGTATAATCCTTCTTATAGTTGACTCCAGAGTGTCAGAGTGTCAATTTTTTATGTATTCAATTTATATTTACTCCTATTAACTAACTTTTTTCTTAATAGATGGACACAATACCTTTTATTTTATTTGTTTGTTTTGTGGTGCTGAGGATCAAACACAGTGCCTCATTCACACACATTAGGCAAGCGCTCTACCACTGAGTCACAATCCCAGCCCCATGTTAACAATCTTTTTGGGTTTTCTTTTTGTTTCTTTGTTTTTATTTTTGGTACCAGGGGTTGAACTCTTGGGCACTCGATCACTGAGCCACATCCCCAGCCCCACTTTGTATGTCAATTAGAGACAGGGTCTCACTGAGTTGCTTAGCACCTTGCTTTTGCTGAGGCTGGCTTTGAACTCACAATCCTCCTGCCTTAGCCTCCCAAACCACTGGGATTACAGGTGTGCACCACCGCGCCCAGCCCCCTGTTAACAATCTTAATCCCACTAACAAATGACAGACATTTATCAATTTTCATGCCTTGGTTCCCACTTCTCCTATTCTTGCCTTTCTTACCCTTTGTTTTACCCCTCCCCCAACAACTCCTACTTCCCTTTCAAGGGAATTTATGCTTCAGTATAAATAATTGTGTCTCTAGTCAAGAAAGACCCTTTCTACAAAGTTGATCTAACATCCACCAACACCCTTCAGGTTGGAGCTCCAAGCCCTATTCTGGAATGGCCTCCACTTTGAGAATGTCTTTTTTCTATAAAGCTAATGCTGAAAAGAATCCTGAAAGACAAGCTGTGTGTAAGACCACTACACTAGATCTACTCCTTTTCTAATTGTGGTTTTAAAGCAGAAGGAGAGAGAGGATGATCTGCTCAGTCCAGCTGGCTATTCCATTTACTCCTTCATCTGTACTCGAATCTTTACTATTCTGGTGATCACTGCACATTTCTGGCTTTCCTATATTATACTGTGTAAATATTTAGGAGAAATAATTCCTTTCAAGGATCTGAACTTCCACTGTCGTTATGGCAAATCAACCTGTTTATGCTATGTTCGTTAGCTAACAACTAGCCTAAGAGAACACAGGAATTTACTAACATGCAGCACACAAACACCACAATCATAAAGCTTCTCAGAATGGGGGAGGGGGGGCGCGCATATCAAGAACATGAAAGACCAGTTTATTTTTATTTCCACTGCCCTGTAATTCCTTTTAACTCTACCAGAACAATCCTTAATTTGAACCTTTCCTGCATTTATAGGAAGAGGGTAGACTGAATGTATATAAACTACCAAAACAAATCCACATCTCCATTTAAGTTTCCTTGATTTTAGAGTAGTAATTCTCAAGCGTTAGCCTGCATAAGAATCAGCTGGAGGGCTTGCTAAAATAGATTTCTGGGCTGGGGTTGTGACTTGGTGGTAGGGCCTGGCATCTGTGAGGCACAGGGTTTGATTCTCAGCAACACATACAAATAAATAAAATAAAGGTCCATCAACAACTAAAAAAAATTTTTTTAAAAATACAGATTTCTGGGCCCCACACTCAGTTTCTGTATAACTGAAGCAAGGAATTTGCAGGAATCAAAGATGGTGGTTACAGTTCAAATCTTGTCTATAACCATAATTTGCAAATGTATAAAATAAGCTTCAAGAAATGGAAAATATGTTTGATGCAAGTAGAAACAATATTGATTGTTCTATGAAAATTCAGATTTCCATGAAAAGACTGCTGGCAGAATGGGAGAAAATCTCTGCCAGCTATTCTTTCAACAGAGGATTAATATCGAGAATATATAAAGAACTCAAAAAACTTAAAACTGAAAAGCAAATAACCAACTTAAAACTGAAAAATAACTCATTCAATAAATAGTCAAGTGAAATTAAATAACACTTTTAAAAAGAACAATTCTATAAAAAAATGTTCAACATCTTTAGCCATCAGAGAAATACAAATCAAAACTATACTGAGATTCCATCTCACTTCAATCAGAATAATAATCATCAAGAACACAAATAACAACAAATGCTGGTAAGGATATAGAGTGAAAGGAAGTCTACACTGTTGGTGGAAATGTAAATTAGTATAACTACTATAGAAACCAGCAAGGAGTTCCTTAGAAAAACTAAAAATAGAACTACCATATGATCCAGCTCTACCATTCCTTGATATTTACTCAAAAATAAATAAATAAATAAAGTTAGCATAGTCTAGCACCTGCAGCACAATTCACAACAGCCAAGTTATGGAATCAGCCTAGGTGCCCACTGACAGATGAATGTACAAAGAAAATATAGTATATATTCACAATAGAGTTTTATTCAATCATGACAAAAAAAAATTATGTCAGTTGCAGGGAAATGATGGAACTGGAAAGCATCATGTTAAGCAAAATAAACCTGACTGAGAAGACAGTATTGTTTGTTTTCTCTTAGATGTGAAGCTGCAAGGGCCTAAATTGGGGAAGAAAAAACATCATGAAAGTAAAATACAGATCATTAGGATAAAGGAAGGATACACAAGGGTGGGGAGTAAGGGAGGTACTGGGGAATAGAAATGATCAAATTATGCTATATATATATATATATGTTCTGTATAATTAATAAGCACCAATTTTTAAAAATTGTTCAGTTGCAAGGTAGAACTCAAACAATACATGTTTATTACTGATGACTACCTAGATCCAAAAAAGTAAACCCTAAGATGAAGACACATATGAATTCAATAACTATAACCTAAGACATATGTTCTGTGAGTCTATAGGAAAAGCTATTAAAATAGGACAGATCCAGTTAAAACATGAAGAAAGACAGTTTAAATGTGTGACAAACATCTTTCTTTATTTCAAGTTGACCTAGAACCGTAAGCAAGAAGCTGTGCTTACTAAAGAACTAAAAGGTTTGCACTATGAAATGTTTTCAAATATTTATGTTGTATTTCATGAATTTTATTGATAATATGTCATTCATCACCACTGCTTTATAATTGCTAAATATGGATTTTATATTTCTACTAGTCTTTATAAATTATACTACACAGGACAAGCCTGTTGGCCAATATTTATTCTCCCTTTTCCACTATGCAACTTAAAGTCATTTGAGAAGTAGTTTTTCAAAGAGATACCAGTGGATACGATTTCATATGGGATCCAAAATCTCTCAAAATGCTCTGCCTTCCAATGACATAACTATTAGGGTATCTTCTTATTTAACCTCCTCATGTTTTTTGAAATTCAAAGAGATAAGAGTCATTTGAACATCTTACCCTAACAATAATAATAATAATAGTTTTTAAAACCTTCATTTTAAACCAGAGTTCAACTCCCTTCCTCAATCAGTTAAATACCAGTTACTAAGAGGAGCAAATGTATTTATACTTCTTCTGCCCTTTATTTACCAACCAACCCTCTTGTCTTAGAATATTAAGATGGCAAAAGGTGAAGAAAGAAGAGGAAGAAGCAAGGACCTCAAACAGGAGATCTTATTCCTGAAGATTTAGGATTTTTAAAAAATATTTATTTATGCCGGGCGCGGTGGCACACGCCTGTAATCCCAGCACTTTGGGAGGTTGAGGCAGGAGGATCACGAGTTCAAAGCCAGCTTCAGCAATGGCGAGGCACTTAGCAACTCAGTGAGACCCTGTCTCTAATAAAAACACAAAAAAGGGCTGGGGATGTGGCCCAGTGGTCAAGTGCCCCTGAGTTCAATCCCCGGTACCACAAAAAAAAAAAAATATTTATTTGCTTTAGTTGCATACAATGCATTTATTTTTACGTGGTGCTGAGGATCAAACCCGGGCCACGCACGTGCCAGGCGAGCACTCTACAGCTGAGCCACAATCCCAGCCCAAGATTTAGGATTTAAGAGTCATCAGTGTGTGCATCCGTAATACAGTATGATCATAACAGAAGCTGGTCTTTAAAGTGCCACAATTTCCTGGTGAGGTTTTTTAATAAAAACAAGGAGTAAAAAAATGAGAACCATCTCCCAACTCTCATCATTTCTCTAGTGAAATTCAGAAAATAATCACTAAAACCGTAGCTTATAGGAAAAAAACACACAAAACCCATATAGGCACTCTAAAATAACTGAACTGTACCATTTCAGCAATGCATCCATCTATGAACAACTGCCTATGCCTACTCCTGAGACAGGGAAGGATGATCAATTACATCTGTCCTCATCTTGTCTTGAAATCTTGACATTTTTCAGCAAGTAAAGGTTCCAAATGGCAGGTGTCAGAATGTCTTAGCCTCACATGTGGTGCTAGAAGGCAGAAAAAAGCAGTGGAAGCATGTGGTTATGTCAGCCACACAGAAGCTGCCTGAAGAGCACATTCTGAAAAGAGCAAACCTCAGACTCAGTTAAATCAGTCCAATGCCAGATGCCACTATGAGAACAAAGCTGTGGTGCCAAGGATTAGCTGCCCAGAGAAACATTCAACTCAAGGCTCTCAGAGAAAAGGAAAATAGTGAAGTATAATGGCACCTGTCAATGGCCTGTCTGTACAACAATTTGGTCAAACTAGCTCCTTCTATGCAGAGAGAGCAAGTAGAATTCTTTGTTTAGTCTATGAGCAGGCATTATTTTCTCAAGGTCATTTTCAGTTATTCTAAAGTAAATAAAAGAATCTTCACTTGCATAACAGTTGTGCAGTTGTGTGCTATCCAATGACAGGAACACCTTCTGAAAAATGTGTCATTAGGTGATTTTGTCATGTGTGAACAACACAGACTGTAACCTACACAACCATTATCACTACAGCATCACTGAGTGATACAATCTTATGGGACACTGCTGTATACATGGTTTATCCTTAACCAAAATGTCATTATGTGAAACATGGCTGTACTTACATCTTTCTAAAAGTGCTACTAACTCAATCCAACTCATTTTAGTATTTATACTATACGAGAAAGTCAGAAAAAATGTAATTTCCTTATTTTGGGAATAAGAGAGTAGCAAAAGGTTAAATAATCAGACCAAAGTAATCTGAAGTCAAGCAGTAAAACTAAGACCCAAGAAATAAAACCTATTCTCTGGATTGTTAGGCCAGACTTCCTTCTACTCAGATAAAGTCTCTCTGCCCACACCTTTCTTCCCAATCATCTTTCTACATAGGTTTTCCCAATAATGACAGCACTTTGGAGGCTTTTTAAAAGAGCTTGTTGAAGTCAGTCAATTAACACTTTTATTCCTGGAGGTTGACACAATTGGCATGATGCCTTACCCCTCAAACCTGAGTCTTAGATATGGTAATGGTGTTTAAGGCTACTCAAAACTGGAGATGCTAGAGAAGCACACAAATAATCCATCTGGTCAAATATATCAGAAACTAAACAAATAGAGATTCACCAGAAAGATCAGTATATGGTTAATGATACAATATGTCCATGGGAAAATGAAATTCAGCATTATTTAGGTTTTTCACTCTATTAGAATATACAAAAGGATCACTGGGCCAAAGACTGATACTTTGAATCCATGCAACTTTCTCATAAGATGAAGCACAAACAAGAACCAGGGATCCACTTGGATTCAAGTTAGTAATCTTTTAACAAAGTAGCATAAATTTAAGAACCTTTAGAAGCATATAAAATATTCATGACCTATTTCTCTCATGAAGAAGTTATTTGTTTTTTCTTCTATAACATACTCCCCAGGACCATGCCACTAACTTTTATTTATTTGCCATATACCTTGTACCTATTTTCACCCTAAAACAACTCCATGGAGCTTACATTGTCTTGTGGCCTTCTAATCAATTGGCAAACACTGTTCTTCACCTCTGTTTTCGAGTACTTTCTCATCTTCCTATTATCAGATCTTCTTCTAAGTCCAATTAAAACATACAGCACAAACAGGATAAAAAGGCCAATTAGAATAGAACCACAGTCATATAAGGACTAAAAGTAATCTCATATATATATTCTACAGCTTGAAAATAAACTTTTAAATAGAATTAAATATAAAAAGAAATTACTAAATTAATTTAACTTCTTGTCCACCATTTAGTTTGAAAGTTTCCATTTCTGTAAAACAAGTCATTTTTATATGATTTCCATGTCTGCTGTCTTTTTCCTACACCCTTTGCTGACTTAATTGATTCCAGACTTACAAGAACCAGTTGTTTTTCTGTTTTACACATTAACATAGAGGAATTTGTTTTTCTAACATAGATAAAAATTTGTGCCCAGGTTTAGGGTAAAAAAATGAGTGGGAAAAAACAAAATGTGATACTCGTATTGAGGAACGTTTATTGTTCAAAGTCATGCAAATAGTAAATAAAAACCAGAAATGGACAAGTTTTTCATTGGAATCCAATTTGAAATGAATTTCAATTGAAAAACAAGCAGGACTAGAACAAGTCAGGCATAACTATATTATAATCTCCAATGTCATTATAGAATCATACAAACAGTCATTAGTTCTCCAGTCCACAAAAAGAAGTAGATAAACTAGGGCTTTTAAATATTGCTTGGCTAATGAAATTTGTTGCAATCTCCTTGATTGAACCAAGGGACAAGGCACTAATAACTATGCTTGTTAAAAATCACTGAACATTTCCTGAAACCTAAAAAATAATCCACATTCAGAAAATTATCTCTTCAAGCCACCAAAATCTTCTAATATCTTCTTTGATATTCTTGTCAATTTTAAAGCTTAATTTTTGTGCAAATATATTTTACCTCAATAATCTCAAGGCTAAAATGAATTCAAAAGTGGCAGAATCAAGAGTCAAAGCCACCAAATGAGTAAAATAACCTTCTAATCTAATCTTCTATCATCCAATCTTTTTTTTGGAGGGAGGTAATTCCTTCCCCAAATTCTTAAAACCTGGCCAATAGATATTTGTATAATTTTGAAAACAACATACTAAATACCTTTAGAAGGTTGTTCAAATATGAAATCATATTATGTTTTAAAAGTATGTATTCTTGAAAATTAAGAACAAATATAAAAATAAATTAAAACAAAGCTAAAGCCATATTCTTAAAATTTCCAAAGATAAGACAGGAAAAGTTACAGTTGTCACTTAATATGCACTAACATCCCATGAAAAGAAAATCTACAACATAATCTGATCCCGAAGAATTTAAACCACAGACTTCCTGATTTCCCAGTCAGTGTTGAAAGCATCTCAAACAGTAACTACACACAATTACTAAAGGCACTTTTAAGATTATTTTATTTTCCCTAAATTTGAAGTAAGTATAAAGTCTCCATTCCATAATAAATTCAAAATAACCTGATGCTGTCCTTGAAACATTTTATATCAAAGGCATCAATGAATTTTTACTGTGAATTTCAAGTTTTCTAACTCAAAGTTAGGAGAATTACAGTTATAAGTAACATTACAATCTCTAAAGTAATATTAAAGGATCAGTTCATGCACTTTGAATCATATTCATTTGAAAATTTTTAAAAAAGAGAGAGATGGAGCTGAAGCTATAGCTCAGTAGGAGTGCTTGCCTAGCAAGTGTGAGGCACAGGTTTCAATCCTTAGCATCACCACATAAAAATAAATAAATAAAATGAAAGTATTCTGTACATCTACAAAAAATTTTAAAGTATATTAAAAAAAACAAAGAGATATTAGAATACAAACTCAAATGTATGACATATTATGTTGACTTTATTCTCAGGAATTTTTTCCTGAGAATAAAAGTGAATAGTGGCATTTCTTATGTTTGAGCAATTTTAACCAATGGATTGCTAAATGTACTTTACAAATGATTTTATTAAAAATAACTGTAAAAATATTTTTTAAAGTCTTCATGAAACAAAACAAATTATTTATAGCCATACGCATGCTTACACAATGATAATGAAAGACATTAACCTTTTCCCCACATTTAAATGGGAGAAAGGAAAAGAGAGGAGAAAAGGAAAACAGACAGATGAATGTTGAGAAAGAGAACATGCTAGCTCACACATGTACATGACTGGCAAATCCATTAAACTTTTCCTTTTTCTTTTCACTATAATACATACAATACTAAGAATGGCTTGTAAAGAACTAACAATGTAACCAGTCAACACTACACAATCTACTTTCTAATATATCTACTACCCTAATCTTGGGGGGGCTATGTTGACAGTAAAAAGAATGCATCTTCCTTGCCTAGTATAAATCACTATCATGAGCAAATTAGAATGGATAAATAAATAAAACAAAGGTATTATATCTAACTACAACTAAAAAATAAATATAAAAAAATTTAAAAAAGAATTTATTAATTCCTAACCTATCTAGTGAAGAAACAAAACTTCACATACTAGAAACATATACACACAGAGAAGAAACTAAAAATCATTTTCCTCTCTTTTAACCTATTTCCCAGGTTTAGAATTCAGACTTCCATTATCAGAAAATTTCAAATACCTATTTCATTTCCAGTTTGGCCACTGGGAGGATCTTTTTCCCCCAAAATAACTGCAGAAACACAGATTTCTAAGATAATTTTTCAGAACTAAATTAGCAGGGATGCATATATGTTTGTATACTGTATATCTGCTTCAAGCTTTAACATCGCAATTTAAAAATATTGTTTTTAATTACACAGAAATTCATAACAGCATGCACAAAAGAAACTGCAATTGAAATTAGTCTATTCTACCATTTTTAAGTGTGTTGGGGGAGATTTTAAAAACAAATGCTACTTAGAAAAATGCAGACTAAAACATAATTTACCCATTAAGTCCCAGGCTTCCAATTCTGCAAATATGTCCATGAAATTGAGACAGGTGCATTGGAAAGCATCATCTAGAACCTACTGTAGAGTCTATTATCATTAATAATATCAATGAGATCATATTATCATTAATCATTGAGCCATTATTTTTATTAAAAGAATAGAATTCCAAAAACATATTTATTTCAAAGTTACCATGAGTGGTATATTTGTTGGTCAATTTAATAAGTTTTTTAAGTGTTCCATAAATGGGATGATAGGACATAATGGGTTAAAGAATAAAGGGGCATAAAATGTATACATTTTATACCTAAATTTACTGTGTTTCTGGAAAGCTGTTTTGGTCACAAAGATCAGAATTCATTGCATTACCCCCTAAATTCTGAAATCAATTGGAAAAAAGTCTTTATGCTAAAGTCTTTTAGGTGAAGCTCCTATAAAAACACCTGTCAGGCAGCTTGAACTATAATATTAGATGGATCACAAGCTTTATAAAGTGATGCTGACTTTCAAAGGCATTCACTATACTGAGGATCACAATCATAGCAAGAGAAAATGCCACTTCAGGAACATTGTCTAAATTGTTTTTCTGAATTGTTCTTGTCAAATTAAAAGGACAAAAATTATTCTACCAAATGCTGTCCCTAAGAAATCTAGCTGAATCCAAAGCATAGCTACCAATGAGCAGATACGGGCCCTTTAGATGCGGAGAGAAAGAGTTTATTTCTTTTTCTATTGATATGTGAAATGGTCAGGGTCCAAGAAGAAAAGTTTCATCTCAGCAGTTAGTTTAGGTGGTACTGATAGCTATAATCCCATGCAGGCCGCAATTCCTTTTGAAAGGATTTTCAAATGCACAAATACAAAGAAAAAATATAAACACAAGTGTTTTCATAATGAATGACTGCCTAGGATTATGGAGTTATAAAAAACCAAGGTTAGAGATCTAGATACGCGTGAGTATTGTGAACTACCAAACCAAAGTCAAATGCAATCCTTGCTCACTCTTTTGACAAGGTCAGTGCACCCATCCCTTAGCACAATAACCAACTGAATTTCAGGTTGTAAAAGGTGCTCCAAGAAAATAAAATTCTCCACAAATCATTCAATGTTTCTCTACTGTATTGAATGTACAAATAAAATTCTTTAAGAAAAACATTTTTCTGTTCACTCTGTTGTTTTCCAGAAGCTGTATATCACACAGAAACTGCCTGGTAGAAGTGCTCATTCATTAGCAGCATAAAGATATTATGTCCTTTGGCAGCCAATTATTACTATGTTTTCTTCACTTGCAAGATGAATTTTTATAGTACATTTATAATTTACCCACAGATTTAGAGTCATGTTCATCTACTGGAAAGAGCTACGATTACATGAACTTCCCCCTGAAAGTTCTAAAGCTTGATTTCAAAGGATAGAAATATAAGCAACAGAACAAATAAACTGTTTATAAGAGGCATGGACATGAGATGCCTAGTCTTGTGGTTTGGCAAAAATCATTATGTGACCTATGGCCACTAGGGCAATCAAAAGGTTCCATTTTAACAGTGGCAAGGGAAAATGTTAATAGCAAAAGTTCAATGGCATATATTCCTTCTGCACTTTTTTTTTTTAATAAAAAAAAACCTCTGTAACTTAAATTATTAAACATTTTCCAATGTTAACACTTTTTAAAGTCTCCTTTCTAGGTACCAAGTTTCCTGGCTTTGTGGCTCAAGTGATGACAAACAGATAATTTCCTATTCACTCCACTTACCGGTAACCATCATCAACAAGAATCTAGTAATGTAAAGAATTATTTTCAACAGCCACCTTCAATTACAAATGTTTGTCATGATCACAGACTTCCAATGCTAATCTCCTTTCAAGTGAAATACCCACACAAGGGCTCTTTGAGAAACACAGCATGGCTATTTGCTTTGCTTTGCCTTATCCTGCAAAGAGGCTGAAATACATTGCCATATCCATCTCTCTTATGCAAAGTAGCATGCAGACCCACAAGCTTTTGTCAAGACCCGAGTTTTGACCAAGTGATATTCATGGCTAGAACACTGTTTCCCTAAGTATACTTCTAAACCTGATGGCTGTTTAAAGAAAGGGAAAGAAAGTTTTGAGGTAATTGACTCAAGTTTCTCCAAATTTTCTACCTATAGACCATACTTCCTTAGCTTACATACTTTGCATGACCTGAATATATTTCAGAACCCTATTGCTAACCACAATTCCAGAATTAGAAACTTACAGTCTAGTTTAGTTCAGGAAGAATACACAGTGCTTATCCAATGAAAAGAAAGCCTGACTCTATCAACATACAAAGTTACACTTATTTGTTGAAGAGAGCTCTGGTACACCATTAGTTTTCTGGCACACTAAGTTCAGGCATTTTATCTTAAGGGAATATTTTGAACTCACTATTTTTTCTGTTTGACAACCAACTGAGGCACTGAACATCAAGATGATAGTTCTGTTTTCAGGACAATCTGCTTTTACACTGAATTTTCATAAGTCCAATTTCATTTTAGGGCTAGGGTTATGGCTCAGTGGTAAAGCGCTTGCCTTGCATGAATGACTGGGTTCATCCTCAGCACCACCTTAAAATAAATAAATAAAAATAAAGATATTGTGTCCATTTACAACTAAAAGAAATATTTTTAAAATTTTTCATTTTAAATGCAACACAGAACTCACTCAGTGAAGGAACTACAAAGTGAAACTTTTAGAATAAAAAGAAATCATTGGTAAAGCAACTGATCATCCCTTTTTGTGAGCTTTTAACATGTGATTATGCATTTACAACTTATGTAAGTGAATAATATTTCTCTTCATGCCTGTATCATACCTTGCTAATCAATGTTCCCTTACAGGAAAGAAAGGAAAGATTTAACCTTAATCTAGTTTATGTTAGGGAAGTGACAGATAACAAACTTCATGCTGAGAAGGACCAAGCCAGCACACAATAAATACACAAATTACTTCAGTAGCATACCCCCATCAGCTAACAGGAAGCACAACTGCAAAGCAAAAACTCAAGCTCTCCCTTCAAACTCTTTTCTACACTATTCTTTCATAACATTGATTCCGTTGCTCCAACAAGGTCATATCCACAGGATAGCTGCCTGACATAGTACGGAGACCTTCCCTTTCTTCCTCCACATTCTTCATCATATAAAACTGTGTTAGCACAATGTAATCCTTCAGTGACTGTTTCTTGCCAGCTGTTAGGATTATAGGATCAAAAAATAAAATCATGATGAAGAGAACATGACATGTAGTCTCCTTATGTAAGGAAGACTAGGTTACTTTCTGAAAGATCTACTCCTCCAGAATGTTCCTTCAAAAAACCTGACTAGTTAATGAAATAGTTACTTAGTTTTGACCTAGCACTAAGACAAATTAAGTTCTTGCTGAATTCTAAAAAGTTGAGAAGATGAAAAATTCCAAAGAAGTGCTATATTTCACCACCCTAATTGGGGAAGCGGGGAGACTGAACAAGTTTGCCTATAAAGAACAAAACAAACTCTGCATGGTGTAATCATTGAGCCTCAGGTTCCTTCTAGAAAATGAAGAGTTGGACTAGATCTTTGAGGGTATTCTCACTCCAATATAATACATGATTTAGGGAAATTCCTTATGCTGAAAGGCATGAAAACTATTTAATGTAAAGATAACCCATTCCTGTTCAGAGTTTTGTGGGGTTTTTTGTTTTTATTTGTTGTTGTTTTTGTTCTGCTAGTGTCATCCAAACAAAAGGGCAAAATTAATAGTATTAAGGTATCAAGTCAAACCTTTTGGCTACCATACTTGAACAACTGAGAGGTAAAAAGACAGCACGGTACACCAGAAACAACTTAAGATTTAAAGACAGATGACCTGAATTTAAGTCTCCTTCCTACTAATTCTTTAATTCATATTAGTCTGCTAGTTAGTTTCCTCACCTGTTAAATGTGAATAACATAACCAGAGGGTTATTGTGAGAAATAAATAAAAATAGTTATAAAGGTATTGATATTGCAATGAAATCTGAACTAAAATCTACCTTTACTCACCTCTAAAAAAAGTACACATATAACTCCAAATAACCTACTATAAAAGCAAAATACGTCTTTTTTAAATATATACTGCTAACACTGATATTTAAAGGCAGGATTCCTAATTTTTTTGCTGTAATATCCCCTACACCTTTTTTTAAAAAAAGAAACAAATTATTTGAATCTCTTACTAGTTAAGGCTATGAATTCTGAGAATGTAATTTTTCATAAACTCTCAGTTTATGAAAAAATTCATAAAAATTCATATTCTATGAAGTGGTGACCTAATGACAAAAGCAAAAGAGAAAGAATAATTTTGTTGTGGTGAAGCAGCAAACAGTATAATCAGCAGTTCTAAATAATCCAAATATAATTTCACAAGTAAATGGGAATGAATCTCAACAAGAAACAAATGTGAGGAATAAAATGTATCTGACAATTCATCTATGAAGAAATGGAAAAAAGAATCATTTACTACGCTTAATCTCCTAAAGTGAAAAAACGCCACTCAGAAAAACACATTGCAACAAAGATAATTTAGTCAACTTTTATGCTAAAATTAGGCAGAAAAATAATTTTCTTACATGTCTACATATTCCATGGCTAGAATGAAAACAAACACATGTCATACTTTCAGACTCTTCTCAGTAAGAACAAAATGAAATGGGGGCAGTTGGAACTGTCTGAGACCTTCTGGCTCCATCATTATGGAAATCAGTGAACTGTCTGAGTCCAGGTTTCCAGAGGAAATACCTATTTTCGTCAGTGTCTCTGAAATAAATACTTTTCAAAGTGAAATTATTAACAACTTCCCTATACCTTACAAATTTTATAGCCCCCACAATTTTCAAAGCATTTTAAACCAAAACTCCAATTCTGTCTTAGATTATGAACAGCTATGACAGACTATATTCTTTAAAAAATATATACATTTTTTTTTAGTTGTAGATGAACACACAGCATCTTTATTTATTTTTATGTGGTGCTGAGGATCAAACCCAGTACCTCACACATGCAAGGCAAGCGCTTTACCACAGAGCTACAGCCCCAGCCCAGACAAACTATGTTCTTTATCAAATAACTTTACTCAGTCCCCTAATCACTGGGTGTCACTCTTTATATTAAAAGGAATTTTTATCTCATAAGAATTAGCAATATGAAGGAGACACTTAGAAATTAGAAGTACTTCAATCTCAAGAACAACAAATTCAGTGACAATCAAGGAACAAGAGAGAGTAGATGAAATTACATCCTACTAGACATACAGTGTGGAACCACTTCAGGATTAAAGGAGATTTCTTATTAGCCAATGAGTGTTAAAAACTTAGAGTTTATAGGGTCAGATACTATAAAACTCTGAGTGTCAACCTTCAGTAGCTATTAATACATGCATACTAAGTTCTTTAATATTTTTAATAAACCTAATACTTTACAGCTGAATAAACTGAGGTAATACAGAAAGGTCAGATTATTTGCTAAAGTTTATACAACTAGTAAGTGGCAGAGCTGGGATCTGTGCATGTCCAACTGACCCAAGAGTCCAAATTCTTTATCAGTATTTTGAGTTATGTATTATATTCATCTCATTAAATCTACATATTTCTGAGAAACAGAGATTATTTTTCTAATTTTACTAATTAGAAAACTGAAATTCAGAGAAACTTGCCCAAAGTCAGCAAGGAGCAGAAGTGAAGTACAAACCCAGGACTCTGTCGCTAAAATCTATGCTCTTGAACTTAGCACTCCACCACCACCATGACAACCCCTCACCAATCACTGTGATATTTATTTTTTCCTTCTGTATCTCACTGGATTCCTGACACAATGCGGTAGGTAGGAAAATCAAAATAAATTTTGTGACAGACAATTAGCAGTCAAAAAAGACCTAAAAAATAAATTAAGTATTGTGATATTTCCAAGTCATCTCTATATAGAAAAAACATAGTCAACATTTTTTTAAAATCTAGCATCAGGAGGCAGGTCATATATTTACTTTTCATAATCACTGTGCATGTTGAGTATCTGCAACATGGTAAGTCCCAGAGATGTACTCTAAAGGGCATCCCTGGGTATAATTATGCTCTTCTTCAGCAATCCCTTACCTTGTTCTCTGAGTTACCTATCTTTACTTCACTCCAAAACCACTTCTAGTCAAGTACTCAGCCTTGATTTTGAATCCAGGGGAAACAAAAGGGAGAGCTCTGAGAAGCTCATTTCAAAGTGCCAGGAACTTAGTGTATTCAATTCAAAAACAGGATTTGAAAGTAAATACTAAATATACAGGTTGCATGAAGGGTTAAAATGAGAACTTTTTGGTCTTAAAAAGGGGACAAAACATATATTTCAAATACAAAAATTAAAGACAGTACACTATTATTTTTCAAGAATAAATATTAAAGATTATTAGCAGTTGGCTTTGTTTTGAGAGGTAAGATCATGGGCTTAGTTCTTTTGCCCCCCCCCAAAAAAGCATATTCAGAAAATGAACCATAAAATATATCTATACAATAAAATATCACTTGGTAGTCCTTAAAAATGATGTTTATCTGTAACACATCAGTGAAAGAAAAGACAAATATCCATTAATGTTAAATTATGTATCACACATATATACAAAAGAGAAACCTATAATCATGTTCACCAATGTAATAATGATTTTACTCCTGGATCTCCAGGATGGTAGGTACAGATTTTCTACACTGCTTGTTAGACAATTCTACACTATTTAAACTACTTAGAGAAGTATACATTTCCTCAAAAGCAATACTAACATTTTAAATCTATCAGTATATAAAGTATATAAGTACAATAAGACATTCCAATTTCACAAAAAATATTTTGTTTTAAAAATGCTAAGTATATTTGCTGTACAAAATTTTAAAGTGGTTCTGTAGGGGAAAGGCTTTTTGTAAATGTGAATATGAAATAAGATATACTAGAATTCATAAGTTCTGTATATACAGAATATTTTAATTTAGCTATCAAATATTTGGGGGAGTACCATGTGCTAGGTATTGCCCTATGCCTGGATAATCCAGTAAACAAATAGCCAAATATCCCCTGCACCTATTAGCAAATGTTCACTAGTCTTTAAAATTTAAAAAGTTTAAAACCCAATACCTAAAAATATGCATACTATAGTAAAAGAAATTGTAACTTAATAAAATAATTAAAAGCTCTCCAGAGGTTTGTATTAATTCATATGCAATCTACGAGGGTATCTAGCTCATCATATGCTCACCAGCATTAAATATTGTTTAAAAATCAATTCAAATATCATTAAACCATATTTTCTTCCATTGGTTTGCCATTCTTATTCTATCTTTTATTTGCTTAGCTCTGTTTCACCATTTTCTATTATATTTATTGATATCTTCCCTGTTTTTGTGTCACAGTATTTTGCAATATATTTAATTTCAATTATAATTCAATGTTTACATTAGTGAAAATTTTCACTATAATATGTTGTGGTAACAAGTCTAAATAGCAAGTAGGTTACAAAAAGTGCACTAAAAGTAGAAAAGGCTGCTCAATCCCTCAGAATAGATGAAAGCTATTTCAAAGTAAGAGCGGTTGGCGTGACAAGCTTTAAATTTACAGCTAAGTCACTGAGCATTAATTTGTCAGAAATTTCCTGCTGAGTTTAAGCCAAAGTTAACTCAGAACTCAGTTCTTTAATATGTGTAGAATTTCAGAAATAACTTGGTCAACCTTACTAGATTTATGTTTTTTATACATAAACAAAAGTATTTTATGTCTACATAATTCAAAATGTTCAATATGTGAGAAATTACAATGACATAATTTAATAGGCAGGGTTTTTTTCCTTAAAAATATACAAAGTGTCTTCAAATTGGTAATATCTTAGATTCACTGAATTACAACAATATATTTAGCCTTTATACTGATTCTATTAATATTATTACATCACCATTTTTACAAGTAAGCAAACAGAAAGGTTAAGTAAATCACCAAGGACATAAAATGAGTAAATTATTAAAGTTAACCTGGAATCCAGAAATCTAGCTCTACCATGCACTACTGGCCCTTCAGAGTCTACTAATACTTAATTATCCACCAAACTTACTTTAGCATTGCTATATGATATAATTTTGAGCAAAATGAGTGACATGACAACACTATACAGTAATTTCCAAGCTAGGATGATATAGCACTTGTCAAACCAGTGTTTGCTGAGTGAAGTGAGAAAGAAATGAGAGTGGCTGAGGCTCAAAGCCCCAGGTCATGCCTCTCATTTCCTTTATCCACAGCACCTTATTGGGAAATCAGAGCTAAGGGTAAGTAGGTAGCAATCTTCCACTTTACATTTTACAACACGCGTAGGGATTTCTTAAGAATCAATCAAGGAAACAACTTCCTTATGTTTTAGAGAGACTGTAAGGGGATAGTTTCAAAAAGGAAACATCACAGAAGAATAATGATTTTCTAAAAAAATTTAGAGACAGGATACAACTATATTCAAGCAACTAAATCTCTTTAAACATAAATATCTAACTTGACTTACCTATTACTGTGCTTAATTTACAAATTAAACTTTACTATACACGTGTATGTACAGTATAGGAAAAAAAACAGTATCTATAGGGCTCAATACTATCTGCAGTTTAGGTCATCCACTGGGGGTCCTGGAACATATTCCCCATAGATAAAGAGGGACTACTGTGTCTAAAACATGAGACGCCAAAAGGATAAAAGCAAAAGAATAAAAAATTATATCCCAGACAATTACTAGTCAAAAAAAAAAAAAGCTGTTCCAAAATCTCATAATCAAGTAGAGATCAACAAGCTGTGAGTTTGTGGGCAGTGAAGAAAGGACTTTAGTTACTAAAGTCAGAAATAAGAGGAGGGCCGGGCGCGATGCTTCACGCCTGTAATCCCAGCACCTGAGAGGCTGAGGCAGGAGGATCGGGAATTCAAAGCCAGCCTCAGGAATGGCGAAGCACCAAGCAATTCAGTGAGACCCTGTCTCTAATTAAATACAAAAAAAGGCTATGGATGTGGCCCACGAGTGCCCCTGAGTTCAATTCCCACTACCAAAAAAAACAAAACAAAACAAAGAAAGTAATAAGAGGAGGACATTACTACTCACCTTATTGGGGGGAAAAAAACATTATAAATGAGTAAGAACAATAACTGAATGCCAATAAATTATATAACTTAGATAAAATGGACAAACTCCTAAAAAGATGCAAACTATAGAAAATGAATTTAAAAAACCAATCTGAATAAATAGACAAAAAAATAAAGACACTGAATTTGTAATTTAAAAAAAAAAAAAAACTACCTGCAAAGAAAAGTATGACTCTACCACTGAATTCTACCAAATAATTAAAAAGAAAGATTTAGCAAGCACAGTTGTGCATACCTATAGTGCCAGCTAATTGGGCAGCTAAGGCAGTAGACTCAAATGAGTCCAGGAGTTTAAAGACAACCTGGACAATACAGTCAGACACTGAGGAAGGAAGAAAGGAAGGAAGGAAGCAAGGAAGGAAGAAAGGGAGGGAGGGAGGGGGAAAGGAAAGGAAAGGAAAGGAAAGGAAAAAGGAAAGGAAAGGGGATAGGAAAAAGGAAAGGAAACGAAAGGGAGAGAGGGAGAGAGGGAAGGAGAAAAATAGAGGAAAAAAAAAACAATTAATACCAAACCAATTCTCCACACATTTTTCCAAAAGTGGGGGGAGATACTTCCTAAGTAATTCTGTATGAAGCCCATATTACCCTGATATAAAAATCAGACAGACACCACAAGAAAACTTTAAACCAATGGCTCTTATGAATATGAATGCAAAAATTCTCATAAAATAACAGCAAACCAATGTAGCAATATATAAAATGAATTATAAGTCATGGCCAAGTGTCAAATATCCCAAGAATGCAAGGTTGGTTCAATATCTGAAAATCAATTAATAGAACACTCAATGTATCAACAGAATAAAAAACAAAATGTGTGTATGTATGTGTGTGTGTGTGTGTGTGTGTGTGTGTGTATAATCATCTCAGCAAACACAGAAAAACATCTGGCAAAAGCCAACATCTTTTTCTGATAAAAACATTTAACAAACTAGGATTAGAAGGAAAATTTCTCAACCAGATAAAGAATGTGTAAGCAACCTCAATAATCCAAATATTTAATGGTGAAAGACTGTATTCCCCTAAGATAGGAAAAAGATGAAGATGTCTGTCTTGCCACTCCTATTCAACACTACGTTGGAGGTTCTAGTCAAGGCAATTGGGTAAGAAAAGGAAAGAAAAGATATACAGATTGGAAAGGAAGAAGTGAAAATTATCCCTATCCACAAATGTCATGATCTTGTCTATAGAAAATCCTAAGAGATCTACTGAAAAACTCCTAGAACTAATATGTTCATCAAGGTTGCAAAATACAAAATCAATTACAAAACCAATTGTATTCCTACACACTTGTAATGAACAATCCAAAAATAAGAAAGTTCCATTTACAAGAGCATCAAAATTTTTTTTAATTTAGGAATAAATTTACTAAAAGAAATATAAAACTTATACTCTGAAAACTAAAGACTATCATTAAAAGAAATTAGTCTCTAAATAAATGTAATGATATCACATGCTCATAAATTGGAAGACTTAACACTGATAAAAATGGCCATAATTGCCAAACTGAGCTACCTAATCAAAGCAATCTCTATCAGAATTCTGGCTGCCCTCTCAGTAGATATTGGTAAACTGATTTTAAAATTCATATAGACCTGGATGTGAACCTAAATACCCAATAGAATCCTGAAGCAACCAAAGTAAATAATTCATACTTTTCAATTTAAAAATGTAACATATTCCATAACAATCAAGACAGTGTAGTACTGGCACAAGAAAAGATTTACATATCAATAGAATAAGAGTGAGAATCAACTAATTCACACAACTGGTCAAGTGATTTTGGCAGGGCACTAAGAACATCCAATAATGAAAGAGTAGTCTTATAAACAAATGTTGCTGCAAGGACTGCAGAGCAATGTGCAAAAGAATTATGGTGGACCTTACTTTAATCTACATACAAAAATTAAATCAGTCAAAGATCTGAATGAAAGAACTGAAACTATAGAACTCTTAAAAGAAAACAGGAGTATCAAATCATGTCCTTGGATTTGGCAAAGGATTCTTACATATGACAATAAGACAAAAGACAAAACAAATCAGATTTCATCAAAATTCAAACTTCTGGTGCTTCAAATGTGGTCATAAAGAATGTAAAAAAAGACAAGCCACAGAATGACAGAAGATATTTGCAAACCATATACTGATAAGAACTTAAATCCATAACTACAAAGAACTCTTACAACAATATTTTTCCATATTTTTCATTAGTGCATTAAAATTACACATAATAGTGTGATTCATTATTACATATATGTAGACACTATACATATTCATGGTTACATTGTAGACTGCACACAACGTAACTATATAAGTTGGTCAATATCATTCCTCAGCATTTTCCTTGGTCCCTTTACTTTCATGAGAGCTGCCCCCCACACACGCAACACACACATACACACACATACACACCTTTTTGACCCCTTTTTTCCCTCTAGCTTCCTCATATGAGACAAACATACCACCATGACCTTCTGAATTTGGTTTAATTTGTTTAACATAATGTTCCCAAATTCCATCCATTTTCCTGCAAATGACATGATTTCACTCTTCTTTATGACTGAATAAAACTCGAGTGTGTGTGTGTGTGTTATCTTTATCCATTTTCTTTATCCATTCATCCACTAATGAATACCTAGACTGGTTCTATAATTTGGATTTCGCGAATTATGCTACTATAAACATGGGTAGGCATGTATCACTATAGTCTGATGACTTTAATTCTTAAGGGTAAATAACAAGAAGTGTTAAAGCTGGGGCATATGATAGTTTCATTCCTAGTCTTTTGAGGAACTTCTGTACTGATTTCCATAGTGGTTGTGCTAATTTACAATCCCACCAACAGTGTAAAAAGTGTTCCTCTTCCCCTACATCCTCTCCAGCATTTATTATTGTTTGTATTCTTGATGGCTGCCATTCTAACTGGAGTGAGATGAATTCTCAAAGTAGTTTTGATTTGCATTTCCCTAATTGCTGAAGATACTGATACTTTTTCATATATTCGTTAAGCATTTGTATTTCTTCTTTTGAGAAATTGTCTGTTTAATTCATTGGCCCGTTTATTGATTTTTGGTCCATTTTTTGGTGGTAAGTTTTTTGAGTTCTTTATATATTCTAGATATTAATTCTCTGTCAGAAGAGTAGCTAGCAAAGATTTTCTCACATTCTGTGGGTTCTCTCTTCACAATCCTAATTGTTTCCTTTGCTATGCAGAAACCACCCCATTTATTAATTCTTGGTATTATTTCCTGAGCTTTGAGGTCCTATCAAGGAAGTCATTGCTTGTGCCTATACATTGAAGTCGTGACCCTCGATTTCTTCTTGGAGTTACAACTCAATATTAAAAACACAATCTAAATAAAAACTAAGCAAAGGATTTAGCTAGGGGGAACAGATTAAAAAATTTTATTATGACATTATTAACTAGAGTTAATAATAACACATTGTTCTTGAAAAATGATAAAAGAATGGATGTAAAAACTGTTTTTACCACAAAAATCATAATTATGTGAGGTCATGAATATGTTAGTTAGCTATATTTAGTCATTCTACAAAGCATATATACTTCAAAATGTCATCTTGCATTCAACATTTACAATTTTACCTGTCAATTTTTAAAAAATTAAAAATTTTTTAAAAACTAAATCCACCAAAACACAATATTATTCACAATATTATTGTTTTAGAGGTTCTAAAACAAAAAGTATCCAAGGAATATATATATACAAATGGCCAACGAGCATATGAAAAGATACTCAAAGTCACTAGTCAGAAGGAAATGCACACCAAAATCACAATAAGATACAACTTCACACTCAACTGGGTTAAAAAATTAAAGTCAATAAATTATAACAGCACATGAATAAATCAGAACCTTTGCACACTGCTGATGGGAATGTAAAATGTTGCTTCCAATTTGGAAAACAGTCTGAAGTTTTTCAAGGAATTAGAGTTTGTCATAGTATTCTGCTTCTAGAGAAATACTTAAAAAGAAATGAGTACTACATTCACAAAAACACAATTGTACATGAATGCTTACAGCATTTTATTCATAAAAGCTAACTGAATAGAAATGACCAAAAGGTACACTGAATGAATAAACAAAATATAGAATATCTACATAATGCAATATTATTCAGCCATGAAAAGAAATAAAGTTCTGAAACATGCTAAGACATGGATGAACCCTGAGAGCATTATGCTAAGCAAAAGAAGTCAGTACAAAAGACTACAGACAATATGATTCCATTCATATGATATGTCCAGAACAGAGAAATCTATGGCAATAGAAAGTAGATTACTGGTTGTAACAGTCAGCTTTCTGTCACTATAATGAAATACCAGAGGCAATTACCTTATAAAGAGAAAATATTCATTATGGCTCATGGTTTTGAAGATTCCAGTCCTTGATCAAGTGCACCCTCTGCTTGGGCCTCTAGTGAGGCAGCTCATCATGGATGGTGACAATGGAAAAGCAAACCACTCACCTCATGAGCCAGGAAACAGAACAAAAGAGTAAGAGGAAAAGACGAGGGTCCTACAGTCAGTCCCCTTCAAGGGTACACCTGCAATGACCTAAGGACCTCCCACATTAGGCTCCACCTCCTAAAGGTTGGACAGCCTCCAAATAGTACCATCCTACGGACTTTTGGGGGAAACACATCCAAAATATAGCAGTGGTTGCTTAAAACTGGGTTGGGGGGAGCATGGAGGATGGCAGAGTAAGGAGTGATAACTGAAGGACACAAGTTTTCTTTTTGAGAAAAAATGTTTTTAAATTGACAGTGGTAATAGTTGCACTTATCTGTGAATATGTTAAAAAATTATTGAATTGTACACTTCAAAGGGTGAATTATATAGTACGTGAAATACATCTCAATAAAATGGTTAGTTAGACACAATAAATGAACATAGACACCCCAAAACAACAAAACTGAAAATACTCAAATATCCATCAACTCTAAGATTTAAAAGAAAAAAAAGCATGATTACATAATGCAACACTGAAAATAAATGAATCACAGTTAAATATAAAATAATCTTGGGGAAAAAAGCAATTCAGAAGAATACATGCAATAGGGTTCTATTTATATAAAGGAGCCATCATGTAAAGCAGTGAAGGAATAATTAACACAAAACTCAAGAGAGTAACTATTCGTGGAAGGCAAGATGGGAAATGTGAAAAGAGCAACAGAAGGCTTCATACAAACTGATAATGTTTTATGTCTTAAACAGAGTTTTGGGGACACAACTCATTAAATCATTACTGTTTAAGTTACCTCTATTGTATGTCCTTTCAAATGGTGTTAAATATGTGGATAGCACTTGGTCTCACTCTGGAAAGCATATCTTTTTTTTTTTTTTTTGGATTCTTCTACAACCCTATGGAAGTGCCTTTACTGAAGGGTTGTGTGTGTGTGCATGCACGCAGGCACACTATGTGCAGGCAGGGAAGGCAGGTAGTTAGTTTTAAGATCAATCCAAATTTCAGAGTGCCAACTTGGGCATAGCAGAGAACTAGGTACTATTCTAAAAGGATGAAAAACAATGACCCCCTTATTGATTGTAAATGATTTTCCAAATAACAGGGACACAAGTAGGTATAGTATAAAGAGGACCATATGTTAAGTGTCTTAGTAGAAGTACATAGGAAGTTTGGGGGCATACAAAGGAGGGTAAAATTAATTCCAACCTGAAACACTAGGAAATTTTATGGAGGATAGACTCTGAGGACCTGAAGGATGGGTTAAGATTTTAATAGGCAGAGGATGATGCAAGGATATTCTAAAGGAAGAAAACAGTATAAACGATCATAATAAATATTATTGTACATTTAATAGTTCAAATAAAAATAATAGCAACTAACATTTATTGATTGCATACTATGTGTCAAACACTATCCCAAGCATTTTTAATGTCTTTTTAAATTAAATTTTTAATGTCAATTTAACCTTCAAAAAAACCCTAAATAGTAGATACTATTATTATCCCCACTTTAAAGAAGAGATGCAGAGAGATTAGGTAACTTAAGCACAGTCACTGTAGTAGTAAGGGATAAAAGTGTAATTTAAACCTGGCTCCACAGCCTGAGTGCTTAACTACAAAAGAAGCAGGGAAAACTCTACACATGTTCAAAGAACAAATATTCCAATTTACCTGGTACATAGGAATTATTGGGATCTAAGAATACTTGGTATGCAGGAAAGGGCATTAAATGGAAGTCACTGAAAACAGGAACCAAAACTTCACTGCACATAATAGAAGCAGACCAGCAGATTTAGACAAAGCTACCTTGAAAACTAAAACATTAAAAATGGATTTATTTTATCTTATATTCAATAAATATGGGATGTAATAGTAACTGTGCTAATTCTTATAATAAATAAAGAATAAGTAAACCATTGATTATATATATGACTATAAATAAAATGGGTCCTGAATGAATAGCATCAAAGGCATAATGTAACGATAACCAGGAAGACTCAGATTTTGAATGTTCTAATGATGACACCATGTCTTGGACTGAGAAGGCAGTACCAAAAGATTATCCTGAAAAAGTAAGTTGAGGGTAGTTCATGAATGTCATAACACCTCAAGAAAGAAAACTGGCATACAGGAAATATTGGTGGGAAGAAAGAAATGGGAGAAACATTCCAGAGACAATCAACAGGACTTAATGGCAGTTTGAACAGCATGTGAGATAATAAGAAATTAAAGAGAACAAGTTTTATGCCCAAGAGAATTATTAGACCATCAACAAAGGATGTTTCAAAAGGTCTGGGCCCAAAGCAAGGAGTTAAAATTGGGTAAATATGAGGCATGAGGATACTGGAGACTAACACAAGACATTTAACTTAATGACCAGGTCTCTACAGAGAACTTGAAACTAATGATGCAGACTTAGAGCCCACATAGGTTTAAAAGATGAAGCCCCAGAAGTGGATAAAGAAATTATTAAGAAAAAGAAGACATAGCCGGGCGCGGTGGCGCACGCCTGTAATCCCAGCACTTTGGGAGGCTGAGGCAGGAGGATCGCGAGTTCAAAGCCAGCCATCAGCAATGGCAAGGCACTTAGCAACTCAGTGAGACCCTGTCTCTAATAAAATACTAAAAAGGTCTGGGGATGTGACCCAGTGGTCGAGTGCCCCTGAGTTCAATCCCCAGTACCACAAAAAAAAAAAAAAAGAAGACAATACAGAGAAGACAAAAGGGATGAAGAAAATATCTGGAATGTTGTCTAAGTTTAAGAATAAGAAAGAGGTGCAAGAACACATAGCAAGAATGGTTAACAAAATTACAAGTCAGATTATCAAAAGAGAGTAAGAGAAACAGTAGTATATAAAAATGAAAATAAGTCCAGAGTACCTGGGGCTTAGAATTTGTTTTTATGAATCTTTGATTGCACAGGGCCTAACAAAGATTGGAGTAATCAACAAAATTTATTGAATTAATAAGTAAATGAATTTTTTTTACATTTCATGTTATACTTGTAGAGCACATTTTTACATACCTCAGGTTGTATACAAAGTATATTCACATCATTCGTGACTTCATACATGCACTTAGGGTAATGATATCCATCTCATTCTACCATCTTTATTTTTTCTTGACCCTTTTTTTGATAGTCAAAAAAGAAGGCCAAAAAAAAAAAAAAAGGCAATTATCATAACTAGAAGATTCCTGAAATTATGTTAATGAAGATGAAAATAACTGTGATACTACAATAAAGTCTCAGGCTTTTAACTGTAGAGAGGAATTGAAATGAAATATTTCACTTATATGTAATGCCCCCCCCAAAAAAAGGATGCTGTGTGTACACTAGATTTTAGAGACAGACTTCCTCCCAAGATATTAAATTCAAGAAGACAGATACATTTTACATTTTCCCACTAAGCATAAACCTGTCACTTTTCACTAAGAAAAGGTAGTTGAAAGAAAGATGGGGGGAAAAGCAGTTAAAACAAAATGAAGATGAGTAGAAGCAAATCAAACCTGAAAGATCAAAGGTACTTCAAAAGCCCAATGTGTTCCTGAGATATCCTTAAGTCTACTTTCTTTGTTTGCTCTTCATACTTTCCTGCTAAAATCCATGAATGAGAAAAATGTCAATTCCCAAACCTGAAAATTAGAGCAGGGGTCCCTGATATCCTTCTTAGTCTTTCTGCACCAAACAAAAATTCCTTAAAATAGAAAAAAAAAAAAAAAAAAAAAAAAAAAAACTGATTTCATGATAGAAATTTTTAGGTATTCTTTTTACCACTGAAGTCTAAACTCCCTAAAAGTGGTGTATCTCCTATTGAGATCCAGACGTAGAATCTCCCAAAGGGCTTAAGAAGTAGAGGACCATCCCCCAAAAGGAGAGGAGACAGAGAAAACAGGCACCTTAGTTCCTCCTGTATACAGTAGATTTTATTTATTTAAAATAAACCTAGGACCTTGAAAGGAAATCATCGAATGCTAGAAATTAGGGCATATGCTTTGAACAGTAATGGTCATCCTCAAAGTATTACTCATTTCTAAAGACATTACAAAGGTATCTTTTTAACTGTATTCCACAGTTTTGGCAAAATTAACATCTGAATTCTGAAACAGAAATATCCCAAATATATTGCTGAGAGTAACTTAAAACAGGAAGTGAAACATGACAATGTCAGTGATGGTGGTGGCATGGTTTTAAACAATAGAATTATCTAATTCAAACCTATTACAAGATAGGAGGGTAGACTATCAAACTTCTTTTATGGTCCCTTATATAGTCCTTAGATTAATTTTTTTTTTAAAAAAAGGTAAAATAAAAAATTAAAAATGCTTTGAAGAATAGTATGAATCCTAAGTAAACAGGCTGAGTAGATATAAAAACCAGTCAAGGGGTTGGGTTTGTGGATCAGCAGTAGAGCGCTTGCCTAGCATGTGTGAGGCACTGGGTTCAATCCTCAGCCCCACATAAAAACAAATAAAATAAAGATATTGTGTCCAATTACAACTAAAAACAAAAAAAAAATTTAAATAAAAACAGTCAAAAATAAACCCATCAACTGTTAAGCTGGTGATTCATTTGCAAGTTCAAGTTGATTATCATCAAGTAACTAATAAATATCAGTTAAGGATCCTTGACTATGGTGACCCTCATCAATCAAATTTTAGACTAAACTTGTAATTAATATATTTGAACAATAACATATATATTGCTAGGACCAATTTATGTGTCATAACTACAATAAGCCTAAACAAGGTGGGATATACAAAACGTCAGAATCTTCAAAAGTTAAAATACAATAAAAAATAAATAAAAAACACAAGTCACAAGTCCACCAAAAGACTGCAACTGTACCTCAGACAAGTTAAAGTGCTTAAAAAAACAAGTTCTTGAAGACTTTCTAAGCAGTATTGCTTCATTGTCTCCCAATTCCCTATGATTATGATAGGTCATATCAAATTACTGAAGGAATGTACCCTATATGTTAAATAAGATGCTGTTAACTGTGAAGGGGCAGAGGAACAGTCTTTGTTCTACTGCCTATTTCCTAATATCGATCTCTCAACCCCAGAGATCTAAATGCAAGGGGTGACCATATATGGTATATGGTAATAGCAGCAAGTTCTACATTGCCTGTCAGCAAATAAGCAAAATATATCGCTCTCCCCTACTTTCCTTATTTAAGCACAGATTCAAAGGCCAAATAAACTGCTTACACTTCTCACTCCTCACACTTACTAGGCAATCTTTCTTCAAAAACCCTAGAAGAAACACTCTGTTACTCATTCTATATTGACAGTTACAATCTCTCAAATCATCTGCCTTCCTTGAAAAGAAAGGCCATTATCAAGATCCTCTGCCAGCTGTAGTATTGATATCTTAAATTCAATAAGGTGCCATGACCAGGGCCCTGCTGAAAATTATTTTCACACCATAAATGAATAAAAAGGCAAGCAGGAAACTATAAACAAAATTAAGAATATCAAGAAAGTATGCTCTTTTAAGTATTTTAATGCTATACAAATACACATTAACAAATAAGAGTTTTTATGATAATAGATTTTTAAAAACCTCTACAAGTCACTTATGTTAATCAGTTGAAAACAAAGTATGAATTTGAAGGCATGTAAATTTCACTTTCTAAAACATTCCATAATTTCTATTCTTCACTATTCAGATCAACAAAATTCTATGGTAAAGAAGAATTTTGGGAATAGATCCAGAGATAATCCTTTAGAGAATCTAAAAAGTAAAATTCTTTTAAACAATTTTTCCTGAGTAATGAAAAACAGCCAACTAATACTTGTGAAATGAAAAAGGAATTAGTTTCAAACCTTAGCTACAAGAAGTTAATCTCTCAGTTCAGAACAGAGACAGAAGCCTCTAAAAGATGTGTTTATGGGAAAAGAAATATTCCACAATACATATGGCAAGCATTCTCTGGGTTCTGTTTCCTTCGTTCTTTCTTCAGACTCAGTTTCCCACATTACTACACTTAACGGCCTTTTCTCATATGGCTCAGTAAAGAATAAACAGGCTGTGAACTTTAATTGTTCAAACATTCTCTGAATCAGATACTGACACAGTCTTTTATTCTTTCTTTCACAGAGGTTTGAGGATTTTCTTTGGCCACCCTCTTCAATCTTCTGATAGCCAAAATGAGTGCCTCTTTCTAAAAATCATCCACAATGCATTCGACTGAAGACTTCCAACCCACAGAAAGATATGAAAACAATTTTGGGAGAAGAACAGTTAAAAAAAGAGTATGTTCTTAACCTCTCCTTTACTCTCTTCCCTGGCTCACAACTGCCACTCCACTATGGCCATCACCACCATTACTACCATCCCCCACCCACAACCCCTCCAAACTTGAAACAACGGCTTTAAATTTCTTTTAGTGCAGCAAGCAATAGCTTGTAAAAGGAAGCAAACCAGCTGAAACATTTGACAGACAATGTTAAATACCAGGGAACTCCTATCAACCATTTTACTTTAAAAGGTGCTTTGATGTTGGCTATCTTTCATGTACCTCTTTCATGGCACATTAATAAAGAAAACGGAGCTAAAGTAAATCAAGACCCAGGGTCACATCTAGAATTACAGCACTGTGTGTACCTGATGAAATACAGATTAATGCTGCATGAGTAGTGAATAAATAAAAGCACCTCTATCTACCAATCAGACAAGTTTTACAAGTGCTTCTGAACTTTATTCTGCAACTAGACCTGAGACATCTTTAATCCCCCACACCCCGAAGCCTCATTATCATAATGTGAACCCACACGTTAGGGTTCCTTCAAAATGCAAGTGCTATGAAGCGGAAAAGTAATGGGAATTAAGCTGGGTGTAACCTTAGAAATGTACGGATGTGGAGAACTTGAAAGTAGTATATTTCAATAAGGTGGGAGAGCATAATACAAAGAATTAGCCACACAAAATACATTAGAATCCAAAGGCTCCTTGCCCCAACCCTGCGCCAAAAACACAAATAAGGTAGATTCAAGAACTCATATTTCCAACTATCTGGTCTTGCCCTGAATCTCAAAGTTCTATATAACCAAATAAAAAGGCACTCAGCAAAGGATTCCAGCAATTTTGAATTTTTCCACTGAAAATTGAAATGAGAGAAAGACATCCTAGTAATTCTCCACAACCTAAACAATAGAAATAAGAAAAATTTTAAATGTTCCTCAATGATCAATTGAGTACGTCCTTTAAAAGTATTGCCCAAAGATGAAGGAAAATAGCAAGCTGTTTAATGCCATGGAAAAGCTGAAAACATGAATGAAAATAGGCTAAAGAGTTAATCATCTTGGACTGGGGTGCTCAGTGGTAGAGCACTTGCCTAGCACTTGTGAGGCACTGGGTTCAATCCTCAGTACCACATAAAATATTGCGTTCATCTACAACTAAAAAAATATTTTAAAAAAAGAGTTAATTATCTCAAAGTAAAAATGGCTCTATTATTAACCACTAATATATTGTAGTCCTATCCCTTACATATACAATTTACTCTAAGAACTATGATTAAAAAAAAGAGAGCTAAAATTACTTATTTAATACGTCTTGTATGCACTATATGTCTGTATTGATGACACAGAGATGACTATCAAAAGTCCCAAAAGATGGACTTCACAACACTATACTATGGTTTCTAAATTTTACCAAGAACAACAGTAATGGAAAGACATATATACAATTATTTCACTTATTTACAAGAATTCTAAAGACTATCTTTTAAGACTTAGTTGATGTCTATGTGACAGAAAGTACTGTCCATCTAATATATGTACTTTTGGAAATAACAGAACTAGATATATAAAATTGATGAACTCTATGCTATTTTCCAAATCAGAATAAAATACCAATTTGGAGAAGTACTGAGGAGTGTAAAATTATACACACCCAAACTAAAACTGAACAGAGAAAAAATGTTAAACTGCTCAAATAAAGCACTGTTTCTTTACTTTCTAAAAGTTATCAAAATCATGTAAAGTCCCAAAGTTCATCAATTATTACATTAGTGCTGAACATTTTGTTGTTAAATTTACATTTTAGATTCTGTTAGAGCAAATACACTTGTCTAAACAGAACATCTGTTTTGGTTATACTACACTGGATCTTTGACAAGAACCTGCAATAAAACTAACAAAAACAATCAAGAATCTGTATTGGAACTGGCAATAAAAGCAGATTTGTAACCAAAAACCTTAAGATGAGAAATGACCATCACTGGGCTCTAGGCCAGTTCTAATCTAAGTCAATAAACAAAAACCTGCAAGAAGGGCTCTTGTAAAGAGTGGGCTGGGCTAACTCCTGCAGATACTTAAATTGGACTTAGGGACACAAAAACACATGGGTTACAAAACTGGTAAAACATATTTTATTTTGAGCAAAAACTGTCAAATTGAATTCAAATCCAGACACTATTTTAAAACTAAAGACACACACACACAGAGACACAGACACACACACACACACACACACACACACACTCCAATTATTTATTCCTTATGCTTCTTTTCCCACTGTACTCCACTGAAATGGTCTATTTAAAAACATATTTTTAAAAATATTATAACCTTTCAACAAAATGAACATGAATTTATTTTAAAATTTACTCAATAGCACAAACATCTTAGCAAGGAAACCTTATCAACATGATGCTGGTGTTCATTATAATAATCACAGAAATAGAGAGGAACATCAATATGTGACAGGCAACAAAATTCTAGAAAGTCACTAACATCTTCTCAAGCCATCACTGTAGAAAGAAATGAGAAATTTAAATATCAAATCACCTTGTCATTATGCATAATAATCAAAGTAATGTGCAGAAAACAACTTGGGCTTTCCAAGTGGGGCTGATGCATGGCCTTCATCATTACCAGGAACGTTCCCTATGTAAAAAAGGGAAAGTACTCACTAGTGCGGGACAAATAACAGCAACCACAACTTTCCCCCATGTAAAACAGTTATTAACTTCACAACATTATGGGTTTTACATGGCTAGATATATTGTAGATTGTATAGATAAGCTTATTGATTGGGTGGAAAATTAATCTCTTTAAGCAAAGCAAAGGAAAAAGATCCAGATGGTTCAAGGCAAGGGAAATCTGCTGCATGTTATTCTGATAGAATCATCCAGGGTCAGAGTTTGAAAAAACCCTAGAAATCAACCCATCAAAATTTCTACCAAAAAGCTGGGCGCGGTGGTGCACACCTGTAATCCCAGCACTCGGGAGGCTGAGGCAGGAGGATCGTGAATTCAGCAATGGCGAGGCACTTAGCAACTCAGTGAGACCCTGTCTCTAAATAAAATACAAAAAAGGGCTGGGGATGTGGCCCAGTAGTCGAGTGCCCGAGTTCAATCCCCAGTACCAAAAAAAAAAAAAAAAAATTTCTACCAAAATACCCTCTTAGCATCACAAAAGTCATTTATACAAGAGTTCACAGAGTAATATTAGATCCAAAAAATAAAGTCTTTCAAAAACGTCTCAGATATTGATTCTAACAAGCCTCGGTGTTATTGACTACAATATTAACTGATAGAATGGCTCCAGGACCTTCACACCAAAAAAGCAATCCATTAGCTAATCAACATCTTTTTGGAAGCCACATAACCAAATAATATCAATTATCAAAATAATTACCAATTATCAAAATTGTATTGATAAATCCACTCAGAACTTCAGAAAATGTTCCATCTGGGCCAAAAGAAAATAAAATAATGGCATTCGCAGGTAAATGGATGAAGTTGGAGGACATAATGCTAAGTGAAGTTAGTCAGTCTCAAAAATTCAAGTACCAAATGTTTTCTCTGATATGAGGAGTCAGAGTCACAGTGGTGTTGGGTGTTGGGGTACTTAGGAAGATTAGAGGAGCACTAGAGTGGTCAAAGGGGAGGGAGGAAAGGGAGGGAGCTAGAGGAATGGGGGGATGAAAAAAAAAGGGGAGGTATAAGATGGATATCATTATCCTAAATGCATGATTAAAGATTTCAATAGTATGAATATACTTTGTATACAAACAATGTTATGTGAAAAGAGGCTCTATGTGTGTATTATGAACCGTAATGCATTCTACTAAAATGGCCAATGGGGAGGGAGGGGAAGGGAGGGGGCAAAAGGGTGAAGGAAAAAAAAAAAAAAAAAGATGGTAGAATGAGATGGATATCATTACCCTAAGTGCATGTATGAAGTCACGAATGGTGTGAATATACTTTGCATACAACCAGAGATTTGTAAAAAAGTGCTCTATATGTGTAATATGAAATGTAATGCATTCTGCTGTCATTTATAACATCTTAGAATAAAAAATTAAAAATAAAATAAAATAAAATAATTAGTAAAGAACAAAAAAAAGAAAAGAACCGCATTTCTTAATGTCATCTTATTTTAATTATATTCTAGTTTTTTTAATTGATACTGATTCTACTACCAGCCCTAAAATCATTCTTTCTCACAAATCAAAACAGGAAGTGAGCAATTCCACTTTTCTCTTAGCCACATTAGGAATTATAACAATCGGTTAGGATTATCTACAAGCAATGGGATCCCTTTTCTAACTCTTTTCCCTAAGATAATCATTAAAAGCCTTTATGCTATACTTAGCATAAAAGAGCCCTAAGCTTTATTCTTCCAGTACTATTTTTGTTAGCTCAGAAAGTCCCCTCTTACTTACAACCTTGGTTACTCTGTCTTTGTTTTAGTTTTGTGTGTGTCCATGTGAAATCTACACTTGGCAAGAAGTCTGTAATCAGCACACAGAGACTGGTTTACTTTTAGTTCTCAATCTTTTCCTGGTAGCAAAGCCCCTGGAAGTCAATGTGCTCTATTCAGAACACACTGGAATAGTTGCATATAGAACAATATGATTAACTATACAAGCACTAAATCAGATACTAGATGCTAGTACACATCAAAAATTTAGAAAAATATGTGAATATAAAATATTTTCCAAACTTGATTTGGAAAAGAAAATCCATAATCTTCTAGGGGAAAAAAGCATTCTTGATAACATGTTTAAATAATTTTTCAAGATACTTTAATGGCTATACAACTGGTTTTTAAAACCAATCACCTAAACATTTTTGTTTGTGTTTTATACTATTATTTCACATTCACGTTTCCATAACATTTTGTTAGTAAGGTTGCATCTCTGAACTGGCCCTCCAGAAGCCCTTTCCTTATAATAAAATTAAAAATAAAACTTATTAGCCTGTGTTAATAAGCAAAGTGTTAGGAAAGTTTTCTTTATCATGAAGAGTCTTAATTTTTAAAATTCCATTAATTTAACTTCTGGCCAGAGAATTTGGAAAGGATCATGGTTCATGATTTTACTGGCAAAGCACATTAGTCAAGTTTACATATCTAGAAGTGTTCTATAAACGATTACCCTATTTTCTTTCCTTAAAAGGATCTTTTGAATTTTATAAGGTAGTCTGAATTATATTTCTAAGAGTTTTCTACCTTCTTATTAGAGACTCTCACAGACTAATCTTCTCTCTTAACTTTGCATTTTTCAAGGTTTAAAACCTTTTAAAGGGATAAAAGTTTACTGGATTTCATACAACATTTCTCAAACTTTTCTGATCATCAGTGACAATAAAAATACAATTTATATCACAACCTGGTACACAACACACATATCTGCAGCTCACACAAATATTCATGAGACAATATTTAGTCTACTACATGAGATATATTCTGTATTCTTTTTTATTTATTTCACTTTTCTAAAAAAACACTGGCTGGAACCCACTAAATTGATTTCACCTTTCACCAATGGGTTGTAACCTACAATTTCAAAAACATGGCTCTACAGAGCTATGATGACATGAGACTAAGATAAAAATCTGCATGATATGGATAGACATGAACATTTTTTCGCATTTTACTTCAGCCTGGATGGCTTTCTTAAAATGGATCTGATATACCACACCACACAAACAGAATTCCTATCACCAAGAGATGACAACATCTATTATACTATATCTATCTCAATTATATTTCTTACTCTCTATCCCCTTGCTTTTAATTCTCTATATAGGACTAATCACTAATTCATATAGTATATAAAAATGCTCACACGTTTATCATTTTACTCTCACATTTATCTGTTTGTCTATATGCCCCCACTAAAATTCTGTATATAAAAAGATCAAATTATAAACAAAAATGGGGAAAATTATTTCTATAATTTACAAAAATCATGACAGATTAACAATTTAATATGTAAAAACATTCCCAAATCATTGAATGAAATGAAAACCTGGAACAAGAAGAGAAATGAACAAAGGACATAAACAAGCTATCCCTGACCATCCCCAAACAGCCAACAAACAATTAAAATACAAATGCCCACTGACCTCATTAATAATAATGGCAAGTATGTACCAGGTGCTATTCTAAGCACATTACATGTATTAACTCACTTAACCTTCAGAACAATTCTTTAAGATGGGTACTACTATTATCCTATTTTATGGATAAAGAAACTATTACAGCAAGCTTAAGTATCCTACATAAGGTCATATAATTAGTTAATAAAAATGTGTTACTGGGACTTCAACTCAGTCTACGAAAATCAAAACAAAAATAGCTAAATAGACACAGTGTTTAACAGCCAATGCCACAGAACAATGAAATCAGAGATATTGGTAAGAGTATCAACTAGAAATCATTTTGGAAGACAATATAACAGTGTATTTCTAAAGACTTAAACATATGCAGCTTTAGAATTAATTAATTTTCCTAAATAAGCAATAATTCACATAAAATTCAAAATAGCAGTGTTATGGTTTAGATATGAGGTGTACCCCAAAATTCACGTGTTAGTGCAAGAAAATTCAGAGGTGAAATGATTAGGCTATGAGAGTTTTAACCTAATCAGTGCATCGATCCTGTTGAATGGATCAACTGGGGGATAGCTGTAGGCAGGCAGGGTGTGGCTGGAGATAGTAGGTCATTGCGGGTGTGCCGTTGGGGTACATATTTTTTAAGTGGAGCTCTCTGCTTCCTAGTGCTATGTCCCGAGTTGCTTTCCTCCATGACACCCTTTCACCAAGATGTTCTGCCTCACCTCCAGGCCAGAACAATAGTTGGCCATCTATGGATTGAGACCTTTGAAATTGTGAGGCAAATAAACTTTTCCTCCTCTACCTTGTTCTCAGTAGGTCTTTTGGTCACAGCAATGCAAAGTTGACAAAAACAAGCAATTACATGGGGTGCAGAAAGAGGGTAGACAGAAAAAGACAATCCAAAGAAAAAGCTCATAGGGGCTTCAAAGCTGGAAACAAGAATGTTCACTTTGTTCTTTTAAAATTGTATACAATTTATATAGTCTTTGGCATATTTTGATGTATTTGACAATTTAAAAAATGTTTTTTGCCCATAATCTCAGCAGCTCAGGAGGCTCAGACAGGAGGATCACAAGTTCAAAGCCAGCCTCAGCAAAAGTGAGGTGCTAAGCAACTCAGTGAGACCCTATCTCTAAATAAAATACAAAATAGGGCTGGGGATGTAGTTCAGTGGTCAAATGGCCCTGAATTCAATCCCCAGTACCCCACCCCCCCAAAAAAAGCTTTATTTTCTTCCCTCTCTATGTGAACCTTTATATATATATATATATATATATATATATATATATATATATACACACACACACACACACACATATATATATATATATATATATATATATATATATATATTACCAATATATATGTTTCTAAATAACAGAATCCTGAACTGGTTAGCATTGAAAAGGAGAAATGCAGTATAAAAAAATAACCTTAAGTATTCTAGGTTTGGTATTTCAACATTTTTCAGGTAGGACAAGAGGTAAAGTGCCCCTTTAAACTCATACTCTAATTCCTACAATGTATTTTAAAGAAAATATGGCACATGAAAATATCTTAAGCATAAGAACATTTACTTTAGCTTAGCTTATAATGGTAATGACTAGAAAAACCAAACTTTTGAATAAGGCATGACTAAACAAGACACAACTACACAAGAATATATCTAGTAATTTTTAAATGATGAAGCAGAGTGTTTGTTGGCATGGGAAAATGATAACTCTGTGTGTGTGTGTGTGTGTGTGTGTGTGTGTGAAAAAATCTAGAAATATAGTCCAAGACAAAAATAGCAATTTAGGAAATACAAAATTTTACCATATATCTGTATTTTCTAATTAATCTGTATACCATATTTTAATACCTTTAAAGAAAAAAGTTGACTTTTTAAATTTTAAGGCAAAAAAGTTTTCACTGGCTTTGCTATCAAGCCGTTTTTCACAGTGAGTTATCCTTTAAGGCTCAATCAAATTCCCTGTAATTGAGCTAGAAACTCTGGCAGGTACATCAATTTATCTCACGCAACAAAGCTATATATTCCTTAAATTAAAGCAATACCAATTTCTTTTACTAAAGGTTGGTACTATACTGGAATGGACTTCAATGTGCACTTCACAAGTGTCCAGCACCAGGCCTTTTTTCCTAATATGATCTGATCAAGGCCATGTCCTTCACTCACTAAGCCCCATGTATACAGCTAACCACCCAAACCATATTCCCAAGCCCTCAACAATAGCACTCCTTTTTTTTCCTCATTCTTTCGTTACATACCATACCTTCTCAATTCAATCTATTTTCTAATTTTTTCACTGTTCTAATGAAAGAGATCATTAAAAAGCAAAAATAATTTATTTTTTCTTATTTGCTATAATTGCCTACTCAAATTCATCTATAATGTTGCAGTTTTCAGAGTAGAAACACTAAATTTAAACATAAGGTCTGAAGTAACAACACAAAATGTTCTCCTCCATTTTTTGATCCCAAGTTTTAAGTGGCCTCATATATATATATCTGTGATAGCCCAAAATACACAAAATGCTGTGATTCTGAGCAACATTTGGCCTAATCTTGCCAAAATTTGAAAAACAAGATACAAAGATTAAATATTATTTTCAGTTCTTTCATAGTTCATTAAATAACAACTCTAACCATATAATTATCTTACTTCCAAATCATCATTTACCTTTGGGAAATTATAAGTCTATAATTTGTCAACTGCAAATTTTCATATCAATGAAAAAAATAGAGCACAAAGTCAGAGTTACTAGAGCATTATGCAGAAGAGAAATTTCTATACTCTGTGCATATACAAATTGAGCACCCCTAATTCAAAAACCTAAAATCTGAAACTTTTTAAGTACTGATATTAGACCTGAGTGGAAAATTCCACACCTGACCTTATGTGACAGATCAGTCAAAACATAGGCGTACTGTAAACATTGTATGAAATTATCTTCAAGCCATGCATATAAGGTGTATATGCAACATAAATAAATTTTGTGTTTAGACTTGGGTTCCATCCCCAGAATATCTCATTATGTACATACAAATATCCTAAAATCCAAAACAATTACAAAATCTCAAACATTTCTTATCCCAAGCATTTCAGGTGATACTCAACTTATAATAATCCTAGTCAATAGTCTTAAGAAGACACATCTGCCGGGCGCGGTGGCGCACGCCTGTAATCCCAGCACTTTGGGAGGCTGAGGCAGGAGGATCATGAGTTCAAAGCCAGCCTCAGCAATGGCGAGGCACTTAGCAACTCAGTGAGACCCTGTCTCTAAATAAAATACAAAAAAGGGCTGGGGATGTGACCCAGTGGTCGAGTGCCCCTGAGTTCAATCCCTGGTACCACAAAAAAAAAAAAAAAAAAAAAAAAAAAAGGAAGAAGACACATATGACTAAAAAGTTAAATGGATAATATTAATAAATACTTATAAAATTAATATTTGTCAAGATAGACACATAAGTAATATTCTTAATGTAAAGGAGACACAGATAAAGTATGGTCCTTTGTTCTGAGAAGGCTTCAGTGAAGGGGACAATGAACACATTACCTATGAACAGAAATGTCTCTAAGCAGCTAAGCCATTTCTACATTTCAATAAATTTCACCATTGTTACATACACACACCAAAAAAAATCCCTATTCTTTACAAAAGAAAAAATAGGAATAAAAGATTAAAAAATAATCAAGGGTAGTAATTTAACATTAATAGAAACAAATATTAGGATATTAGTAAGCTGAGTGCCTACATTCTGCCAGGAGACTGACAATGGCAAATCATTCTATCAGACACTTTAAATGATACATAAAATAGTGCATTTTTCAAGAATACTTCCAACTTTTAAACCTGTGTGGCAAACACTAAGCCTCAATTACATTCTGCAACTTGATTTGAAGCTCTGGATGACTTCCCCCATAATATGTAAGGTATTTTAAGAGTAGGGAGAGAAACAGATGAGAGAAAAGGTAGATGAATAGGTCATAAGAGAAATGTTAGGATAGGATCATGGTGTGTGCTAACCTTTTGCAGCAAGTCAAGGTAAATGTTGGAAGGAATAGGTCAGAGGAAATGTGCTAGTACATACCACTGGGAAAGGTTTTTCAGGATGAGTGAAAGGAATATAAAAGTGTACATCAACTTATTTGTTAGAAGGTACAAAAAAAATGACCTCCTGAGAAAGCATAGATTTCAATTTCAGTATAACCTCAAAGTGTTAGATGAGAAAACATGGTATCTTCAAATAGGCACTTGGAACTGGCAAATAATAAAATGAAGCTGAACAGCTGATTTTCCTAAAGCAGTCACTGTAAATTCTCTTTTGTTTGTTTGCTTTTTGTTTTTTGTACTACTGGGAATTGAACCCAGGGTCTCATGCAGACTAGGCAAGCTCTCAGACTAGGCAAGTGCTCCACTAAGCTGTATCTCCCACTCTTTTTATTTTTTATTTTGAGACAGGCTCACTAAGTTGCCCAGGCTGGCCTAAACTCATGATACTCCTGCCTCAGGCTCCCAAGTCACTGGGATTATAGACATATGCCATATGCCCAGCTCTTTTTCCCATTTTAAAGATGAAGGGCAATGTGAAGCTAAACTGAGAAACTCTTCGAACCTTACATAACTAGTAAATGATGAAAACAAAACCATATTTGTCTTTCCATGGTTCACCCTTTCTAGTATTGTATACTATCTAAATATCAAATGAGGGATAGGGATATAGCTCAGTGGTAGAGTACTTGCCTAACATGTGCAAGGCCCTCGGATTAATCCCCAGTACTTTGTCCCCAAATATTCAGATGAAATTCAGAACATTTTTATTACTTAATATTTTTTATGATTTGAAAGTTGTATTTACAATCACTATAAATGTACCCAAGATATTTACATCAAATTAAAATAACTAATAAAAAAAAAATCAAAGTTGGCTGGGGGGAAAAAAAAACAGAATCAGCTATATCGGGTGCTTGTTTTAGGTTCTCAATGGGACTGAGTACATGTTTTCAGAATAGGAAGACCCACAATATTACCCAGGCCATCTTGAATAACAAGAGAGAGAAGGAAAAATATTGAGGTGAACTTTTCAATCTATAACTTTCCTGAATCATTTTCTATGGAACCTACAGTTTGTCCCTAATGTTCTCCTAGTTCCCTTTGGGCACTCTGACTTTGTTTTCCTGACTTAATTTGATTACACTCTAAGCACTTGGAATATTGCACTAAATATCTGGCCCATATTTTCCAGTCTACCTAAATGAATCCTATAATTCTTCCTTTTGTAGGTTTAATTATTTATTTCACTTTATTCATCCTATCAGCTCCCCATTTATTAGCTGAGAATCACAATTATTAGATGTCTCACTAAGCAGTAGAAAATGGCTCTTGAGTACTGTTCCCCTAAATATCCACCACTATTTCTACCCTCTTCCTTAGAAGTAAACCCTATAGGACTTACTATTCCACTAGAGTTTGAAATGGGTAATCTTGACTATTTGTGATCCAAAGGGAAAACAACAGAGAATGAAAACAGAACTACTAGAAAGTCCTAAAAGAAACTGAGTCAAACTGATCCACAACGATCCAGAAGTTATATGTATGCCTATATGAAATGAAAACTTGTAACCAGTAAGACAAATGAAAAAGGAACATAAAAATGCTTTTTAACTCATAATCCTTACCTTGGCTCTCAGTTCTGAAGGCAAATGATTCATTAAAATATTTGGGAGAAGGCAAAGTTACGCATAATCTATAATTGCTAACTTAGGAATAGTGCCTCCCCCGTGCCCCCCCCCCCCCCCCCCACATACACACACCATGCACGGCCTGGAAAATCACATTAGGTAAGCCCTAATATGCTGCTTCTGTGAGAGGATTCAGGACCCATCCTGCTCATTCCTGTCCTAAATTTCTTCAAGGTACAGACACTTCACTTAATTCTACAAAACTCTTATGAACAACAAGAGGTGGGTTGGGAAGGGAGGACAAATAAGACATAAATCTTAAAAAAGAAAAAGGAGAATTCATGACAAAGAAACTTTAGAAGCAAGCTCCCATGGCTTTCCAAGAAAACAAATATTCCTAACATCCTTACCAGTAAACAACATCCAGTGGTGCAAAGTAATTTTTCATTATCAGGTCAGCAAAGTAAGCTTCGGTTTCCCGGCAGGCGGTTCCATTTCCAATCACCACTGTGCTGCAGCTTCAAGGCAGAAACAGAATGAGGAACTGGATGAGTTCAAGGCATGCTTTGAAATCAACCAGAGAAAATGTACAGAATGCACAAATACTATTCTACACTGCTCTTATTCTCCCATATAACCAAGTAACCTCTCCACTGTTTCAAAGGGAAGCAGACATGCAGATTAAAAAATGCTGCCCCTGCATTTGGTATAGATGGCAGTGAAAAAACAGTTTACCATCTCAAGAAGAATCAGTCAGCTTTCTTCCCATCAACAAGGAATCAAAATTAAATGGCAGTAGGTAAATTCTGGGGCATTCTAAGCCATAATAAAGACATTATGGCTGAATTATGTTGTCACAATTTCTGAAGCTTCTTAACTATGACCATTCCTCAGAGAACAAAAGGAGAGAAGGAAGGAAGGAGGAAAGGAAAGAAGATAGGGGAGGAAGACTGGCCAAACAGAAGAAATAAATGCTCACTTTTGCCACCTCTATTTGTGAAAGAGAGAGGAAGCAGCACTTGTCAGGAGTCCCCATGTACAGTTCTCCAGCAGTTTGCCCCAGCACTGTTTTACATGCCTCCTTCTCTCTCACCAAGGCACCTCCCTTGATCCCTCCCTCCTACTTCAGGTTTCAAAGGAATCTCTGGCTGGACTAGTGAAGTACTGAAAAGATTACTTATTTTCATACTTGAAATTCAGCAAAAGCCTCTTTATTTTCTCAGCCTCTCTGAAGCCTTGTCCACAATGCAAGTAAACCACATCAGTATGAAGTATCTGACCTTAAAAGATAATGAAAAAATAAATTTAAAAAAAGCCAATTTGTTGTAAGAAATTACAAAATATAACATCAGTGTGTTTTTTTTAATATTTATTTATTTGTTTTAGTTGTACACAATGCCTTTATTTTTATGTGGTGCTGAGGATCAAACCCGGGCTGCGCACGTGCTAGGCGAGCGCTCTACCACTGAGCCACAACCCCAGCCCAACACCAGTGTTTTGATTAAGCAAGTTGTAACAGAAAAGGGGACTGGCTTGTCTTTTCAAATACAATCTAAATTAAATCATTCATGTTCACTAGATTGGATTCTCCCTAAGACCTCTGAAATACTGTTACTTTCAAAGTAACATGGATTATAACAATCCCTACACTTACTTTGCTAAACAAAACCATTAACTGGGTAATATGCCATGTCTAAAAGAGAAATAGTTTTCAGTACATCTAACGTTAACAAAATAGTAAAAACTAACATTTACTGAATACTCACTACATATTAAACACTGTTGTAATACTATTTCTTTTCTTCTTTTTAGTTGTAGACATATGAATTTGTTTCCTTAGTGTAACTCTTTGGTTATATATTTAAGAATTGTTCTTTTCTGCACTACAATACACAGAAAATATTTTATTTCTGACTAAAAATATTATTTTAATTAAAACTTCATGAAAATTTGAGCATACCTACCTAATAGAAATAAGTGATCTAAGTAAACAATGTTTTCCCAACACAGAGGTGAGGAAAACAACAGAATAATTTCAAAGAAAGCAGAATATAGGAAAATAATAACATTAAAAAGGGAAATTAATGAAATAGAAAAAAAACAACACAAAGGAGCAACAAAATTATTTTTAAAAAATACTTTTAGCAGCCGGGCGCATGACTGTAATCCCAGTAGCTATGGAGGCTGAGGCAGGAGAATTGTGAGTTCAAAGCCAGCCTCAGCAAAAGCAAGGCCCTAAGCAACTCAGCGAGACCCTTTCTCTAATAAAATACAAAATAGAGCTGGGGGTGTGCCTCAGTGGTTGAGTGCTCCTGAGTACAATTTCCAGTACAAAAAAAAAGTACTGTTAGCAATCAGCAATCAAGAAAAATAGAAGAATATTTTTCTAATTATAAATTATTATATTAGAAATAATTTTATTATATTTAAATTATAAATATAATTATAAATATATTACAAATTATAAAATATTTTCAAATAGGCACTTGGAACTGGCAAATAATAAAATGAATACCTAATTTTCTTAAAGCAGTCACTGTAAAATTCTTATTTGGTTGTTTTTTATAGGACAAATAAATTATATTAGAAATGATTTCATAAATTATATTAAAAATGAAAGAGGCTATAGAATATAAAAATGAAAAGAAAATACAGAATATATGAGATACATTGTCTATCTATAGCTATATATGTAGAAATGAAAGAGAATATAGAATATTGAAATGAAAAGAAGCTGTAACCAGAGATGGAGCAGATTAAAAAGAAACAGATTTAAACAATAGTATGTATGTATAATAATAGTATGTAGTATTTTGATTAAATGATGAAATGGATAAATTCCTAGAAAAAAATCTTACCAGTGCAGACTGAGGATAAGTCCCTAAGTGTACATGTTTAAAAATTTAAAAAGAATTATCCTAAAAGCAATACAAGACTGAAAACTTGATTTGCCAACCTATCCAAAAGAAAGAATCATGACCAAGTTGAATTTACCTAAGAAAACTGTAACGTGACATTTTTTTTAAAAATCTGAATAATAAAATCCATCATAGTTAACACAGCAAAAGATAAAAGCCATGTGATATTTCAATAGTTGAAGGAAAAAACTGATGAAATGACTTCCCATTTATTATAAAAATGAACAGCACCAAAAGACAACTAGGTGGGCTGGGGTTTTGCCTCAATGGTAGAGCACTTACCTAGCACACGTGAGGCACTGGGTCCCATCCTCAGTACATTAAAAAATAAAACAAACAAAGTTATAAAAATAATGTTAAAAAAAGACAACTAGGAATAAAAAAACAAAACCCCATGACTGTATCTATAATAAATGTAACAAAACATCTCCACAAAATCCAAAAACTGAGCAGGTGGGTATAATGCACTGACAGCTAAGAAACTATGCTCATAAGTATCTGTGTGGGAGGAATTCAGAGAGAATACAAAATGTGATGATCCTCAGAACAGAAGAATCCCAAAATGTCAAAAAGTACTTCCCTAGGAAACACAAGCTAGAAAGTTTCTAACAACAGTTAGAAACTGAAAGTTGGAACATGCCTGTAATAGGAGTTCCAGAAAAAAATGCTAGAGCTTTAAAAACCTCCAAGAGAAATTCATGCAAAAACACACACACACACACACACACACACACACACACACACAGAAAATTCTGAAAATCACATAGAGAAAATCTTAGCAAACAGAGGGGAAAAGGCATATTACTTTCAAAAAGAACAATAATAAGACTTTTGGCTAACTTCTCAACAGAAAATATAATGCCAGAAAAAAATAAAATAAAATAGAATGACATCTTTAAGTAACAACCAATCTTTTTTTTTTTTTTTTTTTTTTTTTTTTGGTACTGGGGATTGAACTCAGGGGCACTTGACCACTGGGCCACATCCCCAGCCCTTTGTATTTTATTAGAAGCAGGGTTTCACTGAGTTACTAAGTGCCTCGCCATTGCTGAGGCTGGCTTTGAACTCGCGATCCTCCTGCCTCAGCTTCCCAAAGTGCTGGGATTACAGGCGTGCGCCACCGCGCCCGGCTACTAACAACCAATCTTGAATTCTACATCCATCAAAAATATATTTCAAAAGTGAAGGAAAGAGGGTGTGGCTCAGTGGCAGAGCACTTGCCTAGCATGTGTGAGGCATTGGGTTCAATCCTCAGCACTGAATATACATAAATTAAAAGAATAAAAGATCTACCAACAACTAATAAAAATATTTTTTAAAAAGTGAAGGCAGGAGCTGGGATGTGGCTCAGCAGTAGGGCGCTCGCCTAGCACGTGCGCGGCCCGGGTTCGATTCTTAGCACCACGTAAAAATAAATGCAATGTGTACAACTAAAGCAAATAAATAAGTATTTAAAAAAAAAAAAAAAGAGTGAAGGCAAAAGATACTTTTTCAAAGATGAATAAAAACTGAGACAATTTCTCATCAGCTAACCCACATTAAAATTAATACCATAAGATTTTCATGTCCCCGCACCCCCCAAAAAATGTGCTCAAATGGAAACACAAAAATGCAGAAAAAAAATGAAAAGTAATAGAAAGGTTAAATATATGAGTGAAAAAGAAAACAATATTAACTGGAAAAATCAAAAATGTCTTTTGATGCTTAAAACATACAGAAATAAAATGCATCAAATATAACTGCATCACAATAAATAGAAGTTGATGGGGGATGAGAGCGTTCATGTCAGAGCCTAGTTAATCCTCAGTTCTCCACAGAGAAATAGGGAAGGAGGTAAGTGATGGTCATATGTTGAGGGCTTTGATCAACAATATGAAGTTTGATTCTCTGGTTCTCATATTCCTGTGAGAAAACCATTTTCTAAGCCTCAAAAATTCCCATTATTTCCAAAGCCCAATGAAATCTATAAAGTAAAACTTAACAACAGACCATATGCAAGAAAATGAAATTAAATCTCTCTCTCTCACCATGCACAAAATTCAACTTCATATATCATATATGAAGTTACATATTAGACATATGTGTGTATCACTTCACTTTTGGGATCAAGGATCTAGGAATTAGATCAGAGACACTACACCTAATAGAAGAAAAAGTAAGCTCTAATCTCCAACATGTTAGATTAGGCTCCAAGTTGCTTAATAAGAATCCTGTAGCACAAGAATTAATATCAAGAATCAATAAATGGGATAGATTCAAATTACAAAGCTTCTTCTCAGCAAAAGAAACAATTAGTGAGGTGAATAGAGAGCCTATTAATTGGGAACAAATTTTTACCACATGCACATCAGATAGAGCACTAATCTCTAGACTATATAAAGAACTCAAAAATCTTAACACCAAAAAAAAAAAAAAAAAAAAACCACCAAAAAAAAAAAAAAAAAAACCCCAATCAATAAATGGGCCAAGGAACTGAACAGACACTTCTCAGAAGAAATACAATCAATCAACAAATACATGAAGAAATGTTCAACATCTCTGGCAATTAGAGAAATGCAAATCAAAACCACTCTAAGATTTTATCTCACACCAGTCAGAATGGCAGCTATTAAGAACACAAACAACAATAAATGTTGGCAAGGATGTGGAGAAAAAGGCACGCTCATACATTGTTGATGGGACTGCAAAATGGTGCAGCCAATAAGGAAAGAAGTATGGAGATTCCTTGGAAAACATGGAATGGAACCACTTTATGACCCAGCTATCCCACTCCTCGGTCTACACCCAAAGGACTTAAAAATAGCATACTACCAGGACAAAGCCACATCAATGTTTATAGCAGACAGACCAAACAACTTTTATGTGAAAAGCTAAAAGAGAACTTACTGGTAGGAGAAATTATAGCTAATTTGCAACCATGTTTGTAACCAGGATCCACTCCCATCAAGGTGCGGCCTGGAACAGGGCTTGTTAAAAGAAGCTGACGAAGGTTCCGTCCAAACATCATTACTGATTCCTTCTCTGCATCTGATGTCAGTTTGGCTCTTCAGAAATGAAAAATGAATGAATGAATGAATAAATGAATAAATAAATAATGGAAAGAGGAAAAGTACAGATATTATTTTGTAAAGTTATTCCTCACAGGAACATACCCTATAACAAAATAAGATAAAAAAATAATATCACATACAAAAATTAGATTGGGTCTATTTTTGCTAATCACAGTAATACATGATACCACAAAAATTTTGAAGCAATCCTATGAAGTATGAGTTTGTCATACCTATCTTCCTTCTCTGTCTGCTCTTTGCTATATATAAAAGTAATATGATTAGACATATGTGTGTATGTCTAATTATATAAAAGTAATATGATTAGACATATGTGTGTATGTCTAAAATCTTCACTTTATCACTAAGATAAAGTGTAGATATGCATATATGTGAGAAAAAATATATAAAGACTTGCATGTCATGTGAGATCAAATTAAAGTTTATCAAATTATGAAAATTATACACATAAAAATTAGAATGACAAATTATTGAATCACAGATAGCCTCTAATAATATTTAATTTTATATATTCACTTTAAATATCCCAGTCATCTTCTCTATTCTATTCTCCATATTTACCCCTTTGTCATTCTCAGAGTCATGACATAACCATACATGCTAATTGCCAGTCCAAAACCGTGCCTCATACAAATAAATTTTCAGTTTTATCCAGAGAAGTTATTTTTTTAAGTGTGCTTTTAAGACATTCTAGGATAAAAATATATGTCCATTACGGCTTAAAATCATTTAGAAACCAAATTTTATTCCATTGACCTACTCAACAGAAGCTCTCGATATATTGTCTCCTGAAATTCTTAAGAATTTATAGAGTATGACTTCTCTTAGACCAGGTAAACTATACATGTTATTGACCACAAGAAAACTGAACATACAAAAGTCATCCAAAGCACATTTCATATCAATGCTGAAGCAGAATATCTACAGTTATGAAGATGCACACAGCTAACTAATGTTTGTGTCTCTTGGTTTAATTCACTTTCTAAAGATTTCTCCATCTTCTCTAAACATTTCACTACCATTCTCTCTAAATTCAGCCAAACAAGAGAAAAAGTATCTTTCCAAGTATTTCTGTATCTACTCTTTTAACTTTATTCATTGGTTGAGCATTTGTTAACAGTCTTACAGAAGGTACTACGATTGGTATAAGAGATGAAGCTAAAAAGACAAGATTTTCTGCCCTGATTTCTACTGAGCAGTGGAAAAAAAAACAGAACAAAATACACAGGCAAGTTTAAAACAATGCTTAAGTGCTAACCTAACAGGAATGCCTAGGAGGGATAGCTAAACTAGGTAAGCTCAGGTAAATCAAGAAGAAACAGCAGATGAAAGGAAGGAAAATGACTCATAGAAAAAGGTGAATAATTTCGTAAGCTAAAGAGTGAACATATGAAAGCTATAGAAGCAAGAAAAACCCAGATCACACAGGGCCATGTATGTTCTTCTGATGAGCTTGGATTTTATCTTGGAGACAAAGGAGACACACTGGAGGACTGTAAGCAGACAAGCATAAAATAATGAGATGGGGATTTTAAAATGGCAATGTGGAATCTGTGTTGGAAAAGATAGAAGACAGTAATCATCTATGACACTAGTACAGTAATCCAGACAAGAAATGATGATGTCCTGAACTAAGACAGTTACCATGGACATAAAGAGAAGAAACAATTAATGATACAGTACAAGATGGTAAAACACTTCTTGATAACTGACAAGGTAGGAATGATAAAGAAAGTAGATATGAAAAATGCCACATGGATGAATGATCATGACAGTCATGGAAATAAGAAATGCAGAAGCAGTTCATGCATAGGATATAGTCAACCGAATAAAATGACTACAAAAGCCGGGCGCGGTGGCGCACGCCTGTAATCCCAGCACTTGGGAGGCCGAGGCAGGAGGATCACGAGTTCAAAGCCAGCCTCAGCAATGGCAAGGCACTTAACAACTCAGTGAGACCCTGTCTATAATAAAATACAAAAAAGGGCTGGGAATGTGGCCCAGTGGTCAAGTGCCCCTGAGTTCAATCCCCGGCACCAAAAAAAAAAAAAAAAAAAAAAAAAAAAAGACTACAAAATAACATTGTCTATATGGTCTCTTTTAATTCACACACAAATGGAGAAAACTCTGGTTAACCATGGGTATCGCTAAATTATATGTTTTTCCCCCTTTTTTGCTTTACTGATGCTTTCAATTTTCCTACAATTAGGATAAACTTCTTTTTAATTAGAAAAATAAAGTACTATGGTATGTATACACAATGGAATATTATTCAGCAATAAAGAAGAAAGAAATTATGACATTTTGACCATAAATGCATGGAACTTCAGACTATCATGCTAAGTGAAATATGCCAATCCTGAAAAAACAGAGGCCAAATGTTCTCTCTGATACACGGATGCTAACTATTGCTGCAGGCGGGTGTGTGGGGGGGGATGTCAACAAATTGGATGAGGAGGGAATGGGAGGAAGGGAAGGGGGATGGGAATGGGAAAGACAGTAGAATGAACTGGACATAACTTTCTTGTGTTCATATATGAATACACAACCAGTGTATCTCCACATTGTGTACAACCACAATAATAGGAAGTTATACTCTATTATGTATGATATGTCAAAATACATTCTACTGTCATGTATAACTAAAAATAACAACTACAAAAAAGAAAAATAAAGTATTTTCCTTTATTAAAAAAAAAAAAGTAAAACTGACTGGGACTTACTTCCTCAACTGTTGTTCATGGAAGTATATCTATTAAGACACATCTCCAGACAATGTCTACAAACAAACTTAAGAACTGAAATAAGCTGTACTGTATTAACCAACGGTATTTTAGAAAAAGAGAAGGAAAGTCCTTGTGATTTCTCACTGCCAGAATATACATTAGACAATCCCACACCGAACTGTTTATTATCAATCTGAACAAAATTATTCCACATGCACTAAAGGTACCCAAATCAAATAAATGCAAAAATGTCAAAAGTGCCACTGGACATAACATGCATAATGAAAAAAAAAAAAGTTAATGACAACTATACAAAAGGAATTACATTTTTAAATAAGATAATTTTTCCTTCATTAAGGACAAAATTCCCTATCTTCAAATTTTATGCCCTATCACCAAAAGCAAGAGATGGTGCATAACATAAATTTGAAACAGAATTTTGAAATGAACACTATTTTTAGGGGACTTCTCAGCTAAAAAGGCTGAAAGAAGAAACTGAATGTCACTGATAAAAAGGAATTGAACAAGAAAGCTATGTGTCTTTTAGTACCTGCTATTCAACACCCTGAACTCAATGGTCATGTCCAGCAAAAGAGGAACAGACAGACAGTATATAGTCTGCTAGAAATTCTAGTGAAGTTGATGAGATGGTTAGATCTACAATTTACAGGTAGCCCTTGCTGAAACTGAAAAAAGTGAGAATGAAATAAATCTATCACACACAGGGAAGACCGTATGAGAGAATGGCTAATTTTTAAAGACTGACTACCAGGACAAAGGCTGGAGAAAATGGAAGTGGAGGGGTTTTGCCTCCCTACATTTCTTTTCTTTCCATCTTCTCATCTAAAATAATCTGCACCCCATTTCTTTCGCAGTTTTCATCTTTATTGCTCTTAGAACTTCTATTAGTCTCTTTAAATGACTATTTTAATAATGTCCTGATATGTGTTCATCATTGCTGATAACATTTCATCCACAAAATTCCCCCTTAGAGAAGAATATATATATATATATATATATATATATATATATATATATATATATATATATATATATATATCAGCTTTCCTTTCCCTCTTCACAGTCATAAATTCATCATGGCCTGCTTATGCTTTCTTTGGCTCTCTTATGTCTAAAAACTGACTCCAAGTAACTTCTCCATTAACCTCTCAGTTTGCTTCTTCCAAACCAAATCTCAAATCAATAAAACCATTTATGTGGCTTGGTTGTCAAAATGCAAGACTATTATTCCAGAATTAGAGAGGGTTTACATTAAGTGGTCCAGCTTGAAAAGCATATCACAATTAACAACAAAGTTTTAAGACTTATGCATATGAAGGCATGTACAGGTTGCAATCAAGGCCTAAATTTAAGACTTTGCTATTCTAAGTTCTTTGGCTTTGTAAATCAATCAACAAATAGTTATTATATGCTTTAACAGTACAATGCAAAATAAATAGTGCACAAAATTAAGCAAGACAAAATACAAACCTGAATTCTCTACAGAGGAGAGGATAAATAAGGCGTTTAAAGGAATCATCCAGTGAATTATGTAAGATCTTCATTAATTCTGGCCTTGCAAAGCCACGTGGTCTCCACCTGCAAAAAGGAAAGCCCATACTCAACCTGATGTGACAACAATGAGACTGTGAAAGGGCACCTGGAAGGAGAGTGTGAAACAGGCAAGTGGGGGAAAGCGTTTATTGAAGCATGTAAGGAGAGGCTGTGGTGTCTGGAACTTGTTACTATGACATCTGGAGGTTTTATTTTTAAAAACCTAGTAACTATGGTCAGACGTAAAACGTAAAGGGGAAAAAAATCTGCTGGGAAGAGTCTCCAAAGCATTATCAGTAATGACTAAAATATCAAGATACAAAAAAGTCACCAAAAAATTATTACTGTGGACTAACAGTACTGCTATGAACTGAACAGTGCCCCTCCCCAAATTCATATATTGAAGCCCTAATCTCTATTGTGATGGAATCTAGAGATGGGGCCTTTCAGAGATAAGTAGCTTTAGATGAGGTCGTGACACCAGGGAGCTTGCTCTCTTTCTCTCCCTCTCTACTATGCGATGACAGAGGGAGAAGGTGGCTCTCTGTCCAACAGGAAGAACACCTCTCTCCCCTATCCCCACAGGAAGTGACTCAACTCCTTATTTTGGACTTACTAGCCTCAGGAACTGTAAGAAAAAAAAAATTTGTTGTTTAAGACACACAGTCTGTGCCATATTGTCATGGCTACTAAAGCTAAGACAGAGCTGGGGATATAGCTCAGTTGGTAGAGTGTCTGCCTTGCATGCACAAGGCCTGGGTTCTAATCCCCAGCACACACACACACACACACACACACACACACACACAAAAAAAAAAAAAAAAAAAAACTAAGACAATCACTGATTCTTCTATTACCTTTTCTTTATCTCTTTGTGAGAATTAAAGGAAACTGAGCAAAGGAGAAACTGAACCTTGCCCTATGGCCATTCATTTTTTTTTTAAAGTATTTTTTTAGTTGTGAAGGGAACTTTATTTTACTTATTTATATGTGGTACTGAGAATCAAACCCAGTGCCTCACATGTGCTACACAAGCACTCTATCACTGGGCCACAACCCCATGTCTGGCCATTCTTTTTTTAATGTTTATTTATTTGTTTTAGTTGTACACAATGCCTTTTTTTTTTTAACGTGGTGCTGAGGATCGAACCCGGGCCACGCACGTTCTAGGTGAGCACTCTTACCGCTGAGCCATAACCCCAGCCCCCAGGCCATTCTTGAATAAAACTTAATCAACTGCTCAGGCCATGCTGCTCTCCTGGGGGCACATGCATCCATACTGAGCAATGTAAAGGCCACAGAACTGTTAGTGGACACTGAAGAAGGAATTGAAGAGGAAAACGCAAGCTAAAAAGGACAAATGCAGTCCTACCCCTTCTGTGTTTTTCATCTATCTATAGCATTTCTGCCCTTACCCTTCAATGGCCTTGAACAGACTCCATTAACAAAATATAAATGTTTTCCAGTTCACCATTAATATATGTTAAAGGTCCTCTCATCTCTGTTACTCATCTCAGGCAAGGAAATGAACTCAGTTTCAGTGAGCAAACGCTCAAGCCTCTATGCTGTGACATACCAAAGGTTACATATTAGCAAACAACTAAACCCCTTCCATAGAAGTTATTACTTGAGTTAAGATAATTTTGTTTTTTAAATTTGAATAAAGGTGCTTTTAGGCAGGATATATATTTCTTTCTTTCTTCCTAAATCTTCACTATTCCCCACTGTCACCTTTACCTGAGGACATAAGATGAAGAAAGGAGGAAGACAAGAATTAGCCATAAGTCCTGCTTTCACTGGACCTTTTTTTTTTTTTTTTAATGTACAAAATGATAAATGTAAATACTAGAAATATGCAAAAATAAAGGTGTAGAGCTCAAAAGTAGGAATGATAGCAGTATAACATATTTATTGAAAACCAAGATTTGAGGCAGATTATCTATGTTTAAATTCTATTCTACTACTTTGTTGGGAGATTTACTTAACCATGTCTGCTATTTCTCATCTATAAAATGGGAGTAATAATCATATTTAGTTCAGTGTTGTGAGTTAATATGTAAAGGACTTATAAATTTTTGGCACATTCTATTTAAGCACTTGCTGCTGCTGCTGCTGCTGCTGCTGCTGCTGTCATTGTTGTTGATTTGGAGAATTCAACATCAAGAAATGCTTCCCAGAAGAAACACCTGAGATGGGTTTTAAAAATGAATTGTGGCTTACCTAGTAAGACAACGGAATATGATCATTTTGAGAAGAAACCATAGCATACTGGAAAGCTCAGAGGCAAGAAAGAACATGACATAGTCAAGTAACTACAAATAGATTAGTACTGCTAGGGTATAAACTGGCAGGATAAAGTCAAGAGGAAGAAGCGGCTAAAATATATGGCAGTGGAAAGATTATAAATGGTCTTATACACCATGCTATGGAGACTGGCTAGTTGGGAGAGGAAACACAGTCCTAGGTCATGGGATAATATGCTAGGAAGAGAGCGCTCAGAGGCAGAAAGACTAATTAAGTGATTTTTTTTTAAATTAGTATATCTGATGTGTGCTAAGGTTACTCCACTTAAGCTCCCAAGAAAGTTTTTCCCACTACCTGTGGGAAAAAGCCAAAAATCCTACTGTTACCTATGTATATCCTTTTGAAGCCCCCCAATGATGTTTTTCTTTTTTTTTTTTTTTTTAATGTTTATTTTTTAGTTGTAGTTGTACTCAATACCTTTATTTATGTTTATTGGTGCTGAGAATCAAACCCAGGGCCTTGCACGTGCTAGGCGAGCTCTATACTTCTGAGCCACAACCCCAGCCCCAGTGATCTTTTTCAAAGCTCAAAAGCCTCCCGTGGTTTAGACTGCTAGGCTCTCCTCCCTGGAACAGAGTGCTGTGGGTCTATTTTATTCTTGAAGATGTCTCAGTTCTACCCATTCAGCTGACCTTCAGACCACTGGACTCAGCCCTGAAAGATAGCAGCTAAACTAATTTCCAGCATTACAGAAACTTCTTTTTGTTCCTTACCCAACAATAATTTATGCCCTTTCCCTAGCTTCCTAGAAGCTATTCACAGAAATTAGCACAAGGGACCTGAAACGGTATGGTGAATTCACAGACCTTACTTACTTTATCCTTAAAGCAACACAGTAGGTTTGCCTTATAGAATATTATCTCAAACCCTGAGTCTTCCACTACTCCACAACTAAATACCTCTGAATAAAACTGAAGCACTTCACCTAAAACAAACTCTACAATATGAAACACATGTCATATGAGATATGCACAATAAAGCAAAAAAATAAGGGAGGAACCACAAACTCAACTGCCTACAAGGGCCAGGAGAGTACTATAAACAACTGAAAATATCCGTGCCCTAAACTGTGTTTTTGACAGAGACATGCTTTGTCCACCATTGCACAAAGAAATATTCTCTACTTTGGCAAAGAAATATACCCTCCTCATTTCTTATACCTAATATAAAGACAGACTCTATCCATTTAGCTTTCATTTTTCCACATTTAAAATAGAACTGGATACAGGAGATAGTTATTAAAACCGCTAAACAAAAAATAGTACAATTTTAAAGAACAGAAATTTACTCATCAGGTCAAAGAAATAAAAATCTGCAAGTGAGTTCAACATTACAAATCCTGGTCACTATCCAGTCCAAGTCATGAACAGGCAACTGTTGAGATCATTCCCTCACATATGTTTTTGTTTAAATAGCAAATGCAGAAACTTGGATTATTGGAGTTTTCATAAACATAACTATTACAGCACATGACAAGATTAGAAATCCTCATCATAGTTATCCTCTTGAACTAGCAACATACAATTACAAATTATGAATTGTTCAGTTTTGGATTTAGACCTAGAATATTTTTAATACTAAGACATTAGTATTAAATTCTTTGTTATTCTAATTAATTTAGATAATAACAAGATTTCCATTCAGCTCTTTCTCTGCCCTAATCATATGGTACTTTATATATTTATAGCATACTAAGTGATACCATCATATATCTTCCTGTTCTAGCCATACAAATGCCATGCTTCACTTCACCTCTCCCTAATCAATCTATCCACCAATTAATTGAACAATTGGTCCTACCTCTGTAGACTCTGCCTCCTAAACATTGCTTGAATCTGTTTATTTATTTCCTATTGCAACTACCATAGTCCAAGTTACCACATCTACTCTTAGTTCCTCTCAAATAATTTTCTATGCTGCAGCCAGAGTGATCTTAAAATGCAATCTGATCATGACACTTGTCTATTTAAAACCTTTGTTAGCTTCCCACTACACTTAAGATTTAAAAAAAAAAAAAATCTTTAGTATACTTAGAAAGCTAGTATGACCTGGCCCACGCTGATCTCAATCCTCATTTCATGCTGCCTCTACTCCCATTCCTCTCTCTGAACTACATATGTGCCGTGCAAAAATACATTTGAGTTCTATGACACAAACTCTTACAGGTACTCTATGTAAGTGTCACTGTCATTAAACTACATAGTATTCAAGGACAGTGTATTTTTCAAGTTTCCAGGTAGATCTCCAACGTCCAATATATACCTGATTGGATAAGTATATAAAGGAGGAGAGTGGGAAAAGTAGAGGTAAAGAGTAAAAAACAGGGACTGGGGTTGTGGCTTAGTGGTAGAACGCTCGCCTAGCACGTGCAAAGCACTGGGTTTGATACTCAGCACCACATGAAAATAAAATAAAGGTATTGTGTTCACCTATAACTAATAATATATATATATATTTTTAAAAGAGTAAAAAACAAAAAAAGAAAAAATTTTCATTAGGCAAGCATGTCTAGCCACTCAAATGTTTTCTAGAAAAGAAAAATGTCCTTGAGAATAGTCCTATAGTTCCCAGAGAAGTGTTTCAGCTCCTGGAATTATCTACATGAAAAAAAAAAAAAAAAAAAAAAAAAACACTTTTGATTAAAAATTATATTACTGGGCAAGGGTTGTAGCTCATTGGTAGAGCATTTGCCTTGCATATGTGAGGCACTGGGTTCAATCTTCAGCACCACATAAAAACAAATTTAAAAAAAAGGTATTACATCTTGTCTACAACTAATAAAAGATTTTTAAGGCTGGGCACAGTGGCGCCCACCTGTAATCCTAGCAGCTCAGGAGATTGAGGCAGGAGGATCACGAGTTCAAAGACAGCCTCAGCAACAGCAAGGCACTAAGCAACTCAGTGAGACCCTGTCGCTAAATAAATACAAAAATAGTTCTGGGAATGTGGCTTAGTGGTCACAGTGGTCAATTACCCCTGAGTTCAATCCCTGGTACCATTATATTACCATACTATAGTTACTAAAACACTGTAGGTTAAATAATACTACCAATTATTTAACTGGGAAAGGAGATCTTTTTTTTTTTTTGGAAATAATACAATTAAAAGCACAATACCAGGGGCTGGGGCTGGGGCTCAGCGGCAGAGTGCTCGCCTCGCACGTGCACTGCCTGGGTTCGATCCTCAGCACCACGTAAACATAAAAATGCATTGCACTGTGTACAACTAAAATAAATAAATAAATAAATAAATAAATAAAGCACAATACCAGCCAGGCACAGTAGAACACACTTGTAATCCCAGCAACTCGAGAGGCTGAGACAGGAAGATCACAGTTTGAGGCCACCCTCAGCAACTGAGGGAGGTCCTAAACAATTTAGCAAGACACCCCATCTCAAAATTAAAAATTTTTTAAAAGGGCTTGGGATGTAGCAAAGTAGTTAAGCACACCTAGGTTCAATCCCCACTACCAAAACAAAACGATACAAAACACCACAGTACAAGGGAAAAAATATAAAATAAAATATAGATAAGCTAATGAAAAAACATTTACATCATTCTAAGGAAAACTATTCCCTGATACTTACTTAACATAAAGACAGTAGGTTAAAAGTATAACTAATACCTCTTTATTGAGGAGTGACTCTGATACTAACAATTAATATTTTCAGAAATATTTTCAGGAAAATAAGCTAGAAGTTGCCCTCAATTTATGGTGACCTTTTTACTAAAACACTTCTAAGAAAGGAATTAGGACCATAATCTCACCACTCTGCAATCATAGATACTATCAAAGGTCTGTTCAAAACCAAGCATTAAGCTACAAAATTACATGGAATATCACTTCATTCTCTTCAATTTATGAGGAAGGTATAATTCACCATGTTAAGGACAATGAAACTGAAAATACAATTAAGTAAAACACCCATAGTAATATGGGTAGGAAGTAATATAACTGTAATAGAAACTCAAATTATCTGCTTCTCAGGATTTTATTTTTTCTAAGAAACCATCTTAGAGGTTGATTATAATTACAATTAAAATATATCTTAATGTAATTTCTTACACCTAGTATTTCTTTTAGATATTTATTATCTTTATTTTCAATGAAATTTATGTATTTATTTATTTACAAAGGAAATAAGCATTCAAAGAAAGTAATAATTACACAGTAAAGTATAAGATAGAAAATTAAAATCTCATACCAAAGCTAAGGAGTAAACCATTTATTATCTTCTCAGGCATTTTCCTATATATACATAAGACATACTATTTGCCAATAATGAAATTATACTATAAATAATTACAAATTATCCTTTTAACCTAATAAGACATGTTTATATCTCAACTTCAGCTCAATCTCAGCTTTTTCTAAAAGCTGCACAAAATTCCATTGTATGGATATGACATAATTGATCAACATTCAAATTACATTTTACTTAGTATTATTTGGTGGTTCAGCAAGTTGATTCTTTGTGGAACTACATTGGGCAAACTGGCTTCCAGTGAATTGACACAAGAACTACGTTGGATGAAGGAGCCATTTACCAAAGTATAGCACATATACTTCTAGAGAATACTACATCTAACTTTGCAAGTAGTATTCACAGCAAGTTCTCTAAGCTAAATTCTCACAGAGGTAGCTGCTGATATGCATATCCAAAATTTAACCTTCTAACCACTAAGTAAGCTCCTTTACATCTTTGTATTAGCTTTCTTATTAGTCACAGGGTAGCTACAAAATCTGCTGTACCAATCAAATAGATTGTTGTGAGGATCAAATATATTTAGAAAAGTTAAAAGTATTATACAAAATATGTTGTGAGTTTAAATGGTTTCCTTAACAACTGAAAAAGTTTAATTAAAAATTTAATAAGTTATAAATGTCTTCATAATATCCAGTAAGTTTAATGTTTATTTCAATCATCCTTAATGTGCACAGTTTTTTAGGTAAACCACATAGAGTTTGTTTAAAGATTTATATTGTAGGTCTGTGGCTGTGGCTCATCGGTAGCGCACTTGCCTGGCATGTATGAGGCACTGGGTTCAGTTCTCAGCACCACATATAAATAAATAAAACAAAGGTCTATCAACAACTAAAAAAAACACATGGGTTCATGAACAGGCTTTTTTAAAAAAAAAGTCTTAAAAAAAGGTTTATATTGTAATATCCTATTAATCACATTTTTGTTTCAATAATCCTTAATGAGGAAAACATTTCAGATATGCTATATACAATATGATGGTTTTTGTTGTTTTTGTTTTTTTTATATTATTTTAGCTGTAGATGGACACAACATCTTTATTTTATTTGTTTTTTTGTGTAGTGCTGAGAATCAAACCCAGTGCCTCACAGATGCTAGGCAAATGCTCTACCACTGAGCCACAACCCCAGAACCTACAATATGATGTTTTAACTTATTTTTCATGAGGGGAAATATGTGCTTTATAAAAGATTCAAATGGTACAGAAAAGTACAGTCATGCATCACTTAATAATGGGTGTAAATTGTAAGAAATGCACTGTTAGGTCATTTCATCATAGTTCAAACCTCTAAGTGTGCTTCTGTGAAGCAAGATGGTATAGCCTACTACACACCTAGGCTATGTGGTATAGTCTACTGTCTCTAGGTTATAAACCTATACAGCAGGTTACTGTACTGAACACTGTAGGCAACTGTAACAAGATGGTAAGATATATATATATATAAACATAGAATAATTCAGTAAAATTACAGTATAAAGGATTAAAATAAAATAGTGTATATAGGGGGCTTACCATGAATGGACCTTGCAGGACTGGAAGTTATTCTCAGTGTCACTGACTGGGTTGAATATGAAGGCCTAGGACATTACTGTATACTACCATAGACTTCACTTAAGCTACACTAAATTTATTTGAAAATGTTTTTTCTTCTTTCAGTAACAAATTAACCTTAGCTTACTTTAACTACTTCACTTTACAAACTTAATTTCTTTTAACTTCTTGACTCTTTTATGACACTTAGCTTAAAACACAAACATAGCTGTACAGAAATAATTTCTATGTATTCTAATTCTATAAGCCTTTTTCTATTTTTTCTCTTTTTTTTTAAAGTACTTTTTAAACTTCTTTGTTAAAAATCTAAGGCATAAACATTCAGATTAGCCTAGGCACATCTTGTCCCATAGTAAGGTCCTCAAGAACAGGAACATGCATGGAGTTTTACCCTCCATGGTAACAATGCCTTCTTCTAAATACCTCCTGAAGATCTTCTTAAGGATGCGTCACATTCTTCAGATAGATGGTGGTTTCCTTGGTTTTTGTTTAATCATAGATTTGCTTGGAAGCAGATAATGTACCATGAACGTTCTCTCTGTTAACAAAAAATTTTCCAGGGCTAGAGAAGTAGCTCAGTGGTAGAAAACTTACCTAGCATGCATGAGGCCCTGGGTTTGATCCCCAATACCAAAAAAACAAAAAACAACTTTTTAAGTGTTGGGATCCATGTTTTCAAACTTTATAAGAACCTGCTGAGGTCAATAAAAGCTTCTACTAAACCCTTCACTTTATATATTCCTTGGGCATTCTTTATCCTCTCCTGCAGTTTTTTTTTTTTTTTTTTCCTCTTCTTCAGCTACATGTTCACTAAGCAATGGGAATTTTTCAGCTCTATAATAATCCCACGGGACCATTATCATATATAGTCATCACTGACCACTGACTGTAAAGTTGTTGCGCACTGCTGACTGTACTAAAGTAAAAGTTCCTCTCTCAGAAATCATTATTAATTGTTTCTTATGTACCTTCCAGGTATTTTCTATTTAAACATACACAACACATATACTTCTTTTTTTTTAAATACAGCTGGCATGGTAACACATACCTGTGATCCCAGCAACTCAGAAGTAAGGAGGATCACAAGTTTGAGGCCAGCCTCAGCAACTTGGGCCCTAAAAAACTTATTAAGACCCTGTCTCAAAATAAAAAGGACTGGGGATATAGCTCAGCGGTAAAGTGTGCTGGGTTCAATTCCTCTGTACCAAAAAAGAAAAGAAAAACAAAAACAAAAAACAAAAGATACTATATACATTGACACTTGCTTTTTTTTTTTTTTAAACATAATAGACATTTTTCCACGTCAGTACATAAAGACATCAGTATGGTACTTTAGAAACGAAATTCTTTGTTTGTTTGTTTGTTTGTTTGTTTGTTGGTTGGTTTTGGGGGGAGACTAGGGATTGAACTCAGGGGCACTCAACCACTGAGCCATATCCCAGCCCTCTTTTGTATTTTATTTAGAGACATAGTCTCACTGAGTTGCTAGTGTCTCGCTTTTTTTTTTTTTTCAAATTTATTTTTTATTCTAAGTTGTTAGAAATGACAGCAGAATGTATTACATTTCACATTATACTCGTAGAGCACATTTTTACATATCTCTGGTTGTATGCAAAGTATATTCACACCATTTGTGACTTCATACATGCACCAATCCTTCTGCCTCAGCCTCCTCGAGCTGCTGGGATTACAGATGTGCACCACAGCACCTGTCTAGCATGGAAATTCTGTAGAAATCTATAACATACCTGTTTTGGATGCACCACCTACAGAATTCATTCTTCACTCCATCAGAAATGTTGACTTTGACTGTCAATATCTTCAAATTCTCCCCACGATTAATTGCCAGAATCTGAGCACAAATGTATATGGTAAAAACTGATAATCCACAAAATATATAAATGATAAATTTAATCAGTCAACATTCATGACTCAGTCAACATTTATGAAACCAATTAGGCAGCTATTTAGCCAAGAGCTATTATCAATTATTTATTTTTAATTTGAAAACTAATAACTTGCTTGTACTTTTCCTAAGTAACTTATCTCCCTTATCAAGTAAACTATAACATGCTTTTTGAAAGAAAATACAGTACATTGTATTTTGGTACAAAACAAATCAATGCAATCTCATTTTCAGATTCTACTGAAATTTTTTGACCATCTGGAGTTGAGAGGATATACTTTTTATAATTGTGAAAAGATAAGTTGTGCTAAGATAAATACAAAATGCAAAATCCTAAGAGGAATCTTTAATAGCTACTAATTGCTATCACTTACTAGCACTAATTGCAAGGCCCATCTAAGCACTCTGAATACATTATCATAAGTATTCCTTAAGTCACCAATGATGAATTATCTTCATTTGATAAGACTTTATTTTTCTGAGACTAACTTTCCCAAGTCACAAAGCTAGCGAGTAGCAAAGTAGAAATTTAAATTCATATCCTGTTCTTAATATTATGTTGAAAGAGCTACCTTTAAAAAATCTCCTTAGAAAAGTACAAACAAAAGCTAAAGTAAGCAGAAGGAAGGAAAAAAGAGTACAAATTAAGAATTAAAAAAAAAAAAATATCAAGAAAAAATTCAAGAAAACCAAAAGATGGTCTTTAAAAATATCAACAAAATTGACAGATCTTTTGCTAACCAAGAAGAAAAGAACACTCAAATTACCAAAAGCAAAAGAGAAGCCATTACTATGGATCATATGGAAATAAAAGAACACAAGAAAATATTATAAATAACTACATGCCAAATTAGATAATTTAGATAAATGAAAAGTCCTAAAAATACACAAATTACCAAAAGCAAATCAAAAGAAAGAAAAAATGTGAATAGATCTACAAGTAAAGATATTGAATCAGTAATTCTAAAATTTCACATAATGAAATGTCCAGGCTTAAGTACCTCCACCATGGAACTCCACCATTTTAAGAAGAATTAATAGCACTTCTTTGTAAAATTTTCCAAATATATAAGAGAAAGAAAAACTTCCCAATTCTCTATGAGGCCTGTATTATACTGATACAAAACCAAGCAAGACTTCAGAAGAAAACTACAGACCAATCTCTTATGAATATAGATGTAAAAATCCTCAGCAAAAAGTAGCAATCCAAGGACTGGGGGTTGTGGCTCAGCAGTAGAGTGCTCACCTAGCACGTGCATGGCCCAGGTTCAATCCTCAACACCACGTAAAAATAAATGCATTGTGTACAACTAAAATAAATAAATAAATATTTTTTTTAAAAAAGAATATGCCACAATGAAACCCACTGTTTAAAAAAAAAAAGTAGCAATTCAAATCCAGAAACATATAAACAGGATTACACACCAGGAGAATGTATAATTAATTCTAGGAATGTCTAGTTGGTTTAACATCTAGAAATCAATTAATATAATACATTATATCAATTCAATAAAAAGTAAAAATCATCTGATCATCTCAATAGATTCAGAAACATTTGACAAAATCTAGCAGTTCTTCATGATTAAAACACTAAAAAATTAGTAATGGAAGGCAAATTCTTTAATGTGAGAAATAACAGAATTTGAGACATAAACTGAAATTGTAAGTAGTGGATAAAGCAGAATTTTTGTAGATGTCAGCAATGAACAGGAAACAGGGAGTAAAAAAGACAAAGGAACTGGGATCAGTGAAAGAAGCAGCAAAAAAGAACAGGCATGGAAGATCTCAGGAGAGAATGTGAAGGCCAAGTTACAAATTAAAGTAGTTGAAAAGACCTCACTAAGGACCCATTTAGAGAATGAAAACAAGTTGCAGCCAGAGTAATTAATTTAGCAGACAGGCCTAACAGTTACCTCCACAACACATGGAGAAATTATAAGGAATGCTGTTCCTTTACCACAGACTTCCACCATTTTCATAGGTTTCTGTATTCCAAGGTACTACATCCTTAGATATTTATGTGGAGGCTGAAAAATAGGTTTCAGAGCTGGGGACACAAGGCCTCAGCACTGTAGGGATTAGGAGGCTATCTTTGTGACATCATCCCTCTTGCATTCAAAATAATCTAAAAAGTTCTTAAAACATAGGACTGTTTTTCAAAACTGACATTCCCCAAATGGTTTTTTCCTCAGGCCAGAGTACTGTTACATCTAGAAGACTGTGTCAATCACAAACTTAAATTTAGTCACAAACTAATAACCCAGAATGCTGAGACCAACAAAATATTTTCAAGTAAATACTAGGAAGAATGGTTTTAGTAAAATAAAACTGCATGTTTTCCAAAGTTGTATTAAAATTTTAAAAAGCATAGAAGAAACAAAATATAACATTATCGTCATTTCTGTAAAAGGAAATTAAGTATGCTTTGTCAGTAGTACTATTAGAAATTATTTCTTCCTTATGCTATTAGATCTGTTGACAATAACCTGGCAAGTAAAATATCAACGTGTTAACATTTTTTTCAAATTACTGAAAGTATATACTTCACCCAATATGATACAATGTACACAAAACCAAAATTGACAACTTTAGAATATAAATAGTGAAACATTTCAAATCTTCAAGGGCAGGGGCCATGTCACCTCTAAACTTCAAATAAGACCCAAAATATAATAAGTATACAAGAAATATCTTTGGGATACTTGAAGATTTTCATGTCATGTTACAACAAGAATAAGAACAAAATATTTTGTGCCTGTGCTATCACAAGTTTTTTGAAAAATTATATATTTAGTGATGAAAATTAAATATTGCATAAATGGTAAAGCATTCAAAAATAAATGTTTAAATTATTTATTGAAGACCTTCAGGTTTGTAGAAGAGTGACAGTCTCCTAATTCTAAATCTCCCTTCATCTTCCTAGAAAAGAACCACAAAATCAATAAAGAGAATAAATAAAGCAACAGAGGACATCTTTAGCTGAGATCTTTACCTAAGACAGATTTCTTAAAAACAATATACAAGGAAAAGCAACAACAGAATAATGTATTCAAGAAATTTAAGGAAAGAAAGTGCAAAAAATAATATGAATGTGCTAGAACTCAGAGTACTATACACATATACCCTTTTTGAGCCATATACTAGGATAGTGGTCAGCAAACTATGGTCCATGAGGCTGTTAAATAAAATTTATAGAATGGCATTGGTTTGGACAGAGCTTCTTCACTAGGCCCAATAGTCCAAATCAAAATAGAGTCACTTATGAAACTTCCAAGTCATTCATCAAGCTTGTTTACTGGATCTTCTAAGAAATCAGGAAAGTGAGAAATACAATTAAGAGTCAATCCCCAAATAAGATAGTTTTAGCCAGCATAATAGCTTCAGCCTTTACAAAGAAAGTAACTTTGAAACAACCAATCTGCTTTTTTGTATTCTTTCTGCTTTCCCCAGCCAGTTTTTTGTCTATAAAGTCAAACTCTTCTGCTCAGCTCATCAGAATAGTCATTGTATTTTACACGAGGGATTGTCCCATTCTAGAATCCCAAATAAAATATAATTAAGATCTTTAAATTTGTTGTAATTTTGTCTTCTGACAGGATGAAGCCAGTCTGACATCTATTTCTGTAAATAAAACTACTAAAACACACTTATGATCACTCACTTATGTATTGCCAGTGACTATTTTCATACTACATGGAAGTTGTATAATTAAAAAAAAAAAATCACCTAACAAACCTAAAATATTTATCCTCTGGACCTTTACAGGAATGGTCTACCAACTTCATACTAGATAGAGAATAAGCTCATTCATCCAAATGAGTAGGAAGCTGTGGCGAAAGGACTAAGGATAGGCATCTAACTGTGGGGCTAAGATTAAAGCAAGAGTGGGATCATTTTCCATTAAGAAAGCACAGGCTGCAATCCTGACAGACAAAAAAGACTTCTTCAAGATAAAAAGCACTAAACAAGATAAAGGAGGAAACAATAATTTTAAAAGCCATATTCTATTTGTGGAATTGAGGGGCATACTTACTACACTTCAAAGATGTTGACAGGAGAATCACTAAAAATGGTAAAATCGGGAACTCCAGAACTCTTTTCTATCACAAAATTAGCAGAAAACTTTTTCATAACTCTGGGATCTAAAAAAAATTTGAACAACCAGAACACCACCCACAGAAGAAGGAAGCTGCAGAATTTCCATAAGAAAGCACTTTTAACTCACCTGCTTATATCCCCTACTGTGGGGCTCAGGAGGGCCTTAAAGATAACAGCCCAATCCCACATTCCTGGGGCAGGTTCCTGGCACGAAGGGAGCAATATGGACCTTCTTCTCAAATACTTGTGATTTTGTGTTTTAATCTGTCTGATTTAAATGTTTGTCTTTGTTTCACCTGTCTTAGAGCTTACCCAGAGCAGAAGCAGCTTTCTAGGGGGCCATTGTCAAAAAGGTTTTTTTAATTTTGTTTTTGTTTTTGCCTTTGCAGTACTGGGGATCAAACCCAGGGCCTCATGGTTCATGAGCTCTACCACTGAGCTGTACCCGCAGCCCTGTCGAAAGTATTTAAAGGCAATGTCTTGGCCACAGTCGTTAGGGCTATGGCAACCAACAGAAAGACTAAAATAAACAGGGAAGAAGCGAAGCCAGGAAATGAGATATTTGAGGGGAAAAGTTCTTTTTTAAAATTCCTGTTTCTACCAGGGACTCTAGTAGGTACCTGTACACCTATGGCTAGACACATGCTCTTAAAAATCCTTAAGCTTTCACCTCTAACTGACTTTGTGCTCCATGAGAACAGCAAGCAAAGGTGAAGACAACAAGGCAGAGCTGCTAATGGCCTCTCTATATTTTGAAGAAGTGCCCCAACACAGAACAAAGGCTGAGTTTGAAAAATTTTTGTTTTTAACTCTATATGCTTTTTATTGTTGCTGTTTTGGGTGCTGGGGATCGAACCAGGGTCTTGTACATGAGAGGCAAGCACTCTACCAACTGAGCTATATCCCCAGCCCTAAATCCATGCTTTTAAGGAAATCTCCGGCAAATAGCTAGCTACTTATTAAGCTAATAGAAAAGAGACTTCAGAGGCCAAACATGAAAAAGAACATAGAGATTTACAAAAGTAATTCAGAAAAGTCACTAAAACAAATAACAATCCTCAACCAGCAACAACAAAATTGGAGAAGTGAAAGAATGATTTCTGGAGTTGCCAAGATATAAAGAAATAAGCTATACAAAGAAACAAGAAATTATGATCCATTAATAGTGAAAAAAAAGAAAAGAAACTGAAAAAGAAAATCCCTGAGGAAGCACAGACACTGGCTTTACTACACTAAGCTTTTAAATCCACTGTGTTAAATATGTTCACGGGGGCTGGGGTTGTAGCTCAGTGGTAGAGAACTTGCCTAGCATGTGTGAGGCACTGGGTTCAATTCTCAGCACTGCATATAAATAAAGAAAATAAAGGTCCATCAACAACAACAACAAAAATATTTTTTTTAAATAAATATGCTCAGACTTGAAGGAAATCATGGACAGAGACCTAAAAGAAGCCAAGAGAATGATATCTAAACTATACGAACTAACAATAAAGAGTAAGAAATTTAGGGGCTGGGGCTGTGGCTCAGCGGCAGAGCGCTCGCCTGGCACGTGCGCTGCCCGGGTTCGATCCTCAGCACCACGTAAACATAAATGCATTGCATTGTGTACAACTAAAGTAAATAAATAAATATTAAAAAAAAAGAAATTTAAAAAAGGAACCAAATAAAAATTATGGAGCTGAAAAGCACAATGATTAAAATAAAATATTCACTAGTGGGGTTCAACAGCAAATTTTTTTGTCCTTTTTTTTTTAATTTGTTCCAATTAGTATTCATGACAGCAGAATGCATTATGACTCATTGTACACAAATGGAGCACAACTTTTTCATTTCTCTGATTGTACACAATGCAGAGTCACACCATTCATGCAATCATACATGTACATAGGGTAATAATTACCATCCGATTCTACCACCCTTCCCACTCCTATACCCCATGTCCTCCTCTCCCTCCTCTCTGTTCAATCCAAAATTCCTCCATTCTTCCCTTGTCCCCACCCACACCCCATTAAGGATCAGCATTAGAGAAAGAGAAAACATTTGGTCTTTAGTTTTTTGGGATTGGCTTATTTTGCTTAGCATGATATTCTCCAACTCCATCCATTTACCTGCAAGTGTCATAATTTCATTCTTCTTTAAGGCTGAGCAATATTCCATTGTGTATATGTACCACAGTTTCTTTATCCATTCATCTATTGAAGGCCATCTAGGTTGGTTCCACAGTTTAACTGTTGGGAATTGAGCTACTACAAACATTGAAGTAGCTTGCATCACTGTAGTATGCTGTTTTTAAGTCCTTTGGATAGAGACCAAGGAGTGGGATAGCTGGGTCAAATGGTGGTTCCATTTCAAATTTTTAAGGAATCTCCATACTGCTTTTCCAGAGTGGTTGCACTTATTTACAGACTCACCAGCAATGTATGAGAGTACCTTTCCCCCACATCCTTGCCAACACTTACTATTCCTAGTATTCTTGATAATTGCCATTCTCACAAGAGGGAGATAAAATCTTATAGTTTTGATTTGCATTTCTCTAATTGCTAGATTTGCTGAATAATTTTTCATATATTTGTTGATCGATTGTATATCTTCTTTGGTTCCTTAGCCCATTTACTAATTGGGTTATTTGTTTTTTTGGTGTCAAGTTTTTTTAAGCTCTTTATATATTCTAGAGATTAATGATCATTCTGATGTATATGTGGAAAATATTTTATCCCATTCTGTAGGCTCTCTCTTCACGTTACTGAATGTTTCCATTGCTGAGAAGAAGCTTTTTAGTTTGAATCCATCCCATTTATTGACTCTTGATTTTATTTCTTGTGCTTTAGGAATCCTGTTAAGGAAGTTGGGGGCCTAAGCAGACATGATGAAGATGTGGGGATGCTTTTTCTTCTATTAGGTGCAGGGTCATCTCTGGTCAAATTCCTAGGTCCTTAATCCACTTTGAGTTTTGTGCATGGTGAAAGAGATGGGTTTAATTTCATTTTGCTACATATCAATTTCCAGTTTTCCAAGCACCACTTATTGAAGAGGCTATCTTTTCTCCAATGTATGTGGATTTGTGTGTGTGTGTGTGCCTTTGTCTAATATTAGATAACTGTATTTAAACTGTATTTATGTGGGTTTGTCTCTGTGTCTTCTATTCTGTACCATTGGTCTACATGTCTGTTTTGTTGCCAATACCATCCCGATTTTATTACTATAGTTCTGTAGTATAAAGTCTGGTATTGTGATGCCTCCTGCTTCACTCTGTTTGCTAAGGATTGCTTTGGCTATTCTGGGTCTCTTATTTTTCTAAATGAGTTTCATGATTGTTTTTTTCTATTTCTATGAGGAATGTTGTTGGAATTTTAATTGGAATTGTATTAAATCTGTAAATGCTTTTGGTAGTATGGCCATTTTGACAATATTAATTCTGCCTATCCAAGAACAAGGGAGATATTTCCCTCTTTTAAGGTCTTCTTTAATTTCTTTCTTTAGGGTTCTGTAGTTTCTACTGTAGAGGTCTTTCACCTCTTTTGTTAGGTTGATTCTAAAGTATTTTATTTTATTTTATTTGAGGCTATTGTGAATGGGGTAGTTTTCCTAATTTCTCTCCTGGAGGATTCATCACTGATATACAGAAATGTATTTGATTTATGGGTGTTGATTTTATATCCTGCTACTTTACTGAATTCATTTATTAGTTCCAGAAGTTTTCTGGTGGAATTTTTTGAATCCTCTAAATACAGAATCATGTTGTTAGCAAATAGTGATAGTTTGAATTCTTCTTTTTCTTATTGGTATCCCTTTAATTTCTTTCTTCTAATTTGCTCTGGTTAGAGTTCAAGGACTATGTTGAATAGGAGTGGTGAAAAGAGTGCAGCCCTGTCTTGTTCCAGTTTTTAGAGGGAATGCTTTCAATTTTTCTCCATTTAGAATGATGTTGGCTTTGGACTTAGCATAGATAGCTTTTACAATGTTGAAGTATGTACTTACTATCCCTAGTTTTTCTAGTGTTTTGAACATAAAGTGGTGCTGTATTTTGTCAAATGATTTTTCTGCATCTACTGAGATGATCATATAATTCTTACCTTTAAGTCTATTGATGTGATGAATTACATTTATTGATTTCCATATGCTGAAGCAATTTGCACCCCTGGAATGAATCCCACTTGATCACTATGCATTCATTTTTTTAATAATATTTTTATAGTAGATGGACACAATATCTTTATTTTATTTTTATGTGGTGCTGAGGATTGAACCCAGTGCCTCACACGTGATAGGCAAGCACTCTACCAACTGAGCTACATCTGTAGCCCACGGTGCATTCTTTTTAAATGTTTTTGTATGCAATTTGCCAGAATTTTATTGAAGAATTTTGCACCTATGTTCATCAGGGATATTGGTCTGAAGTTTTCCTTCTCTTGATGTCTCTTTGTCTGATTTTGGTATCATGTTAATACTAGCCTCATAGAAAGAGTCTGGAAGGATTCCCTCCTTTTCTATTTCATGGAATAATTTGAGGAGTATTGGTATTAATTCTTCTTTGAAGGTCTTGTAGAACTCAGCTGAGAATCCATCTGGTCCTGGGCTTTTCTGGTTGGTAAGCTTTTGATGGAGTCTTCAATCTCATTGCTTGAAACTGACCTGTTTAAATTGTGTATGACCTCCTGATTCAGTTTGGGCAAATCATGTGTCTCTAGAAATTAGTCAATGTCTTCAAGATTTTCTATTTTATTGAAGTATAATTTTTCATAATAATTTCTAATTATCTTCTACATTTCAATAGTGTCTGTCATGATATTTCCTTTTTCATCATGAATTTCAGTAATTTGAGTTTTCTCTTGCCTTCTTTACTTTAGGTGGCTAAGAGTTTGTCAATTTTATTTATTTTTTCAAAGAACCAGCTTCTCGTTTTGTCAATTTTTTCAATTTTTTTTTAATCTCAATTTCATTGATGTTAGCCCTGATTCTAATTATTTCCTGTCTTCTACTACTTTTGGTGTTGATTTGTTTTTCTTTTTCTAAGGTTTTGAGATGTAATGTTAGGTCATTTATTTTCAACAGCAAATTTAAGCAAGCAGAAAACAAGTCATCAAAGTTGAAGATAGGACAATTGAGATTACACAGTTTGAGAAGAGAACAAAAAATGAAGAAAAGAAATTAATAGAGTCCCTGTGGAACACTACCAAGCACTACACATAATGGGAGTCCCACAGTGGGGAGAAAGAGGCCAAAAGATTATTTGAAGAAATAATGGCCAAGAGTATATCAATTTTGATTTTTTTAATTAGTCTACCCATCTAAGAATCACAATGAACTACAAATAGAATAAACTCAGAGACCCCAAGGCACATTATCATCAAAATTTCAAAAGACAAAGGCAAAGAATCTTGAAGAGTGAGAAAGAAGTGAATTGGCATAGTAAGATTAGCAGCAGACTGCTCATCAAAACTTATGGGGGCCAGGCATGGTGGCACACACCTGTAATCCCAGTGGCTTGGGAGGCTGAGGGAGAAGGATTGTAAATTCAAAACCAGCCTCAGCAACTTAGCAAGGCCCTAAGCAATTTAGCAAGACCCTGTCTCAAAATAAAAAACTAAAAGGAGACGAGGGGGCGGGGAGGAGGTATTGTGGAATGTGGCTCAGTGGCCACTAAGCACCTGTGGGTTCAATCCCTGGTACCAAAAAAAAAAAAAAAAAAAAAAAAAAAATCATGGAAGGCATACCACAAGATGGTGGATGACAAATCCAAAGTTAAAATAGATTGTCAATTAGAAATTCTATACTCAAAAAAATCATCCTTCAGAAATAAAGAACATGTTTAATGGGTATAGCTTCAGGGTTTTTTAAATATATTTATTTATTTGCTTTTAGTTGTACACAATGAGTTTTTTTATTTTTATGTGGTGCTGAGGATCGAACCCGGTCCACACACATGCTAGGCAAGCGCTCTACCGCTGAGCCACAACCCCAGCCCTAGAGTTTCAGTTTTGTGAGTTTCAGTTCTGAGACAGGTTGTAGAAACAGTACTCATTCTTAAAATGATGAAGATCGTACATTTTATGTTATGTGTATTTTACTGCAGTTATGTAAAAGTTAATAAAAGGAGAACTCAAGACTTCCCAGATGAACAAAAACTACAGGAATCTGTCACTAGTAGATCTGTCCTAAATAAAATATACCTGGGATGGGGGCTTAGGGATGAAATGAAAAGACAATAGACAGTAACTCAAAGCCAAATGAAGAAATAAAGAACATAGTTAAGGTAACTACACAGGTAAATGTAAAAGCCAGTACTATTGTATTTTTTATTTGTAACTCCTCTTTATTCCCCCATGTTATTTAAAAACACATTCTACAATGTACACATGCATTCCTAAATGACTACATTTAGAAAACAAATTAGTAAACTGGAAAATAAAATCAGAAGACTAAGTGACAATGACTATGGTTCATGCAACTAAATGAGATCTATCACACTTTATTCTAAATCAGACATCTCTGATTTGTATTTCATATGGAAAAGATCTAGAATTGAGCTGAAACCCAAGAAAGCAATATACTTAAGTTGTTACACTGTTCACTCTGCTAAAAAATCCTCAGTGTCGCTAACTTCTCTGGGTCTTTAGTTTCCCATTTGTGAAATTAGGAAAATATAACAATATTTTATAAGACATGTGTATGAAGAAAAAAGAAGCCAAATGACATAAAATTCTTTAAATCCTTAGGTAAGTAAAGCAGCAGGCAAGTATAGAGCACTATCGTTACTACTGTCATCAGCACATACAAGCAGTTCTTTACTCACCTGATGATGCTGGATGTTTCTTATGTTGCATGAAAAGTTCTGGTAGAGCTGAAACTTATCAACGTCTTTCTCATTTACCTTTTTTGAGGACACTTTTGCCAGAGATGACTGGATACAAATATATCTATTTTGGCACCTGCTCAGATACACAAATGTCCGAAAAACAAACAGTAATTAATATTTTATTTACTTATTTAGGTACTGGAATTGAACCCAGGGTGCTATACCACTGAATTACTTTGCCGGCCATTTTTATTATTTATTTTGAGACAGTCTTGCTAAGTTGCTGAGGCTGCCCTCAAACTTGTGATACTCCTGCCTCAGCCTCCAAGTTATCAGAATTACAAGCATGTACCAGCTAATAAGTACTTTAGTAGAACAAAAATAAGTTATATGGAAATAAGGATAGCAAAAAAGTTATTACCAAGTAAAATTTATTTAATGATGCCCAATTATGAAAATAGTATTATTAACCCATCATAAGGAAGCTTTGACTACCATGCTAGCATATATCCTACAGAAAACTGTTTATGTATCAAACCAATACCCCCAAAAATGCCTAAATGAGTTCAAATACCATTTACAGTTATGCAAAAGACCAAAACTATCATAGGAATCAGACCAACAACTATAGTCTAAATATCACCCTTCTCTAACCACTGAATTAGGCAGTCACAGTCAATTAAAAGCTGAAAAAATAAAAATAAAAGATGTACCAGTTTAGCTTCCTATAACAATTTATAAGACTGAGCCAAATTTCAGCTGCATAATTACACACACACACACACACACACACACACACACACACAAAAATAATAATCTAATCACTTATCCTACTTCAACTCACTCCTTCTGGGACCACTGAGAATATAGAAAAGTTCTCTTCCTTGAATTAACAAAACCCCTGATGCAACAGCAATCAACTGGTTCATACCCTTTCCTCTCTCCACACAGTCATACAGCTGGAGGTATGGAAGGACACAGAGCAAAAGAAGATCTCTGGCAGAAACCTCTCATTTCTTTTGATGTATAGCAGAAAAAGAACAGGGAGCCAGGCACGGAGGCGCTCACCTGTAATCCTAGCACTTGAGAGGCTGAGGCAAGAGGATCACGAGTTCAAAGCCAGCCTCAGCAATAGTGCGTCACTTAGCAACTCAGTGAGACCCTGTCTCTAATAAAATACAAAAAAAGGGCTGGGGATGTGGCCCAGTGGTTGAGTGCCCCTGAGTTCAATCCCTGGTACAAAAAAAAAAAAAAAACCAGGGTACACAAAAATAAGGTTTTAAGGGCTGGGTTTGTAGCTCAATGGTGGAGCACCTTGCCTAGCACTTGTGAGGCACTAGGTTCAATTCTCAGCACCACATATAAATAAATAAAATAACTTTGACAACTAAAAATCATTGACAACTAAAAAAAAAATGTAAAAAAATTTTAAATAAATAAAATGCATCAATAACTACAAAAAAAAATTTAACTAGGGTTTTAAATTAATGCCTTTTTAAAAATGAGGCATAAAATCCATGAGCCCAAGTAGTCTAGCAAAGAGCTTTAATCTCAAAAATGTAGACTGTGATGCAATGGATGGATAGATGGATGGATAAGCTGCTCTCCTCAGAAGCCAAAATTCATTTTGAGGTCAGCTCTTTTATCCACACCTCATATCACACATTCTCAAGACAACACAATTGCCAGTAAACACCATAAATCAACCATTATAAAATTAAACATGTACATCACAATTAACATGATTAAGAAAACAATACTACCCACTCTCTAAATAAGCACAAATCTCTAGTAGATGTTATGTACTGCAGTGGTTTTTAAACTGTGTTCATCAGAGCCCTCCACTGAGGTGCCTGGGTTTAAGGAGATGAGTAGGCAGAGTTCCAGACTCCCTGCCCAGAATTCAATTAAAACAACTTTTCTTTTATTTGTTCTATATATTAAGGTTCTGTGGTTTGAACAAAGGGATCTGCTACTAGGGAAAAAAAAGTCTGAAGACAGTTTTTAATGAATACTGGTGTTAGCACTAACCATGTGACCCTTAACAACAAAAGCCCACAAAGCAGAAAACTCTGAAAGAGTTACTCACAATTTCCGAATGAAATCAAGCGTGTCTTTGTCTTTAGCAATCATGTCTGCTAAAATATGCTGTACTCCTGTTTCAATATCCTGGAGTGCTGACAGCCCTTTAGGTGAAGGGTAAGAGGAAGAACAAAAACACAAAGTATAAAGATTGCTTTTAATGCCTATAATTACCACATTAAATTAAATCCCGGTCAAAATAGAATTTTAGATTAACAAACTTAAGACAGAAAGATATCATAATAGTGACTAGCTTCCATATGCAACCAAAAAAAGTCTCCAGAAGCAATAACATAGAGCCTTTCCATAATGTATTGCCTAATGGTAAATAAAAAGGCAGGTTTGGAGACAGCTGCCTGGTCTGCTCCTAGTTTTAATACAAACTGTATTAGGGCAAGTCCCTTAACTTCTCTACCTCAAGTTTTCTATAAAAATAGTAGTTATGCTTTCAAGAAGTAGTTGCAAAAATTAAATGAGATGGTAAATATGTATTAAGAATCATATCCCAAGGTTCATAATTTTTTTCAATTGTTACAAAAACTCTCCTTACAAGCAATTGTATTACTATTCCTATTTTGGATTATGAAACATTTTTTTACATTTTCAATGACCCAGCTGAATTTCTCAAGTCTCACAAACACAAAACAAAAACTATAGTGAAGGTATTCATCTTCAAAATTAAATGGTCTCTCAGTGATGCACTATGTTCTCTCCAAGAGCTTTAGATTTGCTAATTTACAGCACTCAGTCTTATATATCATGACCCCTGTGAAATCAAACTATACAGACAAATGTCATTTGCATCGCCATCCTCATTTCCTTTGTCTTTATTGTTTTATTTGCATTAAAAGTGTTTTGGTGGTATTCTTGTTGTTTTACACTAAGGCTTAAATTACACAGCATTGAGTATGTTGTTCATGTATGTTTTTCTGTGAGCACATTTTTAATGAGGAAGAGGTACAAAAGCCAAAGAGAACAAGAAAACAGACTTACTACAATCTAATTAATAAAAATGCAAAATGCCTTATTTTTATTGTTGTGTTATGATAGTTAATGTAATTGTGGTAGTAGTTAATTGTAACTACTGAAGTAATTGTGTTTAAAGAAATTCAAAGAGAGAAATTTTACTATGGAAATTACTAGAAATTCTATTTACATTTGAAGAGAATTTCTCTATGAAGAAAATTTCAGAAACAAATAAACTTTACAAGGTGGAAGACTATATGTAAAAGACCTAGAACAGCTCTAACATAGTAAGCACTCAATAAGCCTTTGCTCTTGTGTTAGCTGTCTCCCTACATCAGCCTTCATCTAAGAAAACCATTCTCTATGCATGATTTCCAGGATACTCAAATCACTTTGGAGTGTCATGACACAAAAGTATTATGAGAACAACATGGTAATGAGCAGTAGTAAAGATGGAATCTACAATGATACACAGAATAGAAAGAAAAAATTATACACGTTGCTATAAAAAGACTTTGAAAAGCCCCCATCACATTGGGGGAATACAGTTAGAGAACCTTATGTAATTAATGAACCTTTTGTAATTAAAATTACATTAGAGCTCTAGCATACATTTTGTGAAATAGTCTGAAGACCTGAAAATAAAATTATACTAAGTACTTGTTAAAAATACAGATTTCAGACTGGGGTGTTATCCAGTGGTAGAGCACCTGTTAGCCTGCACAAAGCTCTAGGTTCAATACCGGGCATGTATGCATGCGCACACATCCATGCACATGCACACACACACACACACACACACACACAGACTATGGGATTGTATTGTTTCACAGAGCATCCCAGATGATTCTGAAACTCATTAGACTTTTAGAAACCACTGCTAGGGAGGTACCTTGAGCTACCTCTACAGCAGTGGTTCTCAGTGGGAGGCAGAAATTATCAGAATCATTTGGGAAGATCTTTCAAATCACATACCCCACTCAGTCCAGAGAATAATTGAGAAAATAGAGTCTTGTGTGTTTTGAAAAGTTTCTTCTCCAGTCAAAGAGAATTGATTTTGGGGGGTGCATAATACAGCCAAGGAACAGGAGTTCCTAAAGTTTAGTCTTTCAGTGAAAGCAGGAGGAAATTAAGTTCACAGAATCAGAAAATCCTGTCCCTCGCCTTACAATGAAATCTTTCTAGCCACAGACTCTCCAGACGTCCACACCTCCACACAAAAATTGAAAAGTCATGGATTGGGGTTGTGGCTCAGCGGTAGAGCGCTTGCCTCGCATGTGTGAGGCACTGGGTTCGAGCCCAAGCACCACATAAAAATAAATAAATAAACAAAATAAGCATATTGTGTCTATGTACAACTAAATATATATATATTAAAAAAACTGAAAAGTCAACATTTCATTTCTCTTTTACTACACTTAGGCAACCTCCTTTTACATTCAACAAAAACAATCAGCTACTCCTTAGTATAACATGTAGGTTTTCTGGAACACCTTGGACAGAGTCCATCTGCAGTACAGAATAGCTTTTGATTCAAACCAAGTTTTGTTAGTCTGTGGCAAGCAAGAAGTGTCTTCCATTGGGGGAAAATCTGAAATATCCAGTTTCTTAAATATTTCTTAAGGAATAATGAAAATACTTCTTTAGAAAAACAGTAATTAACAATGATCATGTGGGGACTGGAGTTGTGGCTCAGTGGTAGAGCAATAGCCTGGCATATGTGAGACCCTGGGTTTGATCCTCAGCACAGCATATAAATAAATAAATGAAATAAAAGATCCATTTACAACTAAAAAATGTTGAAAAAAAAAAAAGAATGATCATGTGTATGTGTATAGCAAAAACAGTGAAGGGGCAGTGAGACAGGAAAAAATATTTCAAACAAACTTTAAGAAGCAGTACCTGGCTTATTTAGAATTAATTATAATGCTTCCACATTTGTGATCAGGATGAAAGAGTAAAGCAAACAGAAAGTCTTGATATGTTTGCAAGTACTACTGTAACTGTATGTCTCTGAGCTATCATCCGCATGATCAGAAGTATAACTACCTGGTATCCATCATCATGTATTCCAGGAGTTACACCACATATGACAATCAAGAAACATGGTTATTAAAAACCTACCCAATAGGAACTGAGTATGTGTGAGAACTAAGGAGACTTTATTCCAAAGAGGGTGGAAAGAAGGAAAAGAAATCAATCATAAAGGCTGGGATTGTGGCTCAGCGGTAGCACGCTCGCCTAGCATGTGTGCGGCCCGGGTTCAATCCTCAGCACCACGTAAAGAATAAATGCAATACATTGTGTACAACTAAAACAAATAAATAAATATTTTTTTAAAAAAATCAATTATAAGGAGAAAAATAGGAAATAAATCTTTGTGCATCTAAAATGCCAAAAGTTCCAACATTCCATTCTAATAAAACATTCCATGATGGGAAACAGTTTCCACTGTGATTAACCTTAAGGCTTGGCTATTCAGTCTCAGCTATTATTAAAATATTAAATATTGCAACCATTGGAAATTTTAATTTTAAATAGACATTAAAAAATTAAAATATTTGAACTTACTCATTTCAAACCATCTCTAAATTCAAATAATACTATTTTGCTTTACATTATTGTCTTTTTCCAAAGATATTGAGATGAATGTGTATGAACAATATTTGTATTTTACAGACACACATAGTAAATCATAAACCCACATTTGCTGGATTATTTAAAATTGAAAACAGGTTATGGTATGCTATTATTCTCTACAGTTAAGTACAAAGTGTGAATCTGTTATCGGAGGCTGCCCCCTACAGACATTTATGACTCCCATCCTAAAGAATCAACAAAAGGCCAAAGAAACTACAGTGGAAATAGGGACATATAGCTCAAAGTTGCAGTTATTTGCAGTAAGGTAGGCTGACTAAATCTTGCAATCCAATGTATAAAAATGAAATTAATTAAACAATATTATGTACTGAAAATTTACTAAGAGAATAGACTTTAGATGTCTTTACCACAAAAGAACAAAAAAGGCAACTGTGAAATAATAAATATATTTATTATCAAGTAGAGTACCGTTGTACTATAGTAGTCATTTAACTATGTGGATATATATACAGATATACATGTAAATGTGTGTGTGTGTGTGTGTGTGTGTGTGTGTGTGTGTGTATAGATATCAAAACATCTTTGAGACAAGCGTGGTGGCACACACCTGTAATCCCAGCTACTTGGGAGATTGTAGAAGGAGAATCACAAGTTCAAAGTCAGCCTTCAAATAATTAAGACCCTGTCCCAAATTTTTTAAAAAGGACTGGGGATACAGCTCAGTAAAAGAGTGCCCCTGGGATCAATCTCTAGTACCACAAAGCCAACAAAAAAATCACATTGTATACCTTATACACAAAAATTTTTTTTAAACATAAATATTTTTTAAGAGTAGGAATCACCAGAATATCAATTTCCCACTCAATCGAAAGAACAATCCTGATAAAAAGCAACTCTTACTCAGAAAGTTGTCACTCTCAGGCTAATTTTGACAATAAAAAAAATCAATGAATCTTGACATGAATCAACTACAGTTTCTTTGGATTTTTCTTCAAAATATCTCTCCTTTACTCCCTCCTTCTCCTTTTTTCTCACACACAAAGAACAGGAAGATATACTGGGAAGTAAATTTCAGAAAAAATATTTTATTTCTTAGAAAGTGTGGGAGTGTAGCTTCAATTTATACTTCATTCATGTCAGAAGTGTTGAAATTCTTTATGAAGAGGAGGTCTGAGTTGTAAAACAAATTTTTAGAAACAGAATAAAAGCTTTAAAAGGCAATGTAAGAGAATCTTTACTTCGGGGTATGAAGGGATTTCTTTAAAAAGGGAAAAAAAACAGTTACTTAAAATTAATAATAATAAAACTAATACCTTCTATTTACCAAGAGATGACATAAAGCAAGTCAAAACACAAGTTATAAACAGAGAGAAAAGATTTGCAACACACATTAGGTAACAAAGAATACCTAAAAAATACCCACAAATTCATAAGAAAAAGAGAAACAACATAAAAGAAAATTGGGCAAAGGACCAGAACAGGTACTTCATCAAAAGAAGAAAGATGAATGACTAAGCAACAGATCTACCAGGATCTGTTTCATTGAAATCATTAGTCTTTACATGCTATAATAGTCCTTTGTATGGTCATTACTTAATGACAGCACTTTTTAACATAAGCTTTTGAAGTTAAAAAAAAAAAAAAAAAGAAAGAAAGAAGAATGAAGGAAACAGGGTTGAACTCTTTAAGTAAAGTGGGTACCTTTAACATCAGGTCTAATGTAAGCCAGCAGATTGAGCTCCCCTGGCTTCTCCAGCAGGGTCCAGGCTGCTCCTTCTAATCCCAGCTGCTTTGCTCTTTGGGCTTTGGTGCCTTTGCTCCCAGTTTTATAGGGAGCAGACTGGAGGGTGGGAGGGGGAGCAGAAAACACTTAGGATTCAGTTTTAAAAAGCAAAAGTTAAAACTAAGATGCAAAACAGGACACACTAAGAATTCTGAAGATATCCTTTTCTCAACCCTTTCCCCTTCCGTCAGACATAAATTTGTACTAATTAGCTAATACTTATGAAGATGGTGTGTGCCTTATCTTATTCTTTATACTTTTATATATGCTTAATTAGTTATTTCTTTAGTTTTACTTGTCTTAAAAACTGCCTGACTGCAAGGTCCTCTTGTCAACTCAAGCAACCTACTCTAAAAGTTGTCTTGTTCAGGATGCTTCTACTTAATCCACATTCATTCCTCAACCTACCACCATCTGGCTTCTAGAAAAGAAACACCTTACTAAAAGTGGTATCACAAAAATGCATGATGACCCCCTAATTACATATAGCTTCAGTCTTTATCTCACCAAACCTCCTTCACTTATTGTTGCTGATTGTTGCCCTCCTTCTAAAACTCTCTTCCCTTCCTACCGTTCCATGTATCATCACCTCTGGATTCTCCCCATAATTATCTGACCATTTTTTCCATGTCTCCTTAGGTTCTCCCTTCCTCACTTTAAAATCTGATGTTGCCCACTGGTTCATTCTGACCTGCCTACCCACTTAAGTAAGTTCTTCCACTCATAGTTTCTATGAGTGTCCCACAGTTATCCATGGGGGCCTGGATACCAAAATCTGATCATGTTCAGGTCTCTTACATAAAATGGTATGACATTTGCATATAATCTATGTATATCATACTGTATTCTTTAAATCATCTCTAGATTACTTATAACACCTAAAATAATGTAAATATATGTAAATAGTTGCTATATTGTATAGTTTGGGGAATACTAACAAAAAAGTCTATACTCGTTCCATATAAACGACATTTTTCAAATATTTTTGACCAACATTGGTTGAACACATGGATGTGGAACACAAAATAAATAACTGAAAGGCCAACTATACGTAAAGACACTCATATCTAGGTCTCCAGTTTAGCCCTCTCCCTTAAGCATCACATTATTAAGCTACTCTTCTTTCACTCAATGGGGAATTCCTTGAGAGTAAGGACTGCATATTACCCATATTTGTAAACCCAAGTGCCTAACACAAAAAAAAGTATTCAATAAATATTTATTGAACAAAGGATAAGTATTCTGAGGAATTAAATAATGGTGGCTAATAACTTTAGCTTTTTATGTCTGGTCTTCAATTATAAAAACACCCAAATCATAATATATTCAGGTATTACATTAAAAGATAAAAAGAGTTCCTTACCACATGTTCTAGTTCTTCAAGAGTTTTACAGTTCAGCAAGGCTTTTAATAAGCACTCAGACATCTTCCCTTCCTTCTTAATTTTCTGGATTGTACTATGAACCTTCTTTGCAACAGCCCTGAAAATGAAAACTTTTATAATATATAAGTCCTATACATTAAAACTTCTTTTTAAGCCTATATCAAAAAGTTACAGGTAAAGCAAAAAGGATCCTTTTTCCTCTGATTCAGTTGAGAATAATATTGCCCCCCCACTTTAGTGTGTTATTTCCTATTTTTAAAAATCTACAAAATCACAAAACAATCTTTAATACCAAACAATTAATGATGATGCGATATCATCATCTAATACTCAGACCTGAGGCCTCATCCAAGTTTCATCAACTGTTTCAACAATGTCCTATGATAGGGTGCAGTGGCACATGCCTGTAATCCCATCTACTCAGGAGGCTGAGACAGGAGGATTGCAAGTTCAAGGCCAGCCTCAGCAACTTAGCAAGACCCTGACTCAAAATGAAAAAAATAAAAAGGGATAGGGATATAGCTCACTGGTAGAGTACTCGTGAGTTCAATCCCTAGTGCCATAATAATAGTCTTTTGTAGTGTATTCACTTCAGAATTACAAGTTCCACATATCTAGTTTCCTTCAAAATCAAATAATATTTTGGGCTTTCCTTGATTTTCAAGGCCTTCATACTTTTAAAGGCTGTAGGCAAGTTATTCTGTATGATGCCCCAAAGTGTGGGTTCCTCTGATGTTTCCACATAGTTAGATTCCTGTGCAGTCTCCTTGCAGGAACAGCTTGGAAGTGACTGGTCTTTCACCACACCCCATTAGGTGACAAGTAATTTGATTTGTCCCATTACTAATTAACTTTGATCATTTGATTAAGGTGATGTCTGAGGGTTTCTCCACAATACAGGTACTCTTTATTCCCTCTGTCATTAATATTTTGTGGAGAGTTGCTTTGAGACTATGTAATTATCACATTCCTGATTAAGCTTTCAATTTACTAACTGATTATCACTTTAGACTTGTGGTTTCTTTTTTATTTAGTTGTTATAATCCATTGCTGTCATTTATTTTAATGCTCATATTGTCCCAAATGTGATCAGAAGTAACCCCTCCAAGTTAGCTGCTGTATCCTTTTGACATGTCTCCATCATTGTTTGAGCCCCAAGATATTCTTATTCTCTGGTACAAGATATTCCAGGCTCATCTTTCACATTCTCTGTCCCAGCCCTGGAATCAGAAGAATGGCAATTAGAAACAAAGTTATGGGTATTAGGTGTGCTCATTGCTATGGGGATATTATTACTCAAGATGGGCACACCTAGCACCTACAACTGGTTTCTAAATACCATTCTCCATTAAAAAGAAACAAGATTTCATATAGAAAAGCTGATTCCAGGAATCAACATACAGGAATCAATTTATAAATAGGACCAAGGGAAGGGGAAGGTATAGTATTTTTCCCCACTTTACAATGGTTTTTATCTGTGAATATACAATTCTATTCTTATATATAATGGTTCTCACCCTATTTCATTCCCTATTCCTATTCATAGGCTCTGTTTAATAAGGGTATTACTAGAGTTATGGGCAAAAGTTAGTAATAACGATTACAAATTATTGATAGAAAAGAAAATTAAATCTGTTTATATTAAGAAAAATACCAGGGGCTGGGGTTGTGGCTCAGCAGTAGAACGCTCACCTAGCACATGCGAGGCCGTGGGTTTGATCCTCAGCACCACATAAAAATAAATAAATAAATAAAAGTATTGTGTCCAACTACAACTAAAAAATAAATATTAAAAAAAAAGAAAGCCGGGCGCGGTGGTGCACGCCTGTAATCCCAGCACTTTGGGAGGCTGAGGCAGGAGGATCGCTACTTCAAAGCCAGCCTCAGCAATGGCGAGGCACTTAGCAACTCAGTGAGACCCTGTCTCTAAATAAAATACAAAAAGGGCTGGGGATGTGACCCGGTGGTCGAATGCCCCTGAGTTCAATCCCTGGTACCACCAAAAAAAAAAGAAGAAGCCGGGCGTGGTGGCGCACGCCTGTAATCCCAGCACTTTGGGAGGCTGAGGCAGGAGGATCACGAGTTCAAAGCCAGCCTCAGCAATGGCCAGGCACTTATCAACTTAGTGAGGCCCTGTCTCTAATAAAATACAAAAAAGGGCTGGGGATGTGGCCCAGTGGTCAAGTGCTCCTGAGTTTAATCCCTGGTACCACCAAAAAAAAAAAAAAAAAAAAAAAATTAGATAGAAGACTAAAGAAGATTGTCAATTAAAGAAAAAGCATGTGAACTATGCAATCTTTAAATTACAACTTGTACGTCTTTTATAATCCTGGTAACCCAAGCCATTTGCTATCAGGGTCTTTTTGACAAAAGGCTAATATTCTGATGGCCTGCATATAAGGAAGAGAAAAAAAAATACAGAAAACTTTCCTTACTATCCAGAGCTACATTACTTAATTCCCTTTCTAACAGCCATCCATACTAAGAAATATATTTTATCTCACAACTCATCATACACACACATATAACTGAAACAATGCTTCATGAAACAATATTTTCCTTTACCACATAAACTGTGCCCTTATGTTTTCTATTTTATTTTTTTTAAATGGGATGAATTATTGGTTTCACTTCTCATGTACAGGTAGCAATTAACGGATTGAAAATCAATATTCTAGTTACAGAAAATGCTGGGCTTAAATATGGAGATTCCTCAGAAAACATGGAATGGAACCACCACTTGACCCAGTTATCCCACTCCTCAGCATATACCCAAAGGACTTAAAATCAGCATACTATAGTGACACAGCCACATCAATGTTTACAACAGCTCAATTCACAATAGCTAAGCTATAGAACCAACCTAAGTGCCCTTCAAAGATGAATGGATAAAGAAAATGTGGTACATATACACAATGGAATATTACTCAGCCACAAAAAAGAATGAAATTATGGCATTTGCTGGTAAATGCATGGAAATGGAGACTGTCATGCTAAGTGAAATAAGCCAATCCAAAAAAAAAAACAAAAGAAAAATGTTCTCTGTGATATGCAGATGCTGACTCACAATGCAGGGAGCATGTCTCTGGATTGGGGGGGTGAGGGTGGGGGCAGTATGGGGATAGGAAAGACAGTAGAATGAACCAGACATAACTTTCCTATGTTCTCGTATAAATACACGACAAGTGTAGTAATTCCACACCATGTGTATGTATGATACATCAAAATACATTCTACTGTTTTATATATACATATATAAAGAACAAATAAAAAATAAAAGAAAATGCCAAGATTAAGAAAAAGTAGAGACCATATATGTCTCATTACCAAAAAGAAATGTAATGGAAAAAGATCTTCTAAGCCTCAGTCAATGCTTCCATTTATGTCAAGGAATATTTCCTTTAGTAATAGTTAATGAATTCCTCTATTAACAGGAAACAAAATAATGAAATTCTTTTGCAGAAGTGCTTTTTATAGAAAAAAACATTAATAATAATCTTGACATAAAGTTTTTATTTGTCCCACATACAATAAAATATTGTTAGAATACCTTTAACTTTAAGCAAACCATTCTTGTTTGTGACACTGTCCCCAATTTCAGGTCCCCAAATCCTCATGCTTTCTTTACTACCTTGCCTTCAACCAAGCAGAAAGCTTACTTAGAATTTGCAAATTACTAGCCTATAGACAGTTTGTTTGGTCCAGAAACTCTTTACATTCATAAAATTCCAGATTACCAGCTTCTTTTCAGACACAGGAAACTCCAGCAAACTGGACAGACAACTCTGCATGTCAGTGATTTCCAGGAGATAAGTAAGGGCTCCCCTCTTAGACAAGACTCATAATCTCTACTTCTTATCCCCTGTCACCTGATTATACTAGCCAGGCCTAAAAAATCTACATCTAAGACCATCTGTTCGGCAACTTATTTATAATTTTGAATTGGATAATTTATTCTGCCTCTCAAGGAAATATAATTTACTAGACACTAACACTTTAATTCTACTGGCAGTAAAAGAACATCAACAAAAGGAGTAATAAAGTTGGTGAAATACAAATCCCCCCATACATCACAGAAACCTTATCAGCATAATTTTACAAGTAACCATTAGTACTTTTTAAAATGGCTTGAAGGAAGAATTATATCCAATTTTAATCAGATCCTTATTGTAGACCTGAAGAACATACACATTACACATTCCTGTAACAAACATGCAATAAACACACAAATGATGAACAGTGTTTTAATAAATCATTTTAAGTAATATGGTCACTCTTATGTACTTATTACTCATATTTAAATTATTAAATTACATTCAGTGGCCTAATTTTTTAAAATTATTTTTTTAGTTGTTGATGGACCTTTATTTTATTTGTTTATTTGTATGTGGTGCTGGGAATCAAACGCAGTGCCTCACACGTATGAGGCAAGCATTGTACTGCTGAGCTGCAACTCCAGCCCCGAGCAGCCTAATTTTTTTTTTTTAATATTTATTTTCTTTTAGTTGTACACATGCATTTTTATGTGGTACTGAGGATCGAACCCGGGTCACGCACGTGCTAGGCAAGTGCCCTGCCACTGAGCCACATCCCAGCCCCCAGCCTAATTTTTTTAAAGGTAACTTTCCATTCTATAACCATAGAAAATTTACAATCCACTAAAATTAAACTATCATTATCTTTAAAAAGAATAATAAAAGGAAACATATACTTTCTACCAAACTCTATAGAAATGTTCCTTGACTCATGATGAGATTATGGCTCAATAAGCCCATTATAAATTGAAAATACTATAAGTCAAAGATGCATTTAAAATATACATAACAAATATATCTTAGCCTAGCCTACCTTAAATGTGCTCAGAACACTTTTATCAATTGGGCAAAATCATCTAACACAACGCCTATTGTATAATAAAGCGCTGGATAGCTTATATAATTTGTTGAATACCTGTATCCAAAAACCATTGACAACACAGTGCAGTGTAGAGCGTGGCTTGTTTGCCCTAGTGATCACATAGCTGAATGAAAGAAAAGCATCACAGGAGAGTATCCTACAGCTAGCCTAGGAAAAAATTAGAATTCAGAATATTTAAAGTATGGCTTCTACTGAATGCTTATGGTTTTAATCATCATAAAGTCAAAAAACTGTTAAGTCAAAGTATCGTAGGTTGGAGACCATCTGTACTTCCAAAGAATTCTCCATTTAGGGACTCTGTAGTATTAATAGTACAGTTTTATATAAGCTGTTGAAGAGTTAGACTAAAATGTACTTTTCTAAGTTTCCTGCTAGCAGTCCTAATTTTGCTACTTTTGCTGGCAAAAATGGCAAATCACTTTTATGAGTGAAGATGACAATCAAACCCTGAGGCACACTCAACTACAAACCACCTTTCCGCTGTGTCATGCCCAAGCTATTCAAATACACACCAGCAGAGGGACTCATACACACCCAAATATGTAAAACGGAGCTGAATGTCAGAAGAGGACCAAATTCAGATTACAATCCTAGAAAACAAAACACTGGAACTATTAAAATAAGTTGTCATTCACTTCCTCCCAGTTTTCCCTCACTGGCTTACCAGGTCTCTCTCTATTCCCTTACATTAGGTTCATCCCTTCCCAGGTTTCTTACCGTAGCTCCTCTAGGGTTTGTCGAACTTCTCTCAAGGAATCAGCATCAAGGTTATTAATGAGCTCTTTTCGATAACGTATAATGAAGGGAATTGTGTTATCATCATTAAAAAGACGAATGATGTTGGCACAAACCCAAAGTTCCACATTAGTTCTCTCAGATAAAACCTAGAAGTTAAAGATATATAATGATTTAAAACACTGAAAATTAGACATCTATGTTATATAGCTTCAAATATAGTATTAAAACAATGCTTTCCAGGCATTTAGAAACCACTTGTTTTGTTTTTAAGGAAACTATATGAATTATATATATGTATTAGAAGAGCACTTTCCAATAATGCAATGATGCTCTTTTCATTTCTCAAAGTGATAGTAAAGATCAAGGAGTTGGTAACTCACTGTGTTGGCCTGAGTACAGAGAAAAAGCGTTTTTAATCACCACTAGTGACAAGACACAATGGTTTAACCTTTCAAGGAAGAACAATTTGGCAATATCTCTCAAAATTTACAATGACTAAACTGTTTGACCCAACAGTTCCACTCCTGGAAATTCATCCTAATATTGAATACCTCTGGAAAATATACTATTAAAATTTTTTTAATAACTGTTTTTTTTTTAAGAACTGTTTCTAGCATAGTAAAATTCATCAAAAACCTAAATTTACAGTGGGGAACTGGTAAATGAATTACAATATGCCCATACAGTAGAATACTGTGTAACCATTTAAGAATATGAAACAATCCTAAATGAACTGATAGGGAATGGTTCACAAGAATATGAACCATGGTTACTTGCAGGAAAAGTAGCTGGTCAGCTGAGGAATTAGGCAGGAAGACCCATCTATATTTTTTAAATTTTGTAACATGCACAGATACCACACAGTCACAATAATTAAATTATTTTTAAAAATGAGTCACAGGTCCCAGCAAAATGTACATGTAAGCAGAAAAGTCAACCTGGAGAAGAGAAAGAATAAAACTCAATTTCAGTAACTATTCCCAAAGAAAAGAACAAAATAATTACGTTTTATTATAATTTCAACCTGGATGCCCAAGATCTGCCAAAATTTGGAGGGGGAGGAAAAAGAACTCAGGGGAAAATTATTTAAAAATTATAATCAACTACCAAAATCAAGTCAAGATATGGCTGAACTCCAGAGACTAGAGAGGACACCTCATTCTCTAAGCATCTGAAAGTCTGAGACATACATATTTATCACCCATTCTGATAGTTTACTACCAAATTGCTGGTAAGGACATCAATTTTACGTCTGTAGTCCTGACTCTTCTCAGCACGAGCTCCAGACGACAACTACTTAACATATTTTCTCAGAAATTTAACTAGGCATTTTAACCTTAAATTTGCAAAGTGTTCTTCCTCTCAAACTTATTCCTCCAGCTCTCCTCAAATAATTAATCTCTTTTCAAACAGTGCAAGCAGGAAAGTCTTCCATTTCCTTCAACTCTTAAACCAATTCATCATTAAGAACCAGTCAACCCTAACTACAAAATAACTTCCTAAGTCTCTTTGTTTCTTCTGCCCTATACCCTACTCTAGTACTACTATTTTCTACTGAAATAACTGCATCTGCTCCAGTCTCATCTATTCCTTTTTCTACACAACACCAAGAATAGTCTTTTCAAAATGTCTATTGGGTCATGTCACTTAACTGATTTCCCATTGCATTTGAAACCCAAACTCCTTCCCATGACCCAAAAGACATCAGGCTCCCTAGATCAACCTCATCTTATCCTTCCTTCCCCTTCATCATTAGAAACCAGCCCAATGGTTCTGGAACAAGCCCAGTTGCTTCCCTCTTGAACGCCTTCATGAAGCTGCTCCATCATATGGAAATGCTTCTCTTCAGCATTTTCTCTCTTAAACCTGTACCTTTTCCCATTTATCATTCTAGTCAACAATATTGTCATCCACCACAGAGACCTTAAGGGATTTTGTGGTTATCTCCTCCAAACTATGGTTACCTCCTTGTTATGTAGCAGCTATTGGCTTGACAGTAGCTGACCCCAATTTCAGCTCCATTTACTTAAGAATTAACAGCCAGGGAGATTAAACCAACCAACATGAAACTCAAGATTTGGACTGGAAGTCTGGGCCCCAGTACATGTCTTCTTCTGGAAAAGTACAGTTTGTTGATGTAGCTATTTTGCATGAAGCTGTAGCTATTTTGCTATAACTTTGGGAGGCTGAGAAGACAGTAAATGAGGACTTAGCAACTAGTAGAAATACAAAAAAGGGCTGATGTGACCCCGAGTGCCCCTGAGTTTCTTATTTTGTAAGTCAACCCCCAACTAAATCCCCCCTTCATTTCTTAAACTAGTTTAAGATGGGTTTTCTTTTTTTGTAACCAAAAGCATTCTAATTAAAGATGTCAACATCACTGTGGATTCTCTATCACACCCATTTAATCTGTCACCAAGCAGGAGAATGAAACTTGTAAGAAGTCTGTTCCCTCCCCTTGAACTCCTTTCCCACTAATGAAATCTTTTATCTGAATACATAGTAATATGTTATTGTCGTTATTACTGTTCTCTATGACTCCCATACAGCCTCTCTGCATGACTACTGATTCTGTTTTTTAAATACAGATATAATCAAAACCTATTATGGTTTGGATATGAGGGGTCCCCCAAAAGTTCCTGTGTTAATGCAGGACTGTTCGGAGGTGAAATGATTAGATTATGAGAGCTGTAACCTAATCAGTCAATCCTAATTTGAAATGACTACTGGGCTGAGTGGTAACTCTGGGCTGGTGGGGCATGGCTGAAGGAGGTGGGTGAATGAGGGTATGCCCTTAGGGATTGTATCTTGTTCCTCTGGCTCCTCCCTTGCATTCTTTCTGCTTCTAGGCTGCCATAAACAAAGCAATACTCCTCCATCATGCCCTTCTGCCATGTTCAGCATCACCTTGGGCCCAGAGCAATGGAGTTGGCCCATCATGGACTGAACCTCTGAAACTGTGAGCCAAAATAAACTTTTCCTCCTCTAAATTGTCCTTGTTAGGTATTTTGATCATAGCAACAAAAAAACTAACACAGACCCCTTGTTTTTTCTCTTCTTTTTGAACATAAACTCCAATGATTTTAATCTACTTAATGAAAAAAGTGTAACCACGTAGCATGATTTTAAAATCGCTTCCCACATTGAGGCTCCAACTTTCACTGTCCTCAAAGTAGTTAGCAATATAAAAAGGAAGATAGGGGCTGGGGATGTGGCTCAGCGGTAGAGCGCTCGCCTAGCACGTGCGCGGCCCGGGTTCGATCCTCAGCACCACGTAAAACTGCATTGTGTACAACTAAAGCAAATAAATAAATATTTTTTAAAAAAAAAGGAAGATAAAATATTAATGCAAATAAGTACAAATAAAACAGCACATGCCAGCAGTAAGTAGTATCATGCTTTGAGAAAAGAATAAGATCTCTTTGGAATACTCAAGAGAAGCCTGTTGCAGGGGGTAGCATTTCACCTGGCCCTTAAAAGTCAGGCAAGATTCTGAAAGAGGGCAATTAGAAATGGAAGTGACAAAAATGCTCATTTTGAAACAGTGTGACTGTTAGTGTAATGAGAGACTAAGCTAAATAGCTCAGCTGTTGCTGAGTAACAGAATCTAAAGCTAGGCATAGAGGAGCACCAGTGACTGGAGAAGAGGAACACAGGTTTGAGGCTAGTCTTGGCATCCTATTGATACCCTGTCTCAAAATAAAATAAAAAAGGCTGGGGATGTGGCTCAGTATTAGAGACACCCTGGGTTCAACCCCCAATACAGAAAAAAAAAAAAAAAAAAAGAGTCTAAGACAGCTAAAATCCCAGACTCACACTTGGATAATATTAGGTCTTAAGGAATCCAGAGAGTATCACATGTATTAAGGGAGTATATGCTGCTACTTATGCAAACCTGCTCATGAAATTAAAGCTAACAAAACTACATAAGCTGGGGATGGGGCTGGGGCTCAGTGGTAGAGCACTTGCCTAGCATATGTGAGGCACTGGGTTTGATCCTCAGCACCACATAAAAAATAAACAAATAAAGTTATTGTAAAAAAAAAAAACTACATAAGCAGTCATCACTTTTGGGCCTCCAAATCTCCAAATTTCTTCTATGTTGACTTTGTCAAACATTTATTTTATTTATTTTTATTTATTCATTTATTTATTTTTTGTGGTACCGGGGATTAAACTCAGGGGCACTCAACCACTGGGTCACATCCCCAGACCTTTTTTGTATTTTATTTAGAGACGGGGTCTCACTGAGTTGCTAAGTGCCTCACCATTGCTGAGGCTGGCTTTGAACTCGTGATCCTCCTGCCTCAGCCTCCCAAAGTGCTGGGATTACAGGCGTGCGCCACCACGCCCGGCTAAACACTTATTTTATTTCATATTACATGTCAATGGCCATATTAAGCCAGTAATAACCAAGATATTAAAAAACCAAGTTCCCAAGACTGTCAGGGTACGTCAGAGGCAGAGCACCTACCTAGCACACAAGGTCCTGGGTTAGATTCTTAAACCACAAACACACACACACACACACACACACACACACACACACACACACCAACTCCCTGTTCCCAAGGAGCTAAAAAGCTAACAGAATTCAACAGTTAAAATACAGTGTGATCTCTAGTTAAAACAGAAGTACATGTTTTAAGAGCACAGGAGCACAGCAATGAAAAGAAAAAAACAAGTAAATGAAGGTATCTCCAGATAGCTAAATGAAGAGAATCCAGGAAGAAAGAATAGCATATCAGAAATCCATGACGACAAATCACTGTACATTCTAAAGTTCAGTAATGCTGAAATGTGCATGTGGTGGAAATGCAAAAGTGGACAGGGCTAGATGATAATTCTATAAAGAGAACTTTTGTTTGTTCTACGCTCAGAAGGAAGACATTCAAGGACTGATCTGCTCATTGCTTGGTTTCAGTGAATGAATCAAATCTGTAAGCTGTTACATTTAAGTTAACAAGATCACTGCAACAGAGATTCACAGTGTGGTTCCAAACCAGCAGCATAAGTACATCATCTAAGCACTTGTTAGAAATGCAAATTCTTGTGTGCTGCCTAAAATAAACTGAATCAGAATTCAGAGATATGGCCCAGCAATCTGTGTTTCTGAAAAATGAGGTAGCTGAGTGCTGTGGTACACTCCTGTAATCCCAGTGGCTTGGGAGGATAAGACAGAAGGATCACAAGTTCAAGGCCAGCCTCACCAACTAAACAAGACCCAGTCTCAAAAAATAAAAAGGTCTGGGATGTAGCTCAGTGGTAAATCACTCCTGGGTTCAATCCCCAGTACATAACATAACTAAGCATGAAAAGCAGAGAACAAGACTTAGGGATGGGGAGGGGTGGGGGGGCAGGGAACAACTGTGATTTTTAAACTATTCACATATATTACTTTAATTTTTTTAATTAACTGGTAGTAATGAGAGTAAGGTTTTAAAAAGGCAGTCTTCAGCCGGGCGCGGTGGCGCACACCTGTAATCCCAGCACTTTGGGAGGCTGAGGCAGGAGGATCGCTACTTCAAAGCCAGCCTCAGCAATGGCGAGGCACTTAGCAACTCAGTGAGACCCTGTCTCTAAATAAAATACAAAAAAGGGCTGGGGATGTGACCCAGTGGTCAAGTGCCCCTGAGTTCAATCCCCAGTACCACACAAAAAAAAAAAAAAAAAAAAAAAAAAAAAAGGCAGTCTTGAGGTTTTTTTTTTTTTTTTAAACCTTTAAGTTTTAGAGAGGTTATTTTTATTGTTTTATGCTAAAACCTATATAGGGCTTATTACGAATTCAATATTAACTCATTTAAATTATATGAGATAGGTACAACAATTATCCCCCTTTTATTGACACAAAAACTAAAGACCAAAGAAATCAAGTAAATTGCCTCAACTCCCATAAGCTATATTACCTCTTCAAAAATTCAAATTTTATGCAAAACAAAATGACTTTTCATACAAAAATACAAATTGCTCAAATTGCCTCACTTCTCTGCCTGAGCACAACTGCAGATAGGTAGCTCAAGGTGCCTTCCTACCACCCTCCAGCTGTCAAAAAGGTGCAGTTCAGTGGTAGAGCGCTTGCCTAGTATGCACAAGGCTCTGGGTCCAATCCCCAGCACCATGACAAAACAAGAACTCCAAGAAAATGCCTTCTCCCAGGGTGACCTAAGATTTACGCCTCCAAATAAAAATTTCCATTCCCTCAATTCAGAAGAAAACATCTGGGCATCAGAAAATACACTATAGCTCTAAGCATTCAGGAAGCATCTGCTGAAAAAAAAATAATAATAATAATAATAATATCAAAATTAAATGAGTCTCAAGTGAGTAGAATTGAGAGGATCTTCTATTCAGAATCACTTTCAAACCAGCAATCGGACACTTCCCTTCTGAAAGCTGTTGATTCCCGCTATTCTCTCTATCCTTCTCTAGTTTATTGTATCACTTATTTTATCACACACACAAAAAAATTTTCCTTAAAGACTGAAGAAGGAAAACTAAACTATACTATTAGAAATCAGAAAAGTGGTTATAAAAGAGAGAAGGAGGAATTGGAAAAGGGCATGAGGGGGATTGTGCTGTTTCTTGACATGGTTACCCTTTTGAGCATTCCTGAATTACACACTTAAATGAATTTCCTATATGTGTGTCATACTTCAAAAAAAAATTTTTTTAAGCCTATAACAAATACTATCAGTTAAATTACAGAAACAAAAAATATTCTATTTTATTTTATTTAATCTCTCCTAGGACAAACAGGTTGCACCTACCAACTGGTTCTGCATGTAGATGCAGAATTACAGTAAAATGACCAGCTCACAGACACTGTCCACCTTTTCAGCCCATTTCTTCCCACATTTTTGTCATCCCATGCAGGTCTTCCCCCATATAACCCCACTCTCCTGGAACAAAGGGGAAAATGGCTAATAAAAAGGTTTTTGTTTGCTTTATCTCCTTCATTTAGCAAATGTTACTAAGACAGGCATAGCTACTCCAATCCCCTACACCCACTACCCTCAAAATAAAGAAACCATATAACAGCAATCACAACATTGTAGCAGTTTAATTTTTTCTAAAATTGATTATAGCTACTCGCTTTTTAAAATTATTATAAAACTTATAGTTTTTTTTTTTAATTTTTAAAGGTTTTTTTTTTTTTTTTAGTTGTAGTTTGACACAATACCTTTATTTTATTTACGTGGTGCTGAGGATCGAACCCAGGGCCTCACACGTGCGAGACAAGTGCACTACCACTGAGCCATAGCCCCAGCCCCACTTATAGTGTTTTTACATATTTGCATAATGGACTTTTAAAAAAATTAGTTTCTGGTGATAACTATACAATTTCAGTGTGAGAGAAAGGGTTGAAAACGAGCAGGTTGCTTTTGCTCAAGAAATCATGTCATCCTCAGACCCTGATCAGGAAATAGACAAGTATGTTCATAAGTAAAGCCTAAAAATAAATCAAGTGTTGGCTATGTAGTTTTCCCACCCCAAACAAGATAGTAATGTTCCTGAAAAAGCAGTAGAGTTTTCAGAATTCAGAAACACACCTGAAGAAAAACAATTGAGGATCAGGCATCATGGTGGGCAGGGCTCATGAGAACTATAGCACACAGAATCAAAGAAATACATAACATTTCCAAATTGTTCAGCTAATAATAATTCCTATATAATCAATTTCCATTGACCATTCCTTGCTGGCTAGGTACTATTAGGGATTTACCAAAAGAACCTGGGCATACATTTTGTGGCAGATAATATAAGCATTATAGACAAATCATTCAGTCTGGTCCTTATGTAAATGTTCAAGACACTCCTGATTTTCTGACTGGATTCCACTGACTCTCAGTCTTCTAACTCCCTGTTCTTCCAACACCAGCCACTTTCTCAACCATGTTAGGAAGCATGAATGTGACTTTAAGACAAAATTATTCTCTAACACCAAGTTTCTCTTGTTTATGGCAGAATTTAAAATACATATATACAGATGTATTTCATTTCATACATATACATGTGTATAAATCCACATTTCCAATTAAGGATTATCTATAAAAGATAATTTAAAGTTAGCAAAGAATGACTGCATTTGATTGAATGAAAAAAAACCCAAACATGTAAAAAACTCTTAACAGTTTCCCAGGCAATTTTCCTTAAGCCTACCTGGAAAACACTGGACTTAACAACTGTCATCAAGTTGCTCAGCTAAGATGACAGATGTAACAACCATTTTTCCCAACTCACAGAAAAGACTGCCCAGATTCCTTGAGAACAGGATTTCAGCCATCAAAAATCACTTCCAATAAGGAGAAGGAAGGAAAAAATTGCTTGAATTAAAAGTTAAGATTGGGGCTGGGGTTGTGGCTCAAGTGGTAGAGTGCTTGCCTAGCATGAGTGAGGCACTAGGTTCGATCCTCAGCACCATATAAAAATAAAATAAAGATATTGTGTCCACCTAAAACTAAGTAATAAATGTGTGTGTGTGTGTATATATATGTATATATATATATATATATATTATTTTTTTTTTTTTTTTAAGTTAAAAAAGATGGGATTGTGGCTCAGCGGTAGAGCGCTCGCTTAGCACGTGCGTGGCCCGGGTTCTATCCTCAGCACCACGTAAGAATAAAGGCATTATGTACAACTAAAAACAAATAAATAAATATTAAAAATTTTAAAAAAAGTTAAGATTAGTGTATAAATATTTTCCAAGGAGACCAAAGTCTGTAAAATGTTTTTAGGGACTTAAAAATGAGATAACGTGCTTCCACTTGATGTTCCTACAATTAATGGACACTGCTGCTATGGTTTATAAATGAAACTTCTTCTGCTTGTCTTCTGCCACTCACCCTCTGACAGCTGGACTCTTGTCTCTCAACATAGCTTTCCCTCCTCATTCTACTCAGCGAGTAATCTCACCTTTTTCATTTATTTTCAAAAAGGCTTTGTTTAGCTTACTGACATTACAGAACTCATTAGTGAACCCAGGTTCTCCCCTAATAAAAAATAAAAAGTCCAGGTTAACAAATTTCAGCATAAACTTTCTCCTTGAAATTTATAATCAACTTTAGTCAAACCTTTTAGAGAAAGGACACCCCTATAGGAACTAAATTCTACAAACACTTTTGAGTTAATTCTCAGTAATTTTTAACTTTCAGATGATTTCTCTTTAGTCCTTATTATACAAGCAAAACTGTTTGCTATCTATTCTAATCCTAGCTATAATTGATTTTTGAGATTATACATTATTTCTAATAATCTATCATGATAATAAATAAATAAAAGAAAGTAATAATTAAGTGCCTGGTATGGATCCTAGCCTCGCCCATGATAAATCGTCTGTAAGTAAATGGCAAGTATTATCCCTTGTCAATTACAGATCTGTGAACAAACAGTTCAAGCTATTAGAGCAGTGATAAAAAAAAAATAAATAAAATAAAATAAAACATATGTAAATCTTCATTAAGAACCTAATCTTGTAGCCGGGTGCAGTAACGCACGCCTATAATCCCATCACTTGGGAGGCTGAGGCAGGAGGATCACAAGTTCAAAGCCAGCCTCAGCAATGATGAGGCACTTAATAACTCAATGAGACCCTGTCTCTAATAAAATACAAAAAAGGGGCTGGGGATGTGGCCCAGTGGTCGAGCGCCCCTGAGTTTAATCCCTGGTACAAAAAAAAGAAGCTAATCTTAATACTATCTTTCAATCTGGGACTGTATGTTAGTTTTTAGTCCCCCCCCCCCCCGCTTGGAGAATTGTCTTTTTACCACCACTGCCTTTTCTATTACCTATAAACCTATAAACAGAATGTCAACAGTAAATTTTTTTTAATATTTATTTATTTGCTTTAGTCGTACACAATGCGTTTATTTTTACATGCTGATGAGGATTGAACCCGGGCCACACACGTACTAGGCAAGAGCTCTACCACTGAGCCACGACCCCAGCCCCTCAACAGTAAATTTTAACCATGATTTTTCTTCTTTCTGGCTTACTAAAGAAAAGAATATTGCCTCATAGTTTTTTCTCACTCTTGTCCCTGAATTAAATAGTCCAAGGTATCTTGCAGAAACTATAATTAGGCTCCATTTTTATGCTTTCTTTTGCTTTATTCATTTAGACCTAAAAGACAATGTTTTTGAATTGTGGGTCATAGATCTATATTAGATTCATCCTGAAGGCTACTTCATCTACCCTAAAATGGTCCCAGAATGTGTGGGACCAGACAAAAGTTGAGAATCACTACTCATGAGTTACTCTTCAGGACCTTTCTACTAGTCCCAAATCCAATCCCCCACCCCTGAAAAAGGGAAAAAAAGGAAGAAATCCTATTTCCCCTGTAGTAAAAAAATATCATTCTGGCATCTCAAGTTGAAATTCTTAAACTGTTCACAGTACATTACAGTACACTAATTATTAAATAAAGGCATGAATTGCCAATGACCTAATGACCTGTACTGCTTTTATGGCGAAAGTCCAAGTTCAAAGCAAAAATCAAGCAATGAACCCCTGAGGTCCCAATCTGTTGGTGCAATCTGTCCACATAGTATACTTGTGCTACAGTTTAGATTTGAAATATCCTCCAAATGTCCAATTGCTAAAGGGTTGATCCCTAACTGAATACCACTGGGAGGTAGTAGAACCTTTAAGAGATGAGGCCTAGTAGAGGATCTTAGGTCACTTAGTCACTTGGATCACAAGATGCAATCTTGGGACCCTGACCCTCCTCTTTCTCTCTTTGCTTCCTGGTGGCCATGAGGTAAGCAACTTGTCCAACCATGTGCTCCTGCTATGGTATATTGCCATAGGCCCAAAAGCAATGGGGTCAATCAACCATGAACTGAAACCTTCAAACCCATAAGCCAAAATAAACCTTCCCTCATTAAAAGTTCATTCATCTCAGGAATCTGTTATAGCAACAGAAAGCTGATTAACACAATTAAAACACCATGGCAAAGACCCACCTTGACCAAGTTCACAGCTCTAGGCCGAAGAACTGATGATGATAAGCCATAATACAAAACAGCATATTCTAGAAAAGAACCAGTGGTCAAAGCATCAAGATATCAGTGGCAAAACTGAGGAGGGAGTTGAAAACTCCAACCCTTCTTTTAACCAGCATAACCCCTATTTCAAAAAGAAAGGAATTAAATCAACTAAAGTAATAGGAAATGGCTGCACATACCTGAACTATGTCCCAGTTCATTTCTACTTCCTCCTTAATATTGTTGGCACTTGCTGGAAACTTGACAGGCTGCCCCTGAGGGCATGTTTCAGTCTTGATTTTCTTTAAAGGAGAATGACCAAATGTAAAGTCATCTTCATTCTCTTCCTTCTTGCATGCACCTTCCCACATGGTGCTTGTTGATGGTATTTCTGTACTATTAGTCCCGCCCTCTAAATTGCTGGCTTTGCTAATTTCTTCATCAATTTTCAGTTTTTTGGTCCTCTGAGCTGAATTTTTCCTTTTTGTCTTTGCTGTTTTCAGAGTCTGTACAGTGTCCAATTTGTTTTTCTCCTTTTCCAAATCAACATCAGCAATTGCCACAGAGTTATTCTATTAAGCCGCAAAGAGAAGACATAAGAATTAGAAGATAAAAACCAATTGCCCTACTCAAAAATTAAAAGGAACAAATTATTGATATACACACTAACTTGGAAGAGTCTCAAGGGAACTACGTTGAGTGAGGAAAAAGCCAACCTCAAAGTTACATACTACATGATTATATTTATATAACACTCATGAACAGCTTAGTGATTGCCAGATGTGAGTGGGGGAGGCAGGAGGGAAGTGGGTGTAGCTATAAAAGAGCAACACTAGGGATCCTTGTGATAATGGATATGTAAACCTACGCATGTGATAAAATTGCATAGAATTAAATGAATACAAGTTAAACTAGAGAAATCTAAATTATTAATGTCAACATCCTGATTGTGATATTTTACTAAAGTTTTGTAAGATAAGTAAGTTTACCACTGGGAACAACTGGATAAATGGGACATGGAATCCCTCTGTGTTATTTCTTACAACTGCATGTGAATTGTTTAGAAATAAAGTTTAATTTTGAAAAATGAGTAAAGGATATGTCTGTACATGCCAGAAAACAGAGATTAAGACTTATTATCAAAATCAACAAATTACAGACAGAAGACACTCATAAAAGCCACCTATTTATACAGAAGGAGAGAGGACAGAAAACAGAAGGACAGCAGGGTAATAGTGGGCATTTTCTTTAATCAGAGTCCACCCAGCAGTCTACACAGGAATCCAGGAACTACTCCCTGCACCCAGACTCACTCTCCCCATGTGACAGCTCAGCTGTGAAGGAAGGAAACCTGACACTTAGTACTGGGGATAGAGCAATGGATATATTCTGCCTTTAAGGAGCTTACAGTTTCACATGCTAGCTTGTTTCCAGTTATTTAAGAAAGATAGATGGCACAAACAAAAACAACAATGCCCAATCTTCTCTCCTACCAAATGTTTTTACAAAGTTATTCACTATAAAAACATTGGGGGGCTAGGGATGTTTACACAGTGGTAGAGCACTTGCCCAACATGTGTAAGGCCCTGGGCTCAATCCCTACCTAGTACCACAAAAATAAAGAAAGAAAGAAAAACACAAGAAACTACAATAAGAACACCCAAACACCACTGCCCACCTACCACCACCAACCTCATGTGATTTTTAAAATGCTGTATATTATCTAGTTCTCTGAGTATTAAATGTTTTATTTAAACACAATGGATCAGAAAAGAAATATGAAGATAATATGATGCCAAAGCAATAAAAGTTGATAATAACCTAATTAAACGAATTGCTATAGCTAAAGAAATAATGTATCAGTTATAAAGGGAATTGCAAGTGGGGAGGGAGGGGGAGAAAAGAAAAAAAAAAAAAGTGGTTGAATGAGACAGATATCATTTTCCTAAATGCATGATTGAAGACCTGAATTGTATGAATATATTTTGTATACAAACAGTTGTATGTAAAAAGATGCTATATACATGCACTATGAATTGTACATATTAAAAGTTATAAAAATAAAATTTAAAAAAAAAAAAGGGAATTGTCAGCCACAGAGAAACAGAAAAAGGAAAAAGCAAATATGATCAGCATTCTTCTAAGTAATGTACAAAAGAGAAGAAAGCTCAGCAAATAGATCAAGTATTTTGGTCCCAATGGTAAGAGAATCCTGCTGTGAGATGGATACTTCAGACTACCCTAGTTAGCTCCAGGCAATTAAAACATTCAGTTGTCACTGTGACAAGCACAGTGCCTAGACCACAGGAAGCATTCAATAAACCCAAATAAAGGCAATTCTCCCATTCTGAGTCCATGCTCATCAAGCAAATTTCTGATTCTTATTTTAAGTCCCAACTTAGGTCAGACTCCAAGAAGAAAAAGTGCTAGCCATAAAAATTTTAAGTCCTTATGATGATTATTTCAAAGTGTTAATTATTAAACTAGCACTCCAATTGTATACATCACTCTTGAGCATGGCTAATGTAAAAATACTCATGAGAAGTAGATCAGTTCCTAAAACGCTGACTTAGAAAGCCAGTGCCATCACATACTATCTATATACTATGAGCAAGTCACTCTAAATCACTTGCCTCAGCTTTCTTATCTATAAAATCTGGAAATATCAGCAATCATAAAAATGAGCTGGGCGCAGTAGTGCACACCTGTAATCCCAGAGGCAGAGGCTCAGCAGGCTGAGTCAGAAGGCTCACAAGTTCAAAGCCAGCCTCAGCAACTTAGCAAGGTCCTGTCTCTAAATAAAATATTATTTAAAAGGGGCTGGGATGTGGCTCAGTGGTTAAGCACCCCTGGTTTCAATCCCCATACCAAAAAAAAAGATCATAAGAGCGCAGTGCTGAGCATATTGCTTGACTAACAGTAAGCACTTACTATTTGCTAATATTGCCATTATTACTAGGAGAGGAAAAAGAAAGCAGATGAAGAAACACAATTGTTCTGATGATAAATATTATTAAAAGAAGGTTAGGAGTATAGCTTAGAAGTAGAGTGCTTGCTTAGCATGCACAAGGCCCTAAATTCCATCCCCAGCACCATGAAAATGTGTGTGTGTGTGTGTGTAAAATACTGTATATATATTTATGTGTGTGTACATATATATATAAAATATGCTATTAAGACCCATGACAAGGAATACCACTGCCCTTCAGTTTTTGCTATTTGCATTTTGTCCTGCTCTGTGTAAGGAAAAAGTAACATCCCCAATCAGGAAAACACTTCAGCCTTCCCCCTATCTAGCTACAGCACCTACCAGCTCCTCTTTAACATCCACGACCCCTGAGCCATCACTGATCTGTGGGGTGTTCTTCTTCTTTCGAGGTGCCCTTTTTGGTTTGGATTCCTTGGGAGCTGGCTGCTTACAGCTTCTGGAGACTTTCTTTTGGGGCTCCCAGGCACTATCTTCCTTGTCATCTTCTTCAGAGGCAGATGATCTAGCAGTAAATTGACAGAAGAATTCCAGGAAAACCAAAACCAAATATCAAAGGTAAAAAACAGACATATGCTTCTTAAAAAATTGATAAAATCAGAGGTATTTAAGATAAAATGGAGTGATAAGAGCATAAGCCGTGAACGGTTATTGCTAAGAATTAAGAGTACAGAGTTGATAGAATATAAAAATACCCTTCCCATATCATATCATACACTGTAAATACACTGGTCTCGCCATTCTCCTCTCACTAGTTGACAAACACGTACACATACCTTCCTAACACAGAAAATCATTTATTACCTTAAGTAATTTACTAGGTCATGTCACACATAATCAATGTGAGCTTTTCAAATTTAACAGTGAAGAGCACTTAAATAAGTTCCTAAGTGCTAATTAAATTCATTTAAATTGTACTGTTATTCATTCAATAAAAGGAGTGGATAATGACTCTAGGAAAGGCCTGTCCAATTGTTTTTATTAACCCTTCTTTTCCTTTCACAGATGGATTGTGTCCTGACTACATTGGATCAGGTGAAGCTACCATACCTTGTTGACAACCAAGCATTAAACTCACAGCACAAGCAGAGAAAAAGTAGCCTGTGAATTCTATTGAGGGAACATCTGCTCCTGCCAAGCTGGTTCATTCTATTTGTACTCTAATGTAAGCGATAGGTTTTGGGGTAAAGGATAACCACTTTCTTCACTGAGATTAGTGAATAGAGATGTCAGGGTTTTTGATTTGTTAAATTCCACCTGGCAGCAAAAGCCTGACTGAATGACTTCTTAGTTAAATTATGCTACAGGAAAACATAATTATGATAGGATGAACCACTAATATCCTCAAAGTTGAGTTCTCTGCAGAGGTAGATTCTAAGTCTGAGACTAAGCAAAAAACACACAAAATCATTGGAATGTAATAGCATTGGATTTAAAAGGAACTAGAATTAGAAAACCAGGGTTTCGGGCTGGGGTTGTGGCTCAGCGGTAGAGCACTTGCCTTGCACATGCGCGGCCCGGGTTCGATCCTCAGCACCACATACAAATAAACGCATTGTGTACAACTAAAGCAAATAAATAAATATTAAAAAAAAAAGAGAGAGAAAGAAAAGAAAACCAGGGTTTCCTCCTACTATCAAATTGAACAAGATGACACCTTTTCACCTTAGTCTCATCACCTGCCAAGCAGGAGTGCTGACTAACTCTATTTCACATGCCAAATGTAAAGGGATTTTTGTTATTAGGAAGAAAACACAAACACTGGTACCATTTTGTTACACATGAAACAGTTCTGAAGCAGCTAAGTCAACTCTCATTCCCCATAACACATGTGTTCTCAGCAGCATCTGGCACTCACCCACGTGCCTTCAGAGAGTCCTACTCCTCTAGTGTTCCTCCTTTTCTTAAAGTTTCCCCTTAATTTCTCTTACCTCCACCTCCTTTTCCTCCAAATGTTGGAATCTCCTGAGAGAGATGAGTCCTCAGCCCTCTCTCCTCTTCTCTCCATGCCCTCTTGCTAGCTCATGCATCTTATCATCTTGTCATATGGGTCAGTACAGGAATTTCAAATTCATATCTCCAACATGACCTTCTCCTGAGCTCAAGACTTGCATATCCACTTCCATAGGGATGCCTAACAATCATTTCAAACTTACCAAATCCAAAATAGAACTCTAATTTCACCTACTTACACCTATTCCTCTTCCATTATTTCCAAAATGCCTGTTTTTCCTTCATACTCCAAATGTAATTAATCCATCACCATGGCTTGTCTCCTTTACCTTCAAAATATATCCCAAATTAGACCATTTCCTACCATGTTCATTTCTTAGCTTCTATAATAATCTTCTTAACTTATCCCCCAACTTCTATTCTTGCCCCCCATAGTCTGTTCTCCACCAAGAAACCCAGAATGATATTTTACAAATGTAAATCAGATCAGGTCATATCCCTATCAACAAATCTCCAGTGGCTTCCCAACCCACATCAAGTAAAATTCTAGCACCCTGACATAGCCCCTTATTTTGGGGTGAACAGCCCTCTCTTCCCCCTCCACTTCCATGGCAGCTGTGGTCAGGGACTTCCCACGTGGCTGAGGGGACCTGAAATAGCCAACCAGAAGCTGACACAACTATGGATCTCAATGACCAAGGGACCTTCTGCTGGCTGATGCAACCACCCTGCCAGCTCACATCAGCCCGGACCAATCAGCAACAAACACAATGCCCCTAACTCAGCTCAACCAACACACTGCTAGTTTAGATGGACTAGGCCCTCCTACCTCTTGCTACCTTCATAAGCATTGTACTTGACTTTTGCGCCACGACTTCTCTGGCAAGATGACACCTTTCCACCTTAGTCTCATCACCTGTGGACCGGTGAACCTCGCCCCAGAGCACCCCCCAATAAATCTTTTTTTTTTTTTAATGGGTCCATTCCTGAATACCTTTTATTTATTTATTTTTATGTGGTGCTGAGGATCGAACCCAGCATCTTGCATGTGCTAGGCGAGCGCTCTACCACTGAGCCACAACCCCAGCCCCCCCGCTCAATATATCTTTTTATGGTGCCTCATTCTTGGCCTGTGGTTCCTATCTCGCCCACCTTTTCTGCCTTACACTTATATCCTATCCATTCCAATCTCATTTTCTATTTGTCTGCCTAATGATTCAGAACTGGCCACACCAGTCTTCTTGCTGTTCTCTAAACACATCAAAATCATTTCTATCTCAGAAATGATTTGTTGCTCTATTTGGAATCCTTGAGAACTTTCCATAGAGTTTCTCTCCTATGTTAGGTACAATAAAATACCTGAGCCAACCAACTTAAAGAGAAATTGTTTATTGTGCTGAGTTTTGGAGGTTCAAGTCCAAGATAAGGCAGCTCCATTTGTTTGAGCTTCTGATTAACGCAACAGATGGAAAAGGCAGGAACACCCAAGTCAGAGAGAGTATTCACATCTCAATGCAAAGAGAGAGAGAACACAGCCTCACAATCCCCTTAGAAGGCATACCTCCAATGAACTAAGGACCTCTCATAGGGCCTCACCTCTCAAAAGGTCCCACCAACTCTCAAAAGCACCACCACCCCAGAGACTAAGCCTTTACAATATGGACCTTTGGGGAACACATTTAAACCACAGCAACTCCCAGATTTTATTAGATTCCAGCACATCCACCAAAGAATTCCCTGACTATCTAAAATGCCCTTCCACTACTATCACTGTGTTCTCTATCCCTTGCTCTGCTTTAATTTTATTTTTATTTTTATTTGCTTTAGTTGTACACAATGCGTTTTATTCAATGCATTTTATTTGTATGTGGTGCTGAAGATCGAACCCAGGTCGCCCACATGCTAGGCGAGCGCTCTACCGCTGAGCCACAATCCCAGCACCTGCTTTATTTTTTTACAGTACCTATTATGACCTAACATTACTCGCTCATTTCTTTTTTTATTCTTTTTGTTTTGGTACCGGGAATTGAACTCAGAGGCACTCAACCACTGGGGCCACATCCCCAGCCCTTTTTTTATTTTATTAAAGACAGGGTCTCACTGAGTTGCCAAGTGCCTCGCTCTTGCTGAGGCTGGCTTTGAACTCACAACCCTCCTGCCTCAACCTCCCAAGTGCTGCAATTACAGGTGTGCACCACTGCACCCGGCTAATCACTCATTTCTTTAATATTTTAAGAGTACTTAACATGATGTTCTACAGCAAAGATTCTCAACTGGTGACAATTTACACACACACACACACACACACACACACACACACCTGGCACTATCTAAAGACATTTTTTATTATCACAAATGGTAGGAGGGGTGCTATTGGGTAGAGGTCAGGGATGCAACTAAACATCCTACAAGGCCAAAGATAGGCCCCACAACAAAAAATTATTCTGCACACAACGTCAATAGTTCAGAGGTTGAGAAACTCTGCTCTAATGTAATATAAAATACTCCCTGTGCTATGGAGCTTACATTCCAGTGTAAATACTATGTTATGTATTTAGTTAGTTACTTTCTCTCTCTTTATTTAATACTTTATCACCAACATTAGAGTCTGGAACACAGCATGAGTTCAAAAAATATTGTTGTATGAATGAATGTAAAAGACACAGTCTTCTTCCATCCAAATGACTTAACAAGTCTGTAAGAGACAAATGCATTATTCCTTAAAATACACCTCATTCCCCCACTACCATATTAAACCAAGAGGCTTACAACTCCGAGAAGTAAGAGAGTTCATCTTTGGATACTGCAGTCTGGACCTGTATTTTTGCTCTTCTTGGCAATGATGACATCTGGAAGAAATGAACATGGAGTCAGCATGACTTGAATAGTCTGATCACGGTCATTCAGTTACAAAATGATGTGCCATTTGAAAATAACACTCCAGTAGCTCTGCTGCTTGAAAATGCCATAGGAAAAAACATGAAGCTTATTCATAAGCCAAACACTGGTTTCCCCTGCTAAGTAGCAGCCAATTAAAAGAGCAGCAAACACCATTCCAAAGGTTTCAAATGCTTTATGAGTGTGTGCTACCTTTTGAAAAATAAGTTCCCACAATGAGTATTCTGCAAATATTATTAGTGATACTATCAGTCATCAAATTGTAAACTCTATCTCAAGGACAAAAACTATTTTTCTCTCTTCTATATCTTCTTACAGTATATAATAGAGGTGCCTCTACAAAGGTGGAAGTAATGGTATTGATTAACTGAATAAGCAGTCAGGTTATTCCTAAAACAAGACAAGCATTCTCTTTTAATAATAGTTCATACTTAAATAAAATGAGTAATCACTATGCCACTAAAAATATTTACGAGAGTCAAAGGCTCAGCTCTAGAAAAAAAAAATCAAGACAAATAGCAAGAGGCATCACAAAATTTATTTACAGGAGGTAAATAAATTTACTGAAGCTGCAAAGATTTATTTTCTAAAGATTGTGTGTCAAACCATAGAAAAAGTACATTAGACTCTTATATGTTTAGAACCCTCAAAATAAGGTCCTAATCCAGTCATATATTATAGTGCCTCTGGTTTTTATATCCACTTAGAAGAAGAAATAATAATCATAGAAAGGAGAGTTGTCACAAATGGGAATATCGTCCCCCAGCAGGAATAGCTCATCTCTGTCCAGTAAGTACAGAACTACTGGGCAGAAAGAACAGCACTCAGAGGAAACCAGGAAGGAAAACAGTGCCAAGGAAGCAGACAGAAGACCTCCCATTTTTGCCTTCACATTCTTTTAGATATGGTCATGCAGGTAATCCTTCCTCAAATGAGTAGTTCTAAATACTGTTCATAAGGTAACAGGTAACTCTGATTTCTGTGTTATATGCAATTTACCAGAATGAAAATAAAACAGAGGAAATTAGTGTTTGACAGGTATGGCAATTCAAATCAGGGTAGGGCAAAAAACAGATTAATCAGTATTGAGACAATCAGGTATTCCTCTAAGAAAAACAAGTGTTCTAATTCCCACCTCCACACCATGAACAAAAATACATTCCACAATGACTAATTATTTAAAACACACAAAGTAAAACTACAAAAGTGCTACAAAAAACAAAGACAACTATTCATAATCTTGAGTAGGTGTAAGAAACACAGATTTTCCTGGGCACGACTCAAAATTCCAGAAGCAGCGCTGTCATCTTTGAGACCAAGGATGAGGAGGTTGAGTATAAGCTATCTGACATAAAGGTATATCCCTAGGTCCCCTACCCAACATGCCAGTAGACAACTGCCCTGGAAAAAGGTCTAGTTTATTTTCCAGAGAAGGTAAAAAAGAATCTCCAGACTAGAGGACACCAAGTGCAACTATGTGCATGTGAACCATACAGACTGTATGCTAAATGAAGAATCCTCCAGAACTCTTCTTCCACTAAGAGCCCAAAATGCCACCAGTCAGATCCTTACCCTCTAAGGGCAAACAATGGGAAGGCTTGTTTCAGGAGGATCTGACCACACCCAAAGTAAAAATCTGAAGGTTCTAAGCTCTTCATCAAACAACCCACCCAGATCACCTTATAACCATTTCTATCACCCCAATCTACATGTATAGTAGTAGTTCCCCTTTATCCAGGGTTTTGCTTTCTACAGTTTGTTACCTCTGTCAACTGCAATCCAAAAATATTAAACAGAAAATTCCAGAAATGAACAATCCTTAGGTTTTTAAACTGCACACTGTCCCAAGTAATGTAATGAAATTTCCACTTTACTCTGTTAAGGACATGACTCATCCCTTTGTCCAGCATATCCATATTGTATACACTACCTACACTCATTAATTACTTAGCAGTCATCTTGGTTATTAGATGGACTGTCATAAGATCACAAGGTTCGTGGAACACCTAATTTTACTTAATAATAGCCCAAAGCACAAGACTAGCAATGAGGGCAATTTTATCACAATATATTGTTATAATTGTTCTATTTTACTATTAGTTATTGTTAATCTCTTACTATGCCTTATTTAAAAATTAAACTAACATAAGTAGTATAGAAAAAAATGGCATATATCCAGGGTTCAGTACTATTTGAGATACCAGGTACCCACTTAGGGTCTTAACATGTATTTTCTAAGGATTGGGGAGCTACTATACCTTAATTCGAAACCTTCCCACACAGACAACCATATACCAATTCTATCTCCACATTTTAACCTTAACAGAAATGCATTTAAGCTGGGCATGGTGGTACATGCCTGTAATTCCCAGTGTAGGAGGCTGAGGCAGGAGGACTGCAAATTTGTGACCAGCTTTGGCAACTTAGCAAGACCCTCAGCAACTTACTGAGATCCTGTTTCAAAATAAAAAATAAAAATGACTGGGGATGTAGCTGTGGTAAAGCACTCCTGAGTTTAATACCCAGTTCCAAAAAATAAAAAATAAACAGGGAAAGACAAACCTTTGGCAAGCTTATATTTGATTAACAACTAGTATTAAAGAAGGCTTCCCTGAAACGAATATTTCCAACTATCCCTTTATTAGACACCCTAGACACAATGTACATAGAAAGGTGGGTAAAACAGAAGCATTTCTTTTCACAAGTGGAAAAAACTATGAGTGTAAAAGGGAGGTAGGAAAGGAGACTCTGTATGAACACAGAGGCCAATTACAAGCAGATCCATTCTAGAAAGAATTCATGTAGAAGCTAAGGCCTAGAAATCATTTATTTAAAATTATTCTTGCCAGTTATACTCCCAGAGGTGTATATGCTCCAGTTTAAAGACCAATTTCCTTAAAGTACCTGTTTCTCCACTTCCACTCCTATCATCTCCTCTTCATATCATAAAACTTATGGCACTCATTTCCATGTTTGGGGTTTTTTTTCTTTGATTGTTTTGTTTTGTTGTTTTTGCTTTTTGGTACTGGAGATTGAACCCAGGGGTGTTTTACCACTGAGCTACATTCCCAGTCCCCCCACCCCCGACTTTTTTTTTTTTTTTTTTTTTTTTGAGAACCATCTCATTAAGTTTTTGAAGCTAGCCTTAAACTTGCAACCATCCTGCCTCAGCCTCCCAAGTTACTGGGATTACAGGCACACCCAGCCATTTCTATGTTTTCAATTCAGTCAAGTGTCACTTAACAATAGGGACATATCCTGAGAAATGCATCATTAGGCAATTTTGTTATCATGTGAACATCATAGTATACTTACACAAACTACAGATATAACATCATCAGGTGATACAGTCTTCTTGGATCACCTTCAGGCATATATGCATCCATCACTGGCATCTACCACCAACATCACTGTTATTCAGCACATGCCTGTACCTATATCACCTACTAAACGACCCTAATTCCTCCATCCCAAACCTTGCCTTTAAGATTCTGATGTACATAATAAAATTCCTGCCTCTGAAACTATTTAGATGTCTCATAGTTAACTAAAATTAAAAAAAAAAAAGAACAGAAAAGCTTGATAACCATTCCCTGCCCTAAAACCTATTTCTACCCGAGTCCTTCCCATCTCAGTAAATGGCACCAGCATCCATCTATTTGCTAAGCCAGAACCTTGGAATTTTTTCTTTTAACAGCTTCACTGAGGTGCAAATGACATTCAGTACACTGAATACATTTAAAGGGTTCAAATCTGGTAAGTTTTGACATACGTACACACATCACCACAATCAAGACAAGGAACATATCCATCATTTGCTAAGCCAAAACATTCTGAAACGTTTTTCTCTTCCATCTCTTATATCCAGTCTATCAGTAAGTCACATAAATTCTTCCTCCAAAATATATCTTAAATCTCTACAAACTTTAGTGGATATTTTGTCCTTGAGTCTGTTTCCTATTATTATTACAGAATACCACAGACTAGTAGTTGTGAAGTCGATCTTTTTTTTTTTTTTTCCTTTTTGTAGATGGACACAATACCTTTATTTCATTTATTTATTTATTTATTTTATGCAGTGCTGAGGATTGAACCTAGTACCTCACAGTTTCTAGGCAAGAGCTCCACCACTAACCACAACCCCAGCCCTCGGCCTTCTTCCTAAGTCATATCCTGGCAGAAGGCATCACACACTACAGAGAGAGAGCTTTCCAAAAAGAGAAAGCTTTCCAATTCAGATTTCCCTTTCTCTTTTATAATGCCACTGATCTCATCATGGGGGCACCACCCTCATAATCTCATCTAACCCAAATTACCTCCCAAAGACCCTACATCTAAATTCTATCAACATATGAATTGCAAATTAAGTTTTCAACACATAAACTTTGGGGGATACATTCAAACTATAGTGTCACATTTCTCATCTACACTATGGCAATCTCCCCTAACCACCCTCCCTGCTTCCATGCTCTTGCCCCTACAACACATTCTTCACATATCATCCTAAACCATGATTCAAAAATACTTAAAAAACACTTAATGACTTCCCATCTCATCCTTCACTCAGAATCAAATCATATTTTTTACCACGGTTTTCTACAATGCCCTGCAGGTCTGACCCCTGCTTCCCTTCCTAATCATTTTTACCATTTGTTGGAGCTCCTGAACTCCAGTCACATTCTTTCATTCCCTCTAACAAGCATGATTCTTTCCCAACTTAGGGTCACTCTATTTTTCCTGCTCATCAAATGTCTGGCAGCCAGGTGAGGTGGCGCGAACCTATAATCCCAGCACTTGGGAGGCTGAGGCAGGAGGATCACGAGTTCAAAGCCAGCCTCAGCAATGGCGAGGCACTTAGCAACTCAGTGAGACCCTGTCTCTAAATAAAATACAAAAGAGGGCTGGGGATGGGGCCCAGTAGTCGAGTGCCCCTGAGTTTAATCCCCGGTACCAAAAAAAATGCCTGGCTCCTCTCATTATCTTAGGCCTAATATGAGCTTCTCAGTTACACTATATTTTTTAAAGCCCTATTTATTTCTTTTATATAGCAATATATAACATAATTTAAAATTATTATTTTGTTTTATTATTTTATTAATGTAGTGAACAACATGAAGGAAGGAAACATTTTTCTTACTTTCATATCATACTGAGCCTAGCACTTACTGATTGCTCTATAACTATTCATTAAATAAACATAAGAATATATACAAATATGGGTTCTGTAGAGAAATATGAATTTATTTTCTATCCCTATTAGGCAATGCAATACATGGCACTCACTGCTGTCTTGAAAAGGCACATTAAGAATATTCCCATTCTTCAGCGATCTAGGATTTTCCCTCTTCCAAGTTATCTTATCTCTGTGGGCACATGAACATATTCCAAATCAATAATTAGTAGGTTGCTGTGATGTTACTAAGGGAGGAGGTACTAAACTAGGGCAGGTGAAAAGTGGAAAACAAGGGGCAAAAGGACCTACACACGCATATTAAAATTGTGGGGGAACACTAAAATTCAAGGAGATTGAAGAGGAATAATTTCTTAAAAGGCATCTAAAGATGTTTTCCAGAAGAAAACAACAGAAGTGCTTAGAATGTTAACACAAATATCCAAGTCATAAAAACAAAATTCGAGTTAGATAGAGCCTCTGAGATCGGACAACCCTGCCATACTGCCATATATTTTTCTTTTTAATCCTGACGCTAGAGAAGTTGAAATGGGTTACTCAAAAAGAAGACACATGGCAAAGGACTAGAAACCAGCGCACCAAACAGCAAGACAAGCCTTGTTTCCTATTTCTCACAAATGACATTAATGACATGCTGTAATGTGGGAGGCTCCAGGAAAGTTGCCTGGAGTTACCATTCATCTTTCCTTAAGTTATTCAAGCGCCTCGTAGATGCCCAAGCACACTGCTGAAGATGCAGCTGATGCAGACAGGGCCACGATCTAATAGTGAAAAGGTGATTCCTCCCTCATCTTCGATCCTTTGAGGTATTAAACAATCTAAGTTTGCCCGGGCTTTCCCACGTTTGCCCCTCTGAGCTAAGACCTGCTGCAATTATAAGACGCGCCAGATGACACGCAGCACCTACGAGGGATTCTCCGGGTGTAGGTTCTGAGATACAGTCCGCTGACAGTAAAATGTAATGAAACCTCTCACTTTAAAAAAAAAAATGGGGGGGTGTTAGTTCCCAGATGGGCACTCGAAACTTTTTAAGTGGCCTTGAAAATGCCGGAGCCCGGACGCCGGCTCGTGGGAACCCACAGAACTGCCGCCGAGGCGGACACACAGCTTACCTTCCCGCCCGGCGTGTCGGATGACCGGGGATTCTATGTGTGTCAGTGTATCTTCCGGTTCCCGCCGGAAGTTTTTCAAATGCCGGAAGTCCCGCCTCGTTTTGCCCTGACGAAGGTAAGAACGCTGATCCCAGTCGTGCAGCAGACTGAATGGGGCGGAGCCAAACTGGATGGAGGCCGGGCAAGGATCCTGAGGGAGTGTAGGTGCGATCCTTGCTCCTGGGCTGGGAGTCAGCTAAGCTGCCTTTCCCCGGATCCAGCGGACGTAGGTTCAGGGTGCTGCGAACGCTCTTTCTTTTGACCCACTTTATTTTCATCTATCATATGTTAAATCCAATCCGGTTCTTTTCATTTGCATTATTCATTTACAGTGAAAAATATTTTAGCTTTATTTTTTGTTTAAAACGCCGTTAATTTCAGATATTTCCTAAAGCCTGAAATATGGTTTTTGCTCCAGTCTGTTAGATAGATTCAAATCTTGTCGCCTCTAATTAAAGTCCTTCTTCAGCTACCTTAATAGAAAACTTAACGCTGGACTCATCACTAACTTATCAGGTATCTTGGTACACTGCCAAGTTCACAGATTTGAAAACCTTGTTCTCCCAGGAACTTCCTAGATTTGTGCAAATTGCCTCCCCTCCCTCCCCCCACTTCCTTTGGTACCAACGATGGAACCCAGGAGCGCTTCAACATTAAGCTTCAACATTAAGCCGCATCCCCAGCTCTTTTTATGTTTTCTTTTGAGACAGGGTCTCAGTAGTTGCTTAGGGCCTCACGGAGTTGCTGAAGCTGACTTTAAATTTGAGATCCCCCTGCCTCAGCCTCCAGAGCCTCTGAGATGACAGATGGGCGCCACTGCAACTGGCCTGCCTTGTGTTTTTGGAGCTGTTTCAATTGCCTTCACCTCCCACCAATCCCTTACCTGTTCATATATCTGGCAAAATAGGGGTAAGTACTCAAATAAATCAATTTACTTTAGGCAAAGGCAGGCCCAGTTATCTGTACTTCTTGGGCAAGAACCTGCCCCATTTCATTTTCAGATTATATGGAAAGTGCTATGACTTAATTCCTAATAACCCAATATCCTAGGTGGGTCCTCTTCCAGATTCAGTGTTTCCATTTTCCTTGCCACAACACAAAAGTAGCACCTGCTTTTTAATCAATCAGGCACAAATACCTTTTTTAAAAAATATTTTTTAGTTCTTGATAGATCTTTATTTTATTTGTTTATATGTGGAGCTGAGAATCGAACCCAGTGCCTCACACGTGCCAGGCAAGTGCGCTACTGCTGAGCTACTGTCATAGCCCATCAATCAGGTATAAATATCTTAACCCTGCTTCCATGCCCTCAACCCCACCTTTTTTTTTTCCACTAAAGAATTGCTTTCCACTCTAACCCCAGGTACTAGGGAGGCCGATGCAGGAGCATCTCAAATTGAAGACCAACCTGGGCAATTTAGCCAGTCCCCTTCTTTAAAGATAAAAAGGGCTGAGGATGTAGCTTAGTGGTAGATCACTTACTGAGCAAGCATTGAAACCAGATTTAAAGACAGGTAGTTAGTGTAGCTAGGTAAATAGGGTCTGATGGAGAAAATGGAGGCCCTATTTAAGTTTGGGAAATCTGAAACTTCCCGTGGGAGATTCAAATGTTCATATCCCCAAAGCACTGCCTATACTGCCCATCCCAAAGAATTGTTAATGAAGCAACTCCAGAGAAGACATGAAATTGCTAATTAATTGGCCTGGGCCCTCTTTCTGCCTGGATCAGTCCTCTTAGCCCCCTTCAGCCCACAGGTTTCCCACCTTTTGGCCATCCCACCCAGCATTTCCTGGGTCTAGTCTCATATGCAGGAAGGAGAGAGATAAGGGGAAGAGCATAGGAGAACAAAGGAAGCCTAGGACACATAAAAAGACAGACTGCCCTCACTTCTAGGAGACCAGGATACCAGCTATGACCCCCTTCTCCCTCCCTGGAGAAGTCTATGTTACCCCTTTTTAAGTAAACCCTGTTTTATATGCTTGCCTCAGAGTGCTTCTCCAATGTTATACTTCAACATGTGAGGAAGCAAAACAAATGGGTGATATTAGCACGAGTCCTGGATTGAATCCACAGTACCACAAAAAGAAAAAGAAAAATTGCTTCCCATCAATTCTTTCTTTCTTTCTTTTTTTTTTTTTTTTTTTTTTTTTTTTTTTTGGCTGGGGCGGCGGGGGCGGGGTGGGGTGGTATGGCGTGGACACCAGGAATTGAACTCAGGGGCACTTGACTCTGGGTCCATATCCCCTGCCCATTTTTGTATTTTATTTAGAGACAGGGTCTCACTGAGTTGCTTAGCACCTCACTTTTGCTGAGGCTGACTTCGAACTGCTCCTGCTCCTGAGCAGCTGGGGTTATAGGCCTGCACCACCACACCCACCCACCCCATTCCCATTAATTATTTTTGTTTGCTTTTGTACACATCTTAAAATCAGGGCTCAGTAGAAATGAAAAATGACTTGTCTTTAGTTTCGTGGTTTTTACCAGGTGTTCTAAACCAAGCCCACAGAAACAAATTAAATTGTTAAATTAGAGAAATAAACCTGCTATTAGTCTGTATTAGACTTTAGCAGATCAAAACCCCATGGATTTGTTTTAGAAGGTTCTAAAGAGCAGTTTTCCACAGCTACTCACTCATTTCCAGGATTCTGAGTATGGAAGAGCCTAGCAAAAGTACTGATATGACCCATGAGTGGGTCTTGCTAATAATCCATCCAAAGCAAGCATACACTTTACTGGATAATTTTTGTGATGGGAATAAAAGCAGGGCTTTTTTGTTGTTGTTGTTGTTGTTGTTGTTACCGGGGTTGAACTCAGTGGCACTCGACCACTGGGCCACATCCCTAGCCCTTTTTTGTATTTTATCAGAGACAGGGTCTCACTGAGTTGCTAAGTGTCTCGCCATTGCTGAGGCTGGCTTTGAACTCACAATCCTCCTGCCTCAGCCTCCCAAGTGCTGGGATTATAGGCGTGCGCCACCGCGCCCAGCTAGGGCTCTTTTTAAACTTGGGAAATCTAATATTCTATATCTGAAATCATTGGCCACTACAAATTAGTTTCTAAAGTTGCTTAGGGACTTTTTTTCTTTCTTAATTTCCATTCTTATTTTGCCTTTTGCGGCTTGTTTCAGAAAGTCTGTAAATGACTACTACAATCATAGTTTGTGTAGTTTACAATTTATATTCCTAAAAGAATACTAGGAAACACAATACAGTCCAGGATTATAGGAAAATAAACCACATCATAAAAATCAACCACAATTATTTACTAGTTACCTCCTTTTGATGTTGCATTGTGTTAGACAAATTTATGGTAGGGGTATTAATGGTCAAGGTGAATCAATACACTACAAAGCCTCTTTCTTTCTTTCTTTCTTCCTTCCCTTCTTCCTTCCTTCCTTCCTTGCTTGCTTGCTTCCCTTCCTTCCTCCCTTCTAGTACTGGAGATTCAACCCAGGACTTGCATATGCTAGGAAACTGCACTATCACTGAGTTACATTCCCAGACCTTTTTTTTTTTTTTTTTTTATTTTGAGACAGCATCTGGTTAAGTTGCTGAGAGTGGCCTCAAACTTGGGATCATCCTGCCTCAGCCTCCCAAGTAGCTGGGATTTCAGGTGTGTGCCACCGTGCCCAGCTCTACAATCTTTTGACATAGTTCCTGCCCTGGGGAATTTACAAACAAGACTAGAAAATAGATATAGCCACAAGAGTCAAAGACCCAAGCAATACAGTCTAGACTCCAGGACTGAGTTAAGCAGGTAGTAGTCACACTACATAGCCAGGAAGAAAGTAGGGATTGACCAGCATATGTTGGCCCTTGACACACATCAGGGATATTTGGCTTTTACCTAGTAAAGAAAAGATTACTAAGCTAAAGTGAAAAATCTGGTAGGATTTTAGACATCAAACATCTGGGAAAAATAAAACGTAGGTCAGAGCCCTCTAAAATTAAAATATGTAGGTGGTGGCTTAATCCAAAAACAAGTAAAACTGTCCAGAGAACATTTTCCTTGGAATTTTACAAGACAGCCACTCCCACTGCGAGCTGTCACAGGATAATTGTAATCAGTTAAGTATAAACAAGGCCCCGCCACTAAAACTGCCTTTTCTGTCTAGGACCTTGCCCAATTTATTATTTACCTTTGGATCTCAAGTGCTGAATTCCAAGAAATTCATGAATTTAGACACACAGCCTGGATAATCTGGACACCCACCTGAAATTATGCAACCAGGGAGCAATTAAAAGATGCTTTGGAGACTGCCCACCACAGGGACGATCCCAGCATGGGACCCCTTCGGAAAAAGTCCCAGCCTGCAAGCTTTCCAGCTAGGCCCTACAGAGGACTTTCCCAGTCTGCCCACCACAGAGACGCGATCCCAGCACAGGACCCCAGCGGAAAAAGCTCCAGCCGGCAAGCTTCCCAGGTAGGCCCCCACCAGTAGACTTTCCCAGCCCGCCAAACGCAGAAAGGCGATCCCACAACAGGGCAGCAGGAGAACATGCCCGGGTCTGCAAGCTTCCCAAGTTCTCAGTAACTGCCTGGACGTGATCAGGGACAACTGGCTCAAACTGGAAGGGAAAAAAAGAAGGACTTCACAGGGCACTTTTGACTGAGATCTGTTCCTGAGATTTGTTCCTGGGTTTGACTTTGGTTTTCCTTTTTTGTTGCTGTTGTTGTTGTTGTTTGATTGTGGGTTTGTTTGTTCGCTTTTATTCCTCTTTTCTTTCTTTCTTTTCTTCCTTCTCACTTTTGTCTCCTTTCTTCTTCCCTTATCTTTCCTATTTAGACCCTGCCATTGCATTCTCAACAGAGGCAAAAACAAGTGATACGCAGAAATTGGGATTTCGAGAACTGGGACAACAAAAAATTATACAGCAGAGCAGTGTTATGTATAATTTATTCTCTCTCTCTTTTTTTTTCTCCTCTTTCCTCTCTTTTACACAAATCCCTACTTCTTTGTTATCTCTCTCTTTTTTCTCCTCTTTCTTCTTCTTCTTTTCTTTTTTGCTTTTCCATCTTTCTTTTTTTCTTCTCTCAATGGTTGATAAGTTTGGCGTATATATAAATTGGTCTTTCCACTAAATCGTTCACTCTCTTTCCTCTATTGTCTGATGATATTAAACCACTTCCATAGAATTCTCTTTTCACACTTCCTAAGAAAGATCAACCCAATACCCTCACTTCCTTCTTCCTAAACTTATCACCTCTGTGTCCAACACTTAAAACTATAAAACCCATCACAAACATACAGAGTAAATTGGAGACAATATCTGAGTTAACTAAATCTGTACATTGTGATCAAACTGGGATTATCTAAATAGTAAGTGTTTGGTCTTAAAGCGTAAAGTATTTATAAGGGTATCTGATAGCATTGTACTACAGGAGAATCATAAGGATTTAAGGTAAAAATGAAATAGTCGAGGCTCCACAGTGCTAGAAGAAAAATCACACAAGCAATATGAAGAAACAAGGGAAGAAAGTGACTCAAACAAATCAACATAGCTCCTCAGAAGATTCCATGGCAAGCACAGTTGGTCAAATGCCAGAGATGGAATTCAGAAATTACATATACCAAATGTTTATGGAACTTAAGAATGAACTAAAAAATGATATAAGGGAGCAAATACAAGTGGTAAAAGATCATTTTGACAAAGAACTCCAAAAACAAATACAGGAAGCAAAAGATTACTTCCCTAGGGAGATAGAGGTTCTAAAGAGAAACCAAACAGAAATTCTGGAAATGAAAGAAGCAATAAACCAAACTAAATGTTCAATTGAAAGCATCACCAAGAGATAAGACCACTTGGAAGAAAGGACCTCAGATAATGAAGACAAAATATATACCCTGGAGAAAAATGTAGACTACACAGCAAAAATTGTAAGAAGTCAAGAACAGAACATTCAAGAAATATGGGACAACATAAAAAGACCAAATTTAAGAGTGATTGGGGTAGAGGAAGGTGCAGAGTTCCAAGCCAAGGGAATGAGTAATGCATTCAATGAAATAATAGCAGAAAATTTTCCAAACTTGAGGAATAAATGGGAAAACCAAGGGCAAGAGGCTTACCGAACACCAAACATACAAAATCACAACAGATCCACACCAAGACACATTATAATGAAAATGCCTAATATACTGACCAAGGAGAGAATATTAAAAGCCACAAGAGAAAGGAATCAGATTACATATAGGGGGAAACCAATCAGACTATGTTCAGATTTTTCAACCCAGACCTTAAAAGCTAGATGATCCTGGAATAGCATATTTCAAGCTCTGAAAGAAAAGGGATGTCAAGCAAGAATCTTATACCCAGCAAAATTGAGGTTTAGATGTGAAGATGAAATAAAAACCTTCCACAACAAACAAAAGTTAAAAGATTTCACAACTCGAAAGCCAGCACTTCTGAACATCCTGGGTAAAATATTCCATGAAGAAGAAAAGGATAATAACAATGAAAATCAACAAAGGGAGATATTAAACTAAAGGAAATACCAACCAGAGGAGAAAACAAATCGAGTTAAATACCATAAACAAATAAAAATGGATGGGAATAAGAATCACATCTCAGTAATAACCCTGAATGTTAATGGCCTAAACTCACCATTCAAAAGACACAGATTGTCGGACTGGATTAAGAAAAACGACTCAACAATATGCTGTCTCCAAGAAACACACCTCATAGAAAACGACATCAATAGACTGAAGGTGAAAGGATGGAAAAAGTCTTATCACTCACATGGGCTGTGGAAGCAAGCAGGGGTTTCCATTCTCATATCAAATAAGGTAGACTTCAAGCCAAAGCTAATCAAAAGGGACAAAGATGGATATTTCTTACTACTTAAGGGAACCATTCATCAACAAGATATAACAATTATAAATCTATATGCCCCAAATAATGGGGCACCTACATTCATCAAACAAACTCTTCTCAAGTTCAAGAGTAAAATAGACCACAACACAATTATTCTAGGGGACTTCAATACACCTCTCTCACCAATGGATAGATCATCTAAACAAAAGCTAAATAAAGAAACTGTAGGTCTCATTAAAACAACAACAGACCTAATGGACATATAAAAAGTATTTCATCCCTCAGTGAGTGATTACACTTTCTTCTCAGCAGCACATGGCTCCTTCTCCAAAATAGACCATATATTATGCTACAAGGCAAATCTCAGCAGATATAAAAAAGTAGAATACTACCCTGCATTCTATCAGACCATAATGGGATGAAATTGGAAATCAATGACAAAACAAGAAACAACAACAAAAAAAAAACTATTCTAACCACTGGAAGCTAAACAACATGCTACTGAAAGAACAAGACATTCATGAGCAAGACTGGTTGAAGAAGACATCAAGGAGGAGATTAAAAAATTACTAGAGGTAAATGAAAATGCAGATAAATCATATAGAAATATCTGGGACACTATGAAGACAGTAGTAAGAGGAAAATTCATTGCACTGAGTTCATTCCTTAAAAGAAAAAAAAAACAACAAATAAATGACTTAACATCACATCTCAAATAACTAGAAAAAGAGGAACAAATCAACACTAAGAGTAGGAGAAGACAGGAAATAATTAAAATCAGAGCTGAAATTAATTAAATTGAGACTAAAGAAACAATTCAAAGAATTGACAAAACCAAAAGTTGATTCTTTGAAAAAATAAATAAAATTGACAGACCCTTAGCAATTCTAACAAAAAGAAGAGAAAAAACTTAAATTACTAACATCTGTGATGAAAAAGGAAATATCACAACAAACACCTCAGATATACAGAAGATAATTAGAAGTTACTTTGAAAACTTAGACTCTAATGAAATAGAAAATACTGAATGCATCGACAGATTTCTAGAGTCGTATGAATTGCCCAAACTAGAACGGGAGCTATACACAATTTAAACAGATCAATTTCAGTCGAGGAAATAGAAGACACTATCAAAAAGCTACCATAAAGAAAAAGTCCAGGTCCCAATGGGTTCACAGCTGAGTTCTACAAGACCTTCAAAGAAGAACTAATACCCATGCTCTTCAACTTATTTAAAGAAATAGAAAAAGAGGGAGCTCTCCCACACTCTTTCTATGAGGCCAATATCACATTAATTGCAAAGCCAGGCAAAGACACAACCAAAAAAGAAAACTTCAGGCCAATATCTTTAATGAACATAGATGCAAAAATCCTCAACAAAATTCTGGCAAATCGATTACAAAAATATATCAAAAAGATAGTGCACCACGATCAAGTGGGGTTTATCCCAGGGATGCAAGGTTGGTTCAACATTCGGAAATCAATAAACATAATATATCACATCAATAGACTTAAAGATAAGAACCATATGATCATCTCAATAGATGAAGAAAAAGGATTCAACAAAATACAACACCCCTTTATGTTCAAAACACTAGAAAAACTAGGAATAACAGGAACATACCTCAACATCTTAAAAGCTATCTATGCAAAACCCCAAGCTAACATTATCTTAAATGGAGAAAAATTGAAAGTATTTCCTCTAAAAACTGGAACAAGAGAGGGATGCCCCCTGTCACCACTGCTATTTAACATAATACTTGAAACTCTGGCTATAGCAATTCGACAGATGAAAGAAATTAAAGGGATCCAGATAGGAAAAGAAGAGCTCAAATTAGCACTATTTGCTGATGACATGATAATATACCTAGAAGACCCAAAAAACTCTACCAGAAAACTTTTACAACTAGTAAATGAATTTGGCAAAGTAGCAGGATACAAAATCAATACCCGTAAGTCAAAGGCATTTTTGTACATCAGTAACAAAGCCTCTGAAAGGGAAATGATGAAAACTACCCCATTTACAATAGCATCAAAAAAAATAAAATATCTGGAAATCAACGAAAGAGGTGAAGGACCTCTATAATGAAAACTAAAGAACACTAAAAAAAGAAATTATAGAAGACCTCAGAAGATGGAAAGACCTACCTTGTTCTTGGATAGGTAGAACTAATATTGTCAAAATGTCCATACTACCAAAAGCATTATACAGATTCAATGCAATTCCAATCAAAATCCCAATGACGTTCCTCAAAGAAATAGAAAAAGCAGTCATGAAATTCATCTGGAAAAATAAGAGACCCAGAATAGCCAAAGCAATCCTTTGCAAGAAAAGTGAAGCAGGTGGCATCACCATACCAGTCTTTAAATTATACTATAGAGCAAGAGTAACAAAAACAGCATGGTATTGGCACCAAAACAGACTGGTAGACCAATGGTACAGAATTGAGGACACAGAGACTAATACATATAATTTCAGCTATCTTATATTAGACAAAGGCACCAAAAATGTACAGTGGAGAAAGGATAGCCTCTTCAACAAATGGTGCTGGGAAAACTGGAAATCCATATGCAACAAAATGAAATTAAACCTTTATCTCTCACCATGCACAAAATTCAATTCAAAGTGGATCAAGGACCAAGGAATTAGACCAGAGACACTACACCTAATAGAAGAAAAAGTAAGCTCCAATTTCCAACATGTCAGATTAGGCCCCAAGTTCCTTAATAAGAATCCTATAGCACAAGAATTAATATCAAGAATCAATGAATGGGATAGATTCAAACTAAAAAGCTTCTTCTCAGCAAAAGAAACAATCAGTGAGTTGAATAGAGAGCCAACTATTTGGGAACAAATATTTAATACATGCACATCAGATAGAGCACTAATTTCTAGAATATATAAAGAACTCAAAAAACTTAATTCCAAAAAAAAACAAATAACCCAATCAACAAATGGGCTAAGGAATTGAAAAGACACGTCTCAGAAGAAGATACAAAATTAATCAACAAATACATGAAAATATGCTCAACATCACTGGCAATTAGCAAAATGCAAATCAAATCTACTCTAAGATTTCATTTTACTCCAGTCAGAATGGCAGCCATTAAGAACACAAACAACAATAAATGTTGGAGAGGATGTGGGGAAAAAGGCACACTCATACATTGCTGGTGGGACTGCAAAATGGTGCAACCGCTATGGAAGGCAGTATGGAGATTTCTTGGAAAACTGAGAATGGAACCACCCTATGACCCAGTCATCCCACTCCTGGGTCTATTCCCAAAGGACTTAAAAACAGCATATTACAGTGACATAGCCACTTCAATGTTTATAGCAGCACAATTCACAATAGCTAGATTGTGGAACCAACCTAGATGTCCCTCAGTTGATGAATGGATAAAGAAAATGTGGTACATATACACAATGGAATTTTACTCAGCAATAAAAGAAAATAAAATAATGGCATTCGCAGGTAAATGGATGAAGTTGGAGAATATAATGCTAAGTGAAGTTAGTCAGTCTCAAAAATCCAAATACCAAATGTTTTCTTTGATATAAGGAAGCTGATCCACAGTGGTGTTGGGTCGGGGTACATAGGAGGATTAGAGGAATGCTAGAAAGGTCAAAGGGGAGGGAGGGGGAGAAAGGGAACAAGGGGGAATAGAGGGGGAAAAAAGAAAAGGTGGTTGAATAAGATGGATGTCATTATCCTAAATGCATGATTGAAGATTTGAATGGTACGAATATAAATTGTATACAAACAGTGTTTTGTAAAAAGATGCTCTATATGTTTATTATGAATTATAATGCATACTACTATCATAAATACAACAACTTTGAATAAAAAAATAAGAATAAAAAAAGATGCTTTGGATTTGCTTAGGGATTATTTATCTTATTGCTTCAAAATATACAACTCTTGGCCAGGTACAGTGGCGCATGCCTGTAATCCCAGTGGCTTGGGAGGCTGAGACAGAAGAATCTTGAGTTCAAAGCCAGCCTCAGCAAAAGCGAGGCACTAAGCAACTCTGTGAGACCCTGTCTCTAAATAAAATACAAAATAGGTCTGGGGATGTGGCTCAGTGGTTGAGTGCCCCTGAGTTCAATTCCCAGTACCAAAACAAAAACAAACGAACAAAAAACATATAACTCTTTTCTTGATACTTATTAGTTCATTATCATTTGTATGCTATTGTCAATGTTCTCAAATTCTCTCTTTTTCCTTTTATTCTCTCCAGGGAGAACATAATAATAATAATAGTAATAATTTACTCTTACTGATTACTTACCATGTGTCAGACACTAACTTAATGCTTTTATATATATTTATGTAATTAATTCACATATCAGCTAAAGGAGCTGTTGCTATCTCCCCCTTTTTACAAATGAGAAAACGAGGAATAGAGAAGTTAAAAAATTCACATAAAGTCACACCAGCTACTAAATTGCAGATGTGGGATTCAGAACCTGTGATATGCTTTACTCCAAAGCCAGTACTTTTAAAGATATCCATGTACCATCAACTTGAAGCAAAGATCTTTCTTTCTCAACTATGGTGGCCCCTGCAATACTTTGAATCCTTGAGACATTCAGAAACAGCTGAATCTCTAAATACACTAAATAAAGTACTATTTAACCACCTGAAAAATAACAAGGCCATTCTCTTTATTGGCTTTGAACTAATTAAAATTCCACAGAAGCAAAAAATCTTAACATAGATGCAACTGTTTCACCCAGTCAAGTATAAGATACTTGGATCTAGGAACTAAGTCTTGGGCATTTTTTATCCACAACCCACCCCCAACCTCTCCATTCACCTACATAGTATCTATTAATGCTTGACAAATACTCAATAAGACAGTAGACTAATTCCTGAATCCAAAAATGTGCCTGGAGTAAAAAACAAAGCAAAACAAAAAAATCCTCCTTCATTCTATAAAAGTTAACTAGAGCTCCTATTCCAGCTAAGTTCCCATTTTGAAAACCTACTATACTTCTTTTTTTTTTTTTTTTTTTTTTTGTACCAGGAATTGAATTCAGGGGCACTCAACCAGTGGGCCACATCCCCAGTCCTTTTTTGTATTTTATTAGAGACAGGGTCTCACTGAGTTGCTAAGTGCCTTGCCATTGCTGAGGCTGGCTTTGAACTCGCGATCCTCCTGCCTCAGCCTCCCAAGTGCTGGGATTACAGGTGTGCACCACCACGCCCGGCTCCTACTATACTTCTGATGGTTCAAACATTTTCCCCCTTATAAATAATCACTTAGTGTGATAGTTAATTTTAGCTGTCAACTTAACTGAATTAAGAGATGGCCTAATGGCTGGCAAAGCATTGTTTCTGGATAAGCCTATAAGGATTATTCCAGAAGAGATTGGCATTTGAATTTAGTGGACTAAGTAAAGAAGATCCTCCCTCACCCAATGTGGGCAGGCACCATCCACTTGCTAAAGGCCTGAATAGAGCAAAAGGAAGAGGAAAGTTGAATCTTCTCTCTCTGTTCTGGAGTTGGAACATGCATTTTATCTGCCCTTGGACATTAGAACTCCAGATTCTTTGGCCTTTGTACTCCAGGACTTGTGCTTGTGGCCCACCAGTTTCTTAGATATTCAGCGTTGGACAAATCATCACCTCCCATGATTTTGAGACCTTTGAACTTGGACCAAGCCATGTTTCCAGCTTCACTGGTTCTCCAGCTTTCAGGTGCCCTATGGTCCCATTTATGGCCTCCATAATTGCATGAGCCAATTATCTTAATAAATCCCCTCTCATCTGTCTGAAGTGCTTAGGGAGTTTAAGTAATTCACCCAAATTTACAGAGCATAATTAAGTAGGTGTGTAAAAAAAAAAAAAAAAAATCTGATGAACTAAAAAAATAGTTCTATGAAGTACATACTTCAACTAAAACTGTATTAATTATCCATTGCTGCAGACAGATTACTCCAAAATATTTTTTTTAAATATCAAATAAATTCTAAATAATTCACTTGCTCTCCTGGCAAATAAAGTGGATGAACTGGAGTCCAGAATAACAAAGTCTAGATGACTGCATATTCAAAGATATATTGAAAACAACATATTCAGTCTTTCTCATACACAGTAAAAAAAAGAATTTGAGTTGTTTTTATTTTTTAATTTAAATATGGTAGACTTAATTCAGTAGAAGAATAATGCTATTAAAGTCTTTTCTAATGATATACAAGAAAGTCATACTCTATTGACAGTGTCAACTCAAAAGGCAAAAAGAGTGCTATACCTGAACAGAGCAGTGTTCATATGCGTAGCAGAATAAGCTAATTGAAAGAGAAAAGGAATAGAAAGAAGGAAAAGAAGGAGGGAGAAGAGAAACAAGAAAAGAGGAAGAGAAGGAGAAGAAATATAAATTGTTTCTCTTTAGTTCTTGAAGGAAATCACACAGATTCAGGACCTAGGCAAAGCTTGCTTGTTCTCTATGACCATAAGTCATAGATATTTCTAACAGAAAGTAGAAATGTGCATGAAGTTCACAATAAAAGTCAATGGGGTTGGTGGGAATGAAATTGTTCTGACCATAAGCCGCCATTGTACTCCAATCCGTGCACAAGTCCATAAAAGGCAACTTAAAGGGATCCTTGGACTGATTGGATAAGGTCCAATGTAAGTGGGGCCATGGTCTAAATGTCTGAAAAGCAAAAGGGATTTTGACATAATTTAGGTCACCAATTATGTCAATTATTATGACTCTTTTTAATGATGTTTGAAATAGTAAAGTTGATGTTAATAGAATTATTTTTTAAAAGATAATCCTAAAGTTCTGAAAAGCTGGTTTATTCAATGAAATGAGTTACTTACTTGTTCTTCATTTATTAAACTCTTTCACCACTTCTCTCCTTCACCCTGTCTAACCCTTTCTAGTCATAGGGTGCTATTTCATTGGTTGTATCTTCAACAAACAAAATGGACAGGGCAGGACTGGGGTTGTGGCTTAGTGGCAGAACGCTTGCCTAGCATGTGTGAGGCACTGGATTTGATTCTCAGCACTATATATAAACAAATGGATAAAATAAAGGCCTATCAACAACTAAAATATATATGTAACAATTTTTTAAAAAATATGTTCACAGAAACAAAAAAATAAAATAAACTTTAAAAATATGGACAGGAGCCGGGCGCGGTGGCGCACGCCTGTAATCCCAGCACTTTGGGAGGCTGAGTCAGGAGGATCGCGAGTTCAAAGCCAGCCTCAGCAATGGCGAGGCACTTAGCAACTCAGTGAGACCCTGTCTCTAATTAAATACAAAAAAAAAGGGCTGGGGATGTGGCCCAGTGGTCTAGTGCCGCTGAGTTCAATCCCCGGTACCAAAAAAAAAAAAAAAAAAAAAAAATATGGACAGGGCAAAATCAAGCATATTAAATATGCTGTTAGATTTGGATCTTAAATGTCCCACAAAATTCCATGTAGTAAAAGTGTCACTATTGGGAGATGCGGGAGCCTTTAGGAGGTGGACCTTAGTGGGAAATTTTTAGGTCCTTGGGGGTGTGCTCTTGAAGGGAATTGTAGGACTCTGCTCTAGTCTCTTCTTTGCTCCCTGATCATAAGATGAACAATTTTGTTCCACCACACATTCCTGCCCTGATGTGCTGCCTCACCAGAGGCCCAAACCCAATGTGGCCATGTCAGTCATGGACTGCAACCTCCAGTACTGTGATCCAAGATTGTTGCTTCCTGACTTGGAGCAACAACGCCGCGGGAGAAAAACTCGGAGGCAGAATGAAGATGAAAGAAGGTTTTTTATTCGGCTTTAGCAATCTCTCAAAACTCTAACACTGGCTCTTTCAGCAATCTCTCTGACTCTACTTCTTCTGACTACTGACTCTTTACTTCTTTACTTCTTTACTTTCTTTTACTTTTACTTTCTTAGAGAGAGCTTAGAGAGAGAGAAAGAGAGAGAGAGAGAGCTTCTTCTTTCTTCTTTCTTCTTCGGCAGCCTCGGCCTGACTCCGACCAGCAACTACTTCTTCTATCTTAGTCTGACTCCTCACCTGGTTATATATCTTTAGCTTTAACAAGGACCACACGTGTGTCACATAGTTCACGGGCATACAAAGATTCTTTCAGGTGGAAACCAGAACATCTCTTATGGCCGTCAGCTAACCGCAATTAACCATCTCCTATTAGGGCTTCTTCACAAGATAAACCTTTTCTCTTTATCAGCCGGTTATCTCAGGTATTTATTATAGTGGTGGAAAGCTGACTAACATTATGCTACTTATTATGTGTCTTATGGGAAGACAATTGAGATTTTGTTTGATTGTTTTTGAAGAATTAGGCAGGACTTCCAGCTATGGTAGAGTAAAGAGGTCTACAAATATTCCACCTCCCCATCCAAAAATCTCTAAAACCTGGGGGGGGGGAGGTTTAAAAAAAAAAACTATTTATTACAAATATTTTTATTATTTGTCTTTTAATTTTGCTTATAATGATTTTTCCATCAGAAATGTTTCATGTTTATATGGTTGACCTCTGGGATTTATGTCATACTTTTAAAGAACTTTTTCATCCTGTGAGAAGGTCTCTTAGTCACTGAGAGACCAATTCACACTAGTCATTATCTTGTGTTAGTTTTCTTAGTTTTATTTTTGGCTTCCTGATAGGATTTGGCAGACCATTTAGAATCCTAGTGGGAGATTAGGATAATGCTCTAGTTCTTTGGTAAGGTTTCTTTTTTAACTTTAGTTTTATTAGCAGTATATTTTTAAAATTATCTATTCTTGTGACATGTTTTCCCATTTTAATGTATCTAGATATCAACTGAAAACTTATTTAAAATACTGACCCCTTTCCCCTACCGTCTGGCTTCCAGAGGTAGAATTGGTTGGGGCCTTGGAATCTGCTTTTAATCAAATTCCAGATGATTGTGAGGTGGACCATCTATAAGTCTCACTTTTTAAAACCCTGGTTTGGAGCTCCTTTCTATCCATTTGATCAAATTTAGGTTAGGTTTCCTGTGGGGGAGTATATCAATCAGGGTTGCAATAGGAGATGAATGTTGCATTCAAATTAAGATAAACTATTCTTGAGGGTGTGGATCTGGGTAAAGGGGCCACTGGGAAAAACAAAAGAACATTGCTACAACCACTGGGCTTAAAGGCATGAGGAGAGGGAATGGTTACTGCAGCTGGATGGAATTCTATACAGTTGACCTCCTTGAGAGAAGCAGTAAACTTTGGTCAAGGGACAGAGCCAACCTGAGTTGGCAAAGTGGAGAATAAAAACCCTCACTTCATTCCCCTCCTTTGATTTCCTTCCTGAGGTCCCCAGGGGCCAGACTGAGCTGGAACCTGGTAGGTATGGGAGTCCTTGAGGTTTCCCATAGAGGCCAGCCTTCTGGGACAAAATGCAGGGTGAACAAAGGTGGCAAGTGGATCTAGAAGAACTGACTGAGGATATATGGCACAAAGTCTATGGAAGACTTGTACCCTGGAGTACAACATGTGTGACAGAAAAAGTGAAAGGAAGAAGATCAGTACCAATAATTAAGTAGGAATAGTTAAGATCTGGTATTCAAATAAGAAAACCAAGGGCTGGGGATATAGCTCAGTTGGTGGAGTGCTTGCCTTGCATGCACAAGGCCCTGGGTTCAATCCCCAGCACTACAAAAAAAAAAAAAAAAAAAAAAAAAAAACCACATATTCTATGCTATAGATTGGAACAAGTTTTCTATTCTTTAATTTGAGAAGTACTACAGGAAATGTTTTATGTTAGTTGCACATTAAATTATTATGTGTTTTTTTGTTTTGTTTTGTTTTTTTTTGTACCAGGGATTGAACTCAGGGGCACTCGACCACTGGGCCACATCCCCAGCCCTTTTTTGTATTTTTATTTTAGAGACAGGGTCTCACTGAGTTGCTAAGTGCCTCGCCATTGCTGAGGCTGGCTTTGAACTCGCAATCCTCCTGCCTCAGCCTCCCAAAGTGCTGGGATTACAGACGTGCGCCACCGTGCCTGGCTTATTATGTTATTGAAGAGTAAATTTATATAAAATTTGGTCTGTCCTAATTCTACAAATTTTGTTATGATTCTGTGCCCCAACACATAAACCACAAAAACTGTTCATTTTACTCCTGGGTGGTAAGCTTGCTTCACCCTGCACCAGCCTCCTGAGAAGAATGAACCACAAATGCCAACAGGAATAGATGGTAATCACCCTAGAACCTGCCCTTTTCCACACCCAGCCAGTATTGTCTTGGATTCCATCTCTGTCAAGATTGAAAGCTCTGGCCCTAAAAATACTACTTTTTGGAAGAGGTCTGATATGTTAGTTCTACACTGATTATGGGTTATTCTGTACCACTCAGGATTTCTTGGATTGATTTGGCTTACTTGAGATTTAATATGACTTTTTGTGTACATATAACCTTTAGAGTGATCTGAAAAGTACGTATTTGCATTTCTAAATATTATCAACAGGAATGAATCAGCAATGGAGTTTTAGTGACATGCATAACTGCCAGATCCTCTAGTCCCTCCTTGCAGTCACCTCCTGATTCATTTAGCAAACACCATGTGTGAGCTATCCTGGTAACTCAGTTATTGTCAAGTGAATTGGCACCAATTAAGCTGTTTTTCTTGTCTTTTTAAGATGTTTTTCTCTTCATTCCCTAGATGCTGCTCAATGGTTATGTTGGAAGCCAAAATCTAATAAAAGCAGAACATCAGATATATTTATGCCTTGCCTTATGGAAAAATTTTGTCAACAGGAAGATAAAGGAAATAACAAGAGAAACTGTTATATTGAACTAAATTTTAACCAACAAAGATCTGGTTAATGATTTACAAGTGACAGACAACTTGGGAGAAAGGAATGATATCACTTGGAGTTAGTCCCTGACCAGGCACCATGCTGGACTCTGGATGAAAAGCAGCACACATAATGGCACAATTCTATCTTCCCAGCGCTCTCTGGCCATTTCTGGGAAGGAACAGAAAACTATGTACAAATTTGCATGAAGTAGTGGTATCCAAACAACTCACATCCCGTCATACCTTTAAAATTTGAATTTATTGTTCAAATGTTTTATTTGTTAACATAATATTATGATTCAAAATGTAAAAAATACAAAGGAAATGCAATAGAAATTCTGTCACTTCTGTTCCCCAGCAATTTAGTTTAGTTCCCCTACCTATGAGCAATCTATTTTACTAGTTTCTAGAAAATCTTTTTTTTTTTTGGGGGGGGGGGGGGTTTGAGGGATGTACTGGGGATTGAACTCAGGGGCATTCAACCATTGGGCCACATCCCCAGCCCAATTTTGTATTTTATTTAGAGATAGGGTCTCACTGAGTTGCTTAGCACCTTGATTTTGCTGAGGCTGGCTTTGAACTCGTGATCCTCCTGTCTCAGTCTCCCAAGCTGCTGGGATTGGTGTCCATCACCATGCCTAGCTCTTGAAAATCTTTTCAGAGAAAATTCTATGCTTATACAAACAAATGCAAATAATATATATATGTGCATATATATAAATATTCATAATCTTAAATGAAAAATAAGAAAATGCCATTTTAAAACAGTAACATTTTATATCTGTTGACTACAGTAACTTTTTTTAGGTTCTTTCTTAATTTTAATTTGTTATATATGACAACAGAATGCATTACAATTCATGTTACACATATAGAGCACGATTTTTCATATATCTACACAAAGTAGAGTCACATCATTTGTGTCTTCATACATGTACTTAGGGAAATGATGACCATCGCATTCAACCCTCTTTCCTACCCCCATGCCCCCTCCCTTCCCCTCCCTCCTCTTTTCCCCTTTGCCCTATCTAAAATTCATCTAATCCTCCCACCCCACCCCACCCCACCCTGAGACATATTATGAATCAGCATCTTAAATCAGAGAAATCATTCGGCATTTGGTTTTTTGGGATTGGCTAATTTAGCATTATATTCTCCAGCTCCATCCATTTACCTTCAAATGCCATGATTTTATTCTCTTTTAATGCTGAATAATATTCCATTGTGTATATATACCACATTTTCTTTATCCATTCATCTACTGAAGGGTATCTAGGTTGGTTCCATAGTTTAGCTATTGTGAATTGGTGCTGCTATAAACATTGATGTGGCTGTGTCCCTGTAGTATGCTGTTTTTAAGTCCTTTGGGTATAGACCAAGGAGTGGGATAGCTGAGTCAAATGGTGGTTCCATTTCCAGTTTTCCAAGGATTCTCCATATTGTTTTCCATATTGGCTGCACCATTTTGTGGTCCCACCAGCAAAGTATGAGTGAGCCTTTTTCCCCATATCCTCGCCAACACTTATTGTTGTTTGTAGTCTTAATAGCTGTCATTCTGACTGGAGTGAGATGAAATCTTAGAGTAGTTTTGCTTTAAATTTCTCTGATTGCTAGAGATGTTGAACATTTTTTCATGTATTTGTTGATTGATTGTATATCTTTTTCCAAGAATTGTCTGTTCAGTTCCTTGGCCCATTTGTTGATTGGGTTATTTGTTATTTTGGTGTTAAGATTTTTTCTTATATATTCTAGAGACTAGTGCTCTATCTGACATGCGTGTGGTAAAAATTTATTCCCAGTTAGTAGCTCTCTATTCACCTCACTGATTATTTCTTTTGCTGAGAAGCTTTTTAGTTGGAATCCATACCATTTATTGATTCTTTTTTTAAAATATTTATTTATTTTGCTTTAGTTGTACACAATGCAATGCATTTATGTTTACGTGGTGCTGAGGATCGAACCCGGGCCATGCACGTGCTAGGTGAGCGCTCTACTGCTAAGCCACAACCCCAGCCCTATTGATTCTTGATATTAATTCTTGTGTTATAGGAGTCGTTTGTTTTTTTTTTTGTACCCAGGATTGAACTCAGGGGCACTTGACCACTAGACCACATCCCCAGCCCTTTTTTGTATTTTATTAGAGACAGGGTCTCACTGAGTTGCTAAGTGACTCACCATTGCTGAGGCTGGCTTTAAACTCGCAATCCTCCTGCCTCAGCCTCCTAAGTGCTGGGATTACAGGAGTGCTCCACCACGTCCATCCTATAAGAGTCTTATTAAGGAAGTTGGGGCCTAATCCAACATGATGGAGATTTGTGCCTACTTTTTCTTCTAATAGACAGTGTCTCTGGTTTAATTCCTAGGTCCTTGATTCACTTTGAGTTGAGTGCAAATAATATATTTTATCAAACCTAAGATGCCATCAATTGCAAGATGCACCATTATTGTTTTTATTACTATAAAGCCATTTTTAAAAAGCCTGACAATGAAACTATGACATGCTATTTATTACATAACACATTCTAATTTCAGAAACATCAAAAATGTAAAAATATGTACATATTAAAATCAATGAATTATGGTCTATTTTCATTTCGTCCAGTGTTGCATGGAAGATAGAATCTGATGCTTATGGTTCTGTATTCAACAGTATACCTTGAGCTTATTACCCATCATTACCTAAGCTATTTCCTTCTTTTTCTCGCTAAATAGTAATCCATGGAAGAGCAGTGGAATGAATGCTTTAACATATATGTTCTAAGTCAGAGAGTGAAGAAGGAATAGATTGTTCTTTGGAAAAGATAGTAAACTGTAGATGGTTAAAAGAAAAATCACAGCCGGGCGTGGTGGCGCACGCCTGTAATCCTAGCACTTGGGAGGCTGAGGCAGGAGGATCACGAGTTCAAAGCCAGCCTCAGCAATGGCGAGGCACTTAGCAACTCGGTGAGACCCTGTCTCTAATAAAATACAAATAAGGGCTGGGGATGTGGCCCAGTGGTCGAGTGCCCCTGAGTTCAATCCCCGGTACCAAAAAAAAAAAAAAAAAAAGAAAAATCACAATAATCCATATTTTGCCTCTTTTTCCTCTAGGAACAAAGATCTTCAACTTGGAACATATAAGAAAAATGCAATGAAGAGGGACTCAAGTCTGACATGGAAAAAAAATAGTAAAATGACCTCTAGACAATTTACAGGAGTCAAAATCTCTTGAGTTTGGACAAATACAAACCACAGCCATAAAACAAATATCATGTGACAGAAGCATTCTTGGGAATTTTTGTGAAATAATGAAGAAAAAAAGAGGGGACTGAAGACGGTGTTCAAGATTTGTTTTTGTTTTCTTTCTAGTGCTGGGTATTGAACACAGAAGCACTTTACCACTCAGTTATATCCCAGCCCTTTTTATTTTTTATTTTGAGATAGAGTCTTGCTAAATTGCCCAGGCTGCCTCCAACGTGTGATCCTCCTGCCTGTGCACCCCCAAGATGCTGAAATTATAGGCATGCACCACCATTCCAGACAGGGTAAAAAAATTTCACAGGGGCTGGGGTTGTAGCTCAGTGGTCGAGTGCTCACCTACCACTGGGTTCAATCCTCAGAGCCACATAAATTAATTAATTAACTAATTAATAAAAGATATTTTAAAATTTTACAAAGGTAGGAAATGTAGATTATAGGAAATACAGGCCTGTAAAATTTCCCATCCCCAAAAACATTTAGAATACATATTAAACAGATGGTTTATTAACATTTAAAAAGTATAAGCCGGGCGCGGTGGCGCACGCCTGTAATCCCAGCACTTTGGGAGGCTGAGGCAGGAGGATCGCGAGTTCAAAGCCAGCCTCAGCAATGGTGAGGCACTTAGCAACTCAGTGAGACCCTGTCTCTAAATAAAATACAAAAAAGGTATGGGGATGTGACCCAGTGGTCAAGTGCCCCTGAGTTCAATCCCCGGTACCACAAAAAATAATAATAATAAAAAGTATAAATGTCATATGTTTTATTTTTAATTTAAATAAAAGGAGGTGATTAGAAGGAACCAGAACAGGCTTGCCAGAGAAGTTGTGCCCTACCTAGGTTGTGGGAAAAAGAACCAGGGAGACACCTGGTGTGGCAGAAAATCGAGTGACCTACATGGTGCTTCCCTTCGCCATTCTCTGTCTGACACACTGTGGAGGCAATGAGCATGACATGGAATGCAATTGGATTCAAATCCTGTTTCTAGCAATATCTGGTGACCTTGTGCAATGTACTTTATTTTATTTTTCCTTTCCTAAAATAAGGAGATTGCGTTTATTGATTCCTAAATTATTTCTGTTAATGGCAATTTGATTATAACCTGATAGGTCAGGAAAACCTGGCACATTGAGTTTGTTGGTGTGAACAAAAGGTATGGTGTTGAGCCGGGCGCGGTGGCGCACGCCTGTAATCCCAGCACTTTGGGAGGCTGAGGCAGGAGGATCACGAGTTCAAAGCCAGCCTCAGCAATGGCGAGGCACTTAGCAACTCAGTGAGACCCTGTCTCTAAATAAAATACAAAAAAGGGCTGGGGATGTGGCCCAGAGGTCGAGTGCCCCTGAGTTCAATCCCTGGTACCACAAAAAAAAAAAAAAAAGGTATGGTGTTGTTCATGATCTGTTGGTGGAAGTGATGCAGAAATATGGGTTGGGTTGCCATCTAATTCTGATCAGGCTGATGTTTGGGACCTCGTGAGAGATGCACAGCAGAACCACCAACTCAACCATCCCTGGACTCCTTACTCTGAGAAACATAATAGACACTGCTAGCTTTAGGCCATGAAGGTTTAGGGTAATTTATTTCATAGCAATAGAGGACTACAGTGCATACTTTAAAAAAATACTTGTTTTAGTTTAGATGGACACAATACCTTTAATAACTTATTTATTTTTATATGGTGCTGAGGATGGAACCTAGTGCCTCACATATGCTAGGCAAGTGCTCTGTCACTGAGCCACAATCCCGGCCCCTAAGGTGCATGCATACTTGAAGGGACACTGACAAATCTGGTGTGTCCCAAGAAGGACAGCCAAGGATCACTAGTGTTTGAAACCCTGTGATGTGTGGAATGTGCCTGAGGCATTTTGATGGAATAGGCAGCTCTTATGAGGACCTGGTGCTATGTTCCAGCACCTTTCAGCTCATGGTGGGGTGGGGGACCTTCTCTGTGACTCTAGCAAGCAAAATGCTGGTGGAAGTATATTGGGATTCTGAATGAGGGGGTCATTCTCTAAAAGGCATAACTGACCCAATTGAGAAGGGATTAGTAGAAGGGTCCCAGCTGAGGCTTGATGGTGCTGGTAGAATTTTTCCTGTGGAGGCTTTGACATAAGAAGAGGATATCTCCTTTAGGACAGCCTAAGGCTGAAACTGGGTAAGGATCGAAGCTGTACTCTCCCCTTAAATGAATATAAAGAAATTGTTTTCTCTACATTAAACCATAAACTATTAGAGATCAGGATCTCTTCTCTGTCAAGCAGCTGTCAGCTTGGGGGATCAAGGATTTGCACAAAGATGTTATTTACATGCACAGCAGCCTCTAGAATTGTCAGTACTTTCACAGACCTCCTCTGGTCTGAGGCCAACACTGAGTAGGAGGCAGGGATGACTTGCCTCTCGTGGGATGAGGACACTGAGACTCAGAGCCATTGAGTGATTCATTCCAAATCACACAGCTGGTAACAGGTCAGGCAGCGACTAGGGACCTGAATCCCATCCAAGTTCTAAGAGAACTATCACAGGAAAGGTGAACTGCAGATAAATAGATCCTATTGGGGGCGAGGGTCACCAGAAGAGTGTTTGGTAAACTTCAAAGCTAATCAGAGCAAACAAACCAGTGAAGCACAGACTGGTCTTGATATGAATTCCCAGCTTCTGAACTGCAGGAACAAGCCCATGGTTGCTTGATTTGAAAATGAGTTACTTGGACAGTTTCCGTTCCTGGAAAAGGAAAATTACTGACTAAGGAAGATGCAATGTGGGCTATGAGAGGATCACTGGCACTATCACCCAGAAACTTGGGGTTTAAAACCTTATATTCTTGTGGTAAGCTTAACCTTTTTCTCTTAAAAAGTTTGCCTACTGCTTACTGGGAAATTTCTCACAGGGATTGGAGGGAAAGGAAAATTCTGGCTTGGTTCCTAGTTCTACCACTCTGGAGAGCCAATGGCCCCATTCAAACAAGGTGAGTGCATCTTTTCCAGGATGTTGGGTTTTGAAGGCTGAGGTAGAGTGTTTGGGGGCATGGGGAAGTAGAAGAGGAAAGGTCAAGGGCCACACCTCTTTCTAAATTAACTTTTGGCTCACACCTACACTTTTGGCTCTACCCAGATCTGGGCAGAAACAAGATCTAAAGGCCTAGGTAGGCAAATACACTCACTGTCTTTTCATTTTGATTGACTAGTGATCCCATAGGACCTGAGATCAGGACTCCAGTGATCCACGTTAAAGCTGTCATTTCACTCTCAGAGAGGCATTTCTATTTAAAACAATCAGTCCAATATCATTTCATCAGAGAGTTGGTCATTTTTTCCCAGGGGTTCTGCAGACATTCCTTCTGTTTGTGAGGAAAGAGTGACAGAGGTTTGGACCTGATGCTTCCCCCATCCATCCTTGCTCTCAGTCTGGAGTGTTTCCTAGCTTGAACTGGGAGGTAGCAATTCCCAATGTAGAAAACATGGGCTTGGGAGCTAGCGAGATCACCTTGAATCTGTTTCCATCACTCATTAGCTGTGGGATCATGGGCATGTTATGTCCCCTCTGAGTCTCAGTTTCCATGATTATAAAACAAAATACTACTAGTGCTAACTTCATGAGATTCTTTCAGGAATTGAATGAAATCATGTATGTTTTAATTAACATAGGTCTTGGCTATGTTACTTGAACAAAGAATATTAGTTCCTTTGTCCCAAACATATTCTGTTTCTAGATTCTGCCAGAATCTCCAATTATGTCAGTTACCTGGGCATTTTCACTTTGGGGAGTGAGTTTACCAAATGTACTCTTCTTATTATAGAATTGTACCTCTAAGTACAATTCTTCCTATGTGTTGCACCCCCAGGGATGAGAAAAATATACACTGAATACTCCACCAAACTGTTGTATCTGAATTGCTTGGGTCTAAGGACATGCACCCGAAAGATAATGACCACTGTGAGGGGCAACTTCTACAGTGAGGATCAGGATAAAATGTGTGAGTAGAGGATTTATGAGTTGCTCTTTGACAATGGAGCAAGGCGCAGGCTCAATGGCCAACTCAGGGTCAAAGCTGGAGCCCTGAAAAAAGACTAACCATCAGCAAATTTGTAGAGTCTATGGGCATCTCTTCCTGTCCCCTGGTTTCCCTTTTTTTTTTTTTTTTTTCTTTTTTCTTTTTAGCACCCAGTAAGTCCTTGGGGGCCAGAAATTCAAAATCAGGATTGTATTTCCCAAGGGCTCTCAGAATGAACCATTCCTTGCTTCTTCCCACTTCTGGTTGGCTGCTGTCAGCTTCTTTGGCTTCCTTGGCCTGTGGCCTCATCACCAATCTTTGCCTGCGTCTTCAGACACTTTCTCCTCTGTGTCAGCATTAATCTCTCTCCGCTTTACAGCTATAAGCATATCTGGCATTAAATATAAGACCTGCACCAATAATCCAGGACAATTTCCTGATCTTAAGATCTTTAACTTAGGGCTGGGGTTGTGGCTCAGCCGTAGAGTGCTCGCCTAGCACATGCACATGCATGGCTCAGTTCCATCCCCAGCACCACGTAAAAAAATAAAGACATTGTGTACAACTAAAGCAAATAAATAAATGTTTAAAAAAATCTTTAACTTAATTTTATCTGCAAAGATCCCTCTTCCAAGTAAAGTAGCAGTCATAATCCCAGGGATTAAGTTCCAGAGATTCAGAGATGGACATAAGTTTGGGGGGTCCACCATGCAATCCACTAAAGCCAGAATTTATTTTTTTTTAATTTTAATATTTCCAGAAGGAAAGGAGAAAGATAGTGAGATAGAAAAAAATTGTTTCCATATTCAAATTTTTCAAATTATAAAAATGTTAAAAAGTAAATTGGCTAATAACTTTCAAAAATTTTAGAAAGGTATTGACCCCTATATTCAAGAGACTCAGTGAACTCCAAATAGTTAAACTCAAAAGAAGTTCATTCTGAGATGCAGCATAAGCAAATCACTGAAACCAGAGACAAAGAAAAATCTTGAAAACAACCAGAAGGATTTGTATATAGCATACAAAGGGACAACAATTCTAGTGACTGTGAATTCCTCATCAGAAATGATGAAGGTCACAGTGCAGTGAAGTTTTGTTGAAAAATCAGCCCAAGAATTCTATATCCAGCAAAAATATCCTCTAGGAATTAAAGTAAAATGAAGATAGTGTCAGAAAATTAAGGAAAATTAAGATAATTTATCACCTGCAGCTCTGATTAAAAAAGCAAAACAAGGGTTGGGGTTGTAGCTCAGTGGTAGAGCACTTGCCTAGCATGTGTGAGGCACTGGGTTTGATTCTCAGCGCCACATTTAAATAAATAAAATAAAGGGCCATCAACAACTAAAAAAATAAAATAAAATAAAAAAACAAAGAAGCAAAACAAAACAAAAAAAGATCTAAAGGAATTATTTCAGGTAAAAGGGAAATGATACCAGAAGGAACTTAGGAGTTTAGCAATAAAGAGTAACATAAATGGTAAAAATATAAATGTAATAGACAATTTTCTCTTGTTAAGTTCTTTAAAATCCACAGGGGTTGTGGCTCAGTTGTAGAGTGCTTGCCTTCCATGTGTTGAGGCTCTGGGTTCGATCCTCAGCACCATATTAAAAAAAATAAACAATATAAAGTTATTGTGTCCTTCTACAACTAAAAATATTTTAAAAAATTTAAAACAGCATATAGAACAGTTAAAAACAAATTTAAAATATTGCCTTGAGATGTTTCCAAAGTACATAAATGTAACATATACATAAAACAACCAAAACATAGTGGGGGATAGGAAAGGGATGTATATAGGGCTATGGTTTCTACATTCTACTTGAAGTAGTAAAATATTAGCTAAACATAAATTATAAAATTCAAATGATGTGTCATAAACTAAAATACTATACAAAAAGATATATTCAAAACCACAAGAGATAAACTAAAATGGGTTACTAAAAAAGTTTTTAATAATGTAAAAAGTCAGAAAAGAGGAACAAAAAACAGAAAGAACCACCACGAAACAAATTATAAACTGATACACCTAACATTCAAATTTACCAGCAATTATATTAAATGTAAATAATCTAAATATGCTAATTTAAAGATGAAGATTGCCAAACTGGAGAATGAATATGTACACACATAAATATTCATTCCAAGATTCAACTAAATGTCATCTACAAAAAACTTGCACTAAATATAATAAGGATGACTAAAGAAAAAGAATGGAAATAGATATACCGTGTCAACACAAATGAAAACCAAGTTAGAGTTCCTATATTAATATCAGACAAATTAAACTTAAATGTAAGTAAAATTATCAGGGATGAAGATATAAGAGTCAATTTGCCAAGAAGTCCTAACAATGCTAAATGTATATGCACCTAACAACAGAGTTTCAAAATACATAAAACAAAACCTGATAAAACTGCTAGGAGAAATGAACATAATTGTAGCTGCAGACTTCAAAACTCCCTTTTTAATAATTAGTAGAACAAGTGGACAGAATCTATTATCAAGGATATAGAAGAACTGAATATTATCAATCAACGAGGCTTAATTTCCCATTTATAGATTATTCCATTAAGTAACAAGAGAATATATAGTATTTTTAAGTGCTCTTGGAACCATTACTAAGATAGTCTATATCCCAGGTCCTAAAACAATCCTTAATTTAAATTTACATTTAATTTACATTTAATATAACCGAAATAATACAAAATATGTTCTATTACCATAATGCAATTAAACTAGAAATAACAGAAAGATATGTGGAAAATTTCACAAAAACTTGAAAATCTAAATAATGCCTATAAATAATCCTTGGATCAAAGAGAAAATATCAAGGGAAAGAAAATATTTTAGAGCTAAATGAAAATTATGCAGCTAAAGCAATGTTTAGAGAAAATTTTTAAGCATTGTTAAGTTAGAAAATAGGAATAGAAAAAAATCTAGACTGATATCCCTCATGAATATAGATACATAAGTCTTCAATAAAATATTATTAAATTGAATACAGCAACATGTAAAAATAGTAATACATTACCAAATGGAACTTATTCTGGGAAGTCAAGGCTGGTTTGACATTTTAAAATCAGTCAATGTAATTCACCATATTAATGAACTAAAGAAAAAAATATTTTTATCAATTGATCATAAAAAGTCTTTGATGCTGGGTGCAGTAGCACATGCCTGTAATCCCAGCACTTGGGAGGCTGAGGCAGGAGGATCGCAAGTTCAAAGCCAGCCTCAGCAATGGCGAGGCACTTAGCAACTCAGTGAGACCTGTCTCTAAATAAAATACAAAAGAGGGCTGGTGATGTGGCCCAGTGGTCAAGTGCCCCTGAGATCAATCCCTGGTACAAACCCCCCCACTCCCCCCCCAAAAAAAAAAACATTGAACAAATTTCAACATCTTTTCATGACAAATACTTTTTAAGTGTAGTTATGCACCATGTAATATTTGGAACATGCTTATACCAAAAATTGTTTATCTGAAACCCAAATTTAATACAGTGGCCTATCTATTTTTTTTTTTATTTATTTGCTTTAGTTGTACACAATGTGTTTATTTTTACGTGGTGCGGAGAATCGAAACCAGGCCACGCGCTTGCTAGGCGAGCGCTCTACCCCTGAGCCACAATCCCAGCCCTACAGTGGCCTATCTATTACCTGGCAATAGTATGGGGCACAGCCTGATTTTATAGATTTAATACAATAATCAAAATCCCAGCAAGATTTTATTTTTTGAGATTTGGCAAGCTGGTTCCAAAATATATATGAAAAGCAAAGGATCCTGAATCGCCAAAATAATTTTAAAAGGAAGAACAGTTAAAGGGCTCAATGCTAACCAATTTGAAAAGTTAATCTAAAGCTAAAAAATCAAGAAAGTGTGGTATTGGTGAAACTAGAGACATGTAAATAATAGAACAGGGCTGGGGTTGTGGCTCAGTGGTAGAGAGTTTGCCTAGTATGTGTGAGGCACTGGGTTCGATTCTCAGCACCACATATAAATAAGTAAATAAAGGTCAATCGATAACTAATAAAAAATAAAAAATAGAACAACACAGAGTCTAGAAATAGATACATATAAATATGACTGACTGACTATTATTATTACTATTTTTGCAGACTGGGAATTGAACTTAGAAGTGCTCTACTTGGTCTTTTTTTTTTTTTTTTTTTTTTTAAGACAGGGTCTTCCTAAGTTGCCAAGGCTGACCACATATTTTGGATCTTTCTGCCTCAGCCTCCCAACGAACTGGAATTACAAGCATGTGCCCCTACGCCTGGCAAAGAACAATTAATCTTTTTTGGGGGGAGGTACTAGGGATTGAATACAGGGGCACTTTACCACTGAACTACATCTCCATTCCTTTTTATTTTGTATTTTGATACAGGGTCTCATTAAGTTGCTTAGGACCTCACTAAGTTGCAAAGGCTGGTCTTGAACTTGCCATCCTCCTGTCTCAGCCTCCTAAGTCCCTGGGATTATACGTGTGCACCACTGCACCTGAAAAGAGCAATTAATTTTTAACAAAGGTATGAAAGTTATTCTGTGGATAAAGGACAGCCTATTCAACAAAAGCAAAAACTGGATATATATGTGTCCCCTAAAAATGAACCTTGACCTATATATCAGAGTATAATTTATAGAAAAGTTAACCTAAAATGAATTTTAGATCTAAATGTAAAGCCAAAAACCCACAAAATGTTTATTTATAAACTAGGAGAATGGTTGGGTGTGGTGGTACATGCATGTAATCCCAGTGGCTCAGGAAGCTGAGGCAGGAGGATCTCAAGTTCAAAGGCAGCTTCAGTAACTTAGTAATGCTTAGAGCCTTAGTGAGACTTTTTCTCTAAAAATGGGTTGGGGATGTGATTCAGTGGTTGAGCACCCCTGGGTTCAATCCCCAGTACCAAAACAAACAAACAAACAAGCAAGCAAGCAAACAAACAAACAAAAAATCTAGGAAAATGATTGTGACCATAAGTTTTACAAAAAATTGTTAGAAAAAGCCAGGTATGGTGGTACACGCCTGTAATCCCAGCACTTGGGAGGCTGAGGCAGGAGGATCCTGAGTTCAAAGCCAGCCTCAGCAATGGCAGGCACTTAGCAACTCAATGAGACCCTGTCTCTAAATAAAATACAAAAAAGGATGGGGATGGGGCCTAGTGGTTGAGTGCTCCTGAGTTCAATCCCCGGTATCCCCCACCCCCCCAAAGAAATTCTTAGATATCATACAAAGCCAATTTATAAAAGAAAAAAAAAAGATAAATTAGCTTAAAATTAAAAACAGTTTTCTTCAAAAGGCATTGTTAAAAGAACTTAAAGACAAACTATAAGTATGGGTCAAATTTTAGCAAATCATATATCCAACAAAGAACATTTATCTAGAATATGTATATAACTTTCAAAACTCGATGACAAGAAAACAACCACACAATTTTAAAAATAGGCAAAATATTTGGATAAACCCTTCACCCAAGAAGTTATGCAGATGGCAGATAAACACATGCAAAGAGGCTCGAAATCACCAGCTATGTGAGAAACGAAAATTAAAACCACAATGAGATGTTACTGTACACCTCTTAGATGACTAACAACACCACCACCAACACCATCACACAAAAATACCAAGTGTGAGGTCAGGATGCGGAAAAACTAGAACTTTCATACCTTGCTAGTAGGACTGCAAAATGGTAAAGGCTCTGAAGACAGTTTGTTATTTTCTTATATAGTTTAACATATTCTCACCATACAACCCAGCGATCTCATCTAAGATATTTGCCCTGTAGAAAATGAAAACATGCTCAACACAAAAGTTTGTCCATGGATATTTATGGCAGCTTTATTTATAATCACCAGAATCTAGAAATGCCCTAAATGTCCCCAGTGAATGCATGGCTAGGGAAAGTGTGCGTTCATTCAGTGAATCATGACTCAACAATAAAAAGAGCAGATTATTGATTCACTAAACAACAAGGATAAAACTCAAAGACATTTTCATTGAATGAAACCAATCTTAGTTATGGCTCAGCGGTAGAGTACTCACCTAGCATGCGCGAGGCCCTGGGTTTGATCCTTAGCACCACATAAGAATAAATAAAGGTATTGTGCCCAACTACAACTAAAAAATAATTATATAAAAAAAAGTTACATACTGGGGGCTGGGGTTGTGACTCAGTGGTAGAGCACTTGCCTCGCATGCGTGAGGCACTGGGTTCGATCCCCAGCACCACATAAAAATAAAAAAATAAATAAGGGTATTGTGTCCATCTCCAACTAAAAGAATAAACATTTTTAAAAAGTTACATACTGCATGATTACATTTATAAGACCTTCTGGAAAGATAACACAATCGGGATAAGGAACAAAGCAGTGGTTTCTAGGGGCTGGGCCCAGGAAACCATTTCATTACAAACAGATAATGTGAGGGAACTCCTGAGAGTAACAGAACCATTCTGAATTCTGATTAGGGTTGTGGTTGCAAAGACCTACACATGCATTAAAGTTCAAAATGCACAAAAATAAATTTTATTCTTTGTAAATAAAAAAGATTATAAATTAAGAATACATGTTTGTATGTTTAAAATGTTAGGGATACACCATCAAAAAGTTGGAGAGGCCAGACCTGTTGGTGAAAGCCTATAATTCTAGCCACTTGGGAAGCTGAGGCAGGAAGACTGCAAATCCGAGGCCATCCTCAGCAAGTTAGCAAGGCCCTCAGCAATTTAGTGAGACCCTGTTTGAAAATGAAAAAATAACAAGGGCTAAGGATGTAGCTCAGTGGATGAGTACCCCTGGGTTCAATCTCCAGTACCAAAAAAAAAAAAAAAAAAAAAAAATGTTTGCAAGAGGTGCAAGATCCTCCTTTTACAGTTGGAGAAATTCAGTGAAAGAGTTAAAGTAACTTAATCAAGGCCAAAATCACTACAAACCATCACAAGAGTAGATTTTCTCTTGGGAAATATTTCTGATGCCTGTCTTCCACCCCAGGCCCATTCAGTCAGCTTTAACTTGGCCTCTGTTTTTTTTTTTTTTTTTTTTTTTTTTTTTTTTAACTTATTTTAATGTTGCATTACACTTTTTTTTTTTTAAATTTCATATTATACTTGTAGAGCACATTTTTACATATCTCTGGTTTTATACAAAGTATATTCACACCATTCATGACTTCATAAATACACTTAGGGTAATGATATCCATCTCATTCTACCATCTTTTTTTTTCTGCACCCTTTTGCCCCCCTCCCTCCCCCTCCCTCCCCATTGGCCATTCTAGAGTTCCTCTAATCCTCCTATGCTCCCCATCCCAACCCCATTGTGAATCGGCCTCCTTATATCAGAGAAAACATTTGGCATTTTGGCTTTTTGGGATTGGCTAACTTCATTTAGCATTACATTCTCTAACTTCATCCATTTACCTGCAAATGCCATGATTTTATTCTCTCTTATTGCTGAGTAATACTCCATTGTGTGTATATACCACATTTTCTATATCCATTCATCTACTGAAGGGCATCTAGGTTGGTTCCACAGTTTAGCTATTGTGAATTGTGCTGCTATAAACATTGATGTGGCTGTGTCCCTGTAGTATGCTGTTTTTAAATCCTTTGGGTATAGACCGAGGAGTGGGATAGCTGGGTCATAAGGTGTTTCCATTCCAAGTTTTCCAAGGAATCTCCATACTGCTTTCCATATTGGCTACACCATTTTGCGGTCCCACCAACAATGTATGAGCATGCCTTTTTCTCCACATCCTCGCCAACATTTATTGTTGTTTGTGTTCTTAATAGCTGCCATTCTGACTGGTGTGAGATGAAATCTTAGAGTGGTTTTGATTTGCATTTCTCTAATTGCCAGAGATGTTGAACATTTTTTAAAGTATTTGTTGATTGATTGTGTATCTTCTTCTGAGACGTGTCTGTTCAGTTCCTTGGCCCATTTGTTGATTGGGTTATTTGTTTTTTTGGTGTTAAGATTTTTGAGTTCTTTATATATTCTAGAGATTAGTACTCTGTCTGACGTGCGTGTGGTAAAAATTTGTTCCCAATTAGTAGGTTCTCTATTCACCTCACTGATTGTTTCTTTTGCTGAGAAGAAGCTTTGTAATTTGAATCTATCCCATTTATTGATTCTTGATATTAATTCTTGTGCTACAGGATTCTCATTAAGGAACTTGGGGCCTAATCCAACATGTTGGAGATTAGAGCTTACTTTTTCTTCTATTAGGTGTAGTGTCTCTGGTCTAATTCCTAGATCCTTGATCCACTTTGAGTTGAATTTTGTGCATGGTGAGAGATAGAGGTTTAATTTCATTTTGTTGCATATGGATTTCCAGTTTTCCCAGCACCATTTGTTAAAGAGGCTATCTTTTCTCCAATGTACATTTTTGGCACCTTTGTAAGATAACTGAAATTATATGTATTAGTCTCTGTGTTCTCTATTCTGTACCATTGGTCTACCAGTCTATTTTGGTGCCAATACCATGCTGTTTTTGTTACTATTGCTCTGTAGTATAATTTAAGGTCTGGTATAGTGATGCCACCTGCTTCACTCCTCTTGCTAAGAATTGCTTTAGCTTTTCTGGGTCTCTTATTTTTCCAGATGAATTTGATGACTGCTTTTTCTATTTCTATGAGGAATGTCATTGGGATTTTGATTGTTATTGCATTAAATCTGTATAATGCTTTTGGTAGTATGGTCATTTTGACAATATTAGTTCTGCCTATCCAAGAACAGGGTAGATTTTTCCATCTTCTAAGGTCTTTCATAATTTCTTTCTTTAGTGTTCTGTAGTTATCATTATAGAGGTCTTTCACATCTTTGGTTAAGTTGATTCCCAAGTACTTTATTTTTTTTTTTTTGATGCTATTGTAAACAGGGAGGTTTTCCTCATTTCCCTTTCAGAGGATTTGTCACTGATATACAGAAATGCCTTAGATTTATGGGTGTCGATTTTGTATCCTGCTACTTTGCTGAATTCATTTATGAGTTCTAGAAGTTTTCTGGTGAGATTTTTTGGGTCTTCTAGGTATAAAATCATATCGTTAGCAAATAATGACAATTTGAGTTCAACTTTACCTATCTGTATCCCTTTAATTTCTTTTGTCTCTTATTGCTCTGGCCAGCATTGCAATTTCTATGTTGAATAGAAGTGGTGAAAGAGAGCATCCCTGTCTTGTTCCGGTTCTCAGAGGGAATGCTTTCAATTTTTCTCCATTTAGAATAATGTTGGCCCGAGGATTAGCATATATAGCTTTTACGATATTGAGATATGTTCCTGTTATCCCTAGTTTTTCTAGTGTTTTGAACATGAAGGGGTGCTGTTTTGTCAAATGCTTTTTCTGCATCTATTGAGATAATTATATGGTTCGTATCTTTGAGTCTATTGATGGGATGAATTACATTTATTGATTTCCGTATGTTGAACCATCCTTGCATCCCTGGAATGAACCACACTTGATCGTGGTGTATTATATTTTTGATATGTTTTTGTATACGTTTTGCCAGAATTTTATTGAAATTTTTGAATCTATGTTCATTAAAGATATAGGTCTGAAATTTTCTTTTTTTTATGTGTCTTTGCCTGGTTTGGGGATCAGGGTGATATTGGCTTCATAGAATGAGTTTGGAAGTGCTCCCTCTTTTTCTATTTCCTGAAATAAATTGAAGAGTACTGGCATCAGTTCTTCTTTAAAGGTCTTGTAGAACTTGGCTGTGTATCCATCTGGTCCTGGGCTTTTCTTGGTTGGTAGGCTTCTGATGGCATCTTCTATTTCGTTGCTTGAAATTGGTCTGTTCAAATTATGTATATCATCCTTCTTTAGTTTGGGCAGATAATATGACTCTAGAAATTTGTCAATGCCTTCGGTGTTTTGTATTTTGTTGGAGTACAAGTTTTCAAAATAATTTCTAATTATTTCCTGTATTTCCATAGTGTTTGTTGTGTTATTTCCTTTTTCATTGCATATGTTAGTAATTTGAGTTTTCTCCCTCCTTCTCTTTATTAGCCTGGCTAAGGATCTGTCAATTTTATTCATTTTTTCAAAGAAGCAACTTTTTGTTTTTTCAATTTTTTCAATTGTTTCTTTTGTTTCAATTTCATTAATTTCAGCTCTGATATTAATTGTTTCCTGTCTTCTACCACTTTTGGTGTTGGACTGTTCTTCTTTTTCTAGAGCTTTGAGGTATAATTTTAAGTCATTTACTTGTTGACTTTTTCTTCTTTTGAGGAATGAACTCAATGCAATGAACTTTCCTCTTAGAACTGCCTTCATAGTGTCCCAGAGATTTCGATATGTTGTGTCTGTGTTCTCATCCACCTCTAAGAATTTTTTAACCTCCTCTTTGATGTCATCTGCAACCCATTGTCAATTCAGTAGCATATTATTTAGTCTCCAGGTGTTGGAGTAGCTTTTATTTCTTATTTTATCATTGATTTCTAATTTCATTCCATTATGGTCTGATAGAATGCAGGGTAGTATCCCTACTTTTTTATATATGCTAAGAATTGTTTTGTGGCATAAAATATGGTCTATTTTAGAGAAGGATCCATGTGCTGCTGAGAAGAAAGTATATTCGCTTGTTGAAGAATGAAATATTCTATATAAGTCAGTTAAGTCTAAGTTGTTTATTGCATTTTTGAGTTCTATAGTTTCTTTTTCAGTTTTTGTTTGGAAGATCTATCCAGTGGTGAAAGGGGTGTGTTAAAGTCACCCAGAATTATTGTGTTGTGGTCAATTTGACTCTTAAACTTGAGGAGAGTTTGTTTGATAAACATAGATGCTCCATTGTTTGGGGCATATATATTTATAATTGTTAAGTCTTGTTGGTGTATGGTTCCCTTGAGCAGCATATAGTGTCCTTCTTTATCCCTTTTGATTGACTTTAGCTTGAAGTCTACTTTATTTGATATGAGGATGGAAATCCCTGCTGTTTCCTCAGTCCATGTGAGTGGTAAGATTTCTCCCAACCTTTCACCCTCAGCTTATGGATGTCTTTTCCTATGAGATGAGTCTCTTGGAGGCAGCATATTGTTGGGTCTGTTTTTTTGATCCAATCTGCTAGTCTATGTCTTTTTTTTTTTTTTTTTTTTTTTTTGGTACTGGGGATTGAACTCAGTGGCACTAGACCACTGGGCCACATCCCCAGCCCTTTTTTGTATTTTATTAGAGACAGGGTCTCACTGAGTTGCTAAGTGCCTCGCCATTGCTGAGGCTGGCTTTGAACTCGCAATCCTCCTGACTCAGCCTCCCAAAGTGCTGGGATTACAGTCATGCGCCACTGCGCCCAGCTAGTCTATGTCTTTTGATTGGTGAGTTTAGGCCATTAACATTCAGAGTTATTATTGAGATGTGTTTTGCATTCCCAGCCATTTTTGTTTATTTTGGTATTTACCTTGACATGGTTTCTCTTCCGATTGTTTTTTCCTTTAGTGTAATACCTCCCTCTGTTGATTTTCATCATTGTTTTTATTTTCCTCTTCATGGAATATTTTGCCGAGGATGTTCTGTAGTGCTGGCTTTCTACTTGTAAATTCTTTTAACTTTTGTTTATCATGGAAGGTTTTTATTTCGTCCTCAAATCTAAAGCTCAATTTTTCTGGGTATAAGATTCTTGGTTGGCATCCCTTTTCTTTCAGAGCTTGGAATATGTTGTTCCATGATCTCCTAGCTTTGAGTGTCTGAGTTGAAAAATCTGCTGTGATATGAATTGGCCTCCCCCTATATGTGATCTGGTTCCTCTCTTTTGCGGCCTTTAAAATTCTATCCTTGGGGCTGGGGTTGTGGCTCAGTGGTAGAGCGCTCGCCTGGCACGTGCATGGCTCAGGTTCGATCCTCAGCACCATGTACAAATAAACCCATTGTGTACAGCTAAAGCAAATAAATAAATATTTTTTAAAAAAATTCTATCCTTGTTCTGTATACTAGGAATTTTCATTATAATGTGTCTTGCTGTAGATCTTTTGTATTTTGTACATTTGGTGTCCTATAAGCCTCTTGTATTTGGTCTTCCAATTCATTCTTCATGCTTGGGAAATTTTCTGATATTATCTTATTGAAGAGGTTGTGCACTCCTTTGGTTTGAAACTCTGTGCCTTCCTCTATCCCAATTAGTCTTAGATTTGGTCTTTTGATGCTGTCCCATACTTCTTGGATATTCTGTTCATGGTTTCTTACTATCTTCATTGTGTGGTCAACTTTATTTTCAAGATTATATACTTTGTCTTCATTGTCTGAAGTTCTTTCTTCCAGTTGATCTAGTCTGTTGGTGATGCCTTCAATTGTGTTTTTTATTTGGTTAATTTTTTCCTTCATTTCAAGGATTTCTGACTGTTTTTTTTTTCCCCAGAGTTTCTATCTCTTTTTTGAAGTAATCTTTTGCTACCTGTATTTGCTCTCTTATATCTTTGTTGTAGTGGTCAATTTTTGCCTGTATTTGCTCATTTAGGTCATTCTTTGATTCACAGATCATTTTAATTATGAACCTTCTGAACTCCTTCTCTGACATTTCATCAAATTCTCTGAGCATGGGTTCTGTTATTGTAGAATCCTGGTTTGTTTGGGGTACTTTTTTCCCTTGTTTTTTCATGTTGTCCATTTGCCTTACTTTCTTGCAGTGTAGATCTGAGTTATTACAGTTTCTTCCCTATATTCTTATAATATCCTTGCAGGTTGTCTGTGCCTCTTCTTAGTGTTGGGCTATCAGAAACTGTCGCTATCCCTCAAAGTATGCTACCTGGGGCTGGGTCCACACAGGTTGGTGTGAGTCAAACTGGTTGAGTCTGAGCTCCTGCAGTGGTCTGCTGGTTGGAAGAGGCAGTTCTCTGAGTGGAGGTCAGTGAAGCTGTCCTAGACTCTCCTGAGCTCTGCGGGTGTGGGTGGGCTGAACTGGACCAGCCTGTGCTTGGGCAGAGGTTGGCGGAACTTCCCTGAGCCTGGCCACACTCGAGGGAATGTCAGTGGGATTGACCTGGGGCTGGCCATGCTGGGCTGAAGGTCAGCAGGACTGACCTGCCTGGTGGCACTCCAATGTAGGTCCCTGGGACTATCCTCAGCCTGCTTGAACTCAAGCAGAGTTGGCGGGTCTGTCCTTGCTGTCTCCTGCTCTGGGGCGGAGGTCAGCAGGACTGGCTGGAGCCTGGGCCTGGCGGCACTCTAATGTAGGTCCCTGGGACTGTCCTGGGCATGCCTGAACTCAAGCAGAGTTGGTGGGTCTGTCCTTGCTGGCTCCTGCTCTGGGGCAGAGGTCGGCAGGACTGGCTGGAGCCTGGTTACACACCAGCAGAGGGGTCAGTAGGACTGACCTCGGGCTGACCACACTAGGGTGAAGGTCAGCAGGACTGACCTGGGCCCACCTGGACTCAAGCAGAGTTGGCTGGTCTGTCCTTGCTGTTTCCTGCTCTGGAGCGGAGGTTGGCGGGACTGGCTGGAGCCTGGGCCTGGTGGCCCTCTCTCTGTTGTTCTTTAGGGAGTATCTAAATTCAGAGTTTGGTATGAAGAAAATAGAACCAGTTATATGTGCAAGTTAAACAATAGCGGTATGAATGAAATATATATACCCTATCTTACAGAGCATAAAGTCATCATGACCTTGGCTCCTTATGGACAGACCTATAGCTGACTGTGGAGGGAGATGTTCACAGGATGCCCAAGATTGCAAAACAAACAAAAATATAAGCAGATGAGTGGGCTCTGGAGCTGGACCACTGACCTATGAACCCAAGCTCTGCTGCCTACTTACTATGGGACCTGGGAATGCTGCTTAGTTTTTCTTCACCTTAGTAGCTTCATTTGTAAAGTGTACCCTAATTTTACAGACTATTTAGAGATTTAAAAAAAAAAAAAAAAAAAACTTGCCGGGCGCGGTGGCGCACGCCTGTAATCCCAGCACTTTGGGAGGCTGAGGCAGGAGGATCACGAGTTCAAAGCCAGCCTCAGCAATAGTGAGGCACTTAGCAACTCAGTGAGACCCTGTCTCTAAATAAAATACAAAAAAGGGCTGGGGATGTGGCCCAGAGGTTGAGTGCCCCTGAGTTCAATCCCTGGTACCACAAAAAAAAAAAAAAAAAAAAAAAAAAAAAAAAAAAAAAAAAAAAAAAAACCTCATCAATTATAGTATGATAACACTTTCTTGTCATACACAGTAAAATGCTTTTAAAAATATGTGTCTTAGGGCTGGGGATATAGCTCATTTGATAGAGCTATGCACAAGGTCCTGGGTTCAATCCCCAGCACCACACACAAAAAAAAGTGTCTTAAAATAAAATAAACACAGTAATATTCTTTCTTTCTTTAAATATTTTTTCGTTGTCAATGGGCATTTATTTTATTTATTGATATGCGGTGCTGAGAATTGAACCCAGTGCCTCACACATGCTAGGCAAGCATTCTGCCACTGAGCCACAACCCCAGCCCTGGTAATATTATTTCAATGGGCTGTTTCAATGATTAAAATAATTGTTAAATGCTAATGCTTGGTACATTGTTCTCAACCAATAGTTGTTAGCTATTATCATCGTTGTTATTACTACTACTATTATTATTTTAATAAATGAATAGTGTAATAAATTGCAAAATGTTCCTCCCAGCCCACCATTTATTTGCATACTCTGCCTATTATGCTGAATTTTCCAGCTCTGGCACATGTAGACGCAGAGCAGAGTGAGAGAAACATTTACCACCTCTCAATTCTTGTTAGAGAAAAACCACTATGACATGCTAGGTGTTGTGGCAGCAGGGTCACATCTTGCATTGGCATGTACACTGGTTCTCACAAGGTGAATGAGGGAGGGAGGGAACTCGAATGAACTGAGAGGTGTGTGTGTCAATCCTGTGCAGAAGGACAGGGACACAAGGCCGGGTCCAGCAAGGACATGGACCTGGGCCACAGTTCTGGGCCTGCTGCTTGCCAACCATGGCACTTTAAGCATGTGGCTCAATGTCCTTTGAGTTTCCCTTCTCTGTGAGACAGAGATAAATAATTACTATTCAACAGCCCGGTGAGGGAGATACATAAATTAGGGTTCCCTTTGGACTAGATGGCTATAAAACTCAACCACAGCTGCATGGGGAACTTGGCAAGTCACATGTATTTGTTGCCTTCTATTTGTATTTATATTATCATTCAAGTTCCTTGGATTTCCTATGCAGTCCTTTTTTTTTTTTTTTTTTTTTTTTGTGGTACCGGGGATGGAACTCAGGGGCACTTGACCACTGGATCACATCCCCAGCCCTTTTTTGCATTTTATTTAGAGACAGGGTCTTACTGAGTTGCTAAGTGCCTCGCCATTGCTGAGGCTGGCTTTGAACTCGCAATCCTCCTGCCTCAGCCTCCCAAAGTGCTGGGATTACAGGCGTGCACCACTGTGCCTGGCTACAGTCCTTTATTTTTACTGCCCAAAGGAGCTGTACACAAGGGAGTACCCACACCCAGTCTTGGGGTCATTGGGGTCATTCTTTTTTTTTTTTGGTACCAGGGATTGAACTCAGGGGCACTCGACCACTGGGCCACATCCCCAGCCCTTTTTTGTATTTTATTTAGAGATAGGGTCTCACTGAGTTGCTAAGTGCCTCGCCATTGCTGAGGCTGGCTTTGAGTTGCTAAGTGCCCCGCCATTGCTGAGGCTGGCTTTGAACTCGCGATCCTCCTGCCTCAGCCTCCTAAAGTGCTGGGATTACAGGCGTGCGCCACCGTGCCCGGCTTGGGGTCATCCTTAGTGGGATGCTGGGCCCAAGGAAACACAAAGGGTTGTGTTCTGATTCTCCACCCATATACCCCATTATCCAGGAACCACCTTGGGGAAAAGGATTTGCTGTAAGTGTTGGTGATAAAAGGATTAAAAATGAAATGTCCCAGAGGAGGGCATTTCCTGAGAACTCCTTGTGCCAGGTCTTATACCTACCCATGATCAATACCCCTTGTTATTCTGTAAGGTGTTTCTATAACTCTGTTACATTTGAATAAATCAAGCCCCATTGAGAGGTGAGTAATTTGTCCAGGATGCTAGAGCAAAGTTATTAAGCATCCAAGCTGATTCTACCCACATAAGGTGCTACACTAAAGGGATAGGCCAGCCATCAGATTGCCCAGGTGACAGCTAAGCATGAGCTAAGGCTCCTTTCTTCCTTTCATTCTTTTATCCAACAACTGTCTATTGGGAGCCTGGCATGTGCTGTAGGCACTAGGAGTACCCCCAAGGAATCTGACACGTGGTCTCTGATTCAGGGGTTTGCAGAGTAGCTGTATATTGTATATTAGCCCATTTTCTGTCACTGATGGCCTTCTCGCTGGTGAATCCCAAGATGGTGGAAACCATCCCATGGCAAGAGACAGAGCATATGTGTGTCTCTGTGATCTTTCTCTTACTTCTTATAAAGTCACCAGTACTCAGTTGGGGGCTCCTTATCCAAATCCTAATCACCTCCCAAAGATCTCACATTTAAACACCATAAGTGGATTGAACTTCTACCCTCTTACCCTCTTAACAGCTCACAGTGGGGTTGCAACTCTAACATGAGTTTCAGAGGAGACAAACCTTACGGAAAAGGCCAAGGTGGGCCCAGGTTTCATGGGCCCTGAAGCTTAGCCACTCTGAATAGCCCTCTGTGGGAAAAGGAATATAATATTAGGAAGACAAAATTACGAACAGTGAGCTATGGGTATAGTTCAGTGGTAGAGTGCATGCTTAGCATGAGCAACGGTCTGGGTTCTATCCCCAGTGAAGAAGGAGAAGAAGAAGAGGAGGAGGAAGAAGAGAAGGAGAAGAATGAGAGGGAAGGAAAGAAAGGAGACAGAGGAGAGGAAGAGGAAGAGGAGGAAGAGGAAGAAGAGGAGGAGAACACAAATAAAACAGCAATAACAACAAAAAACAAAAATGAACTAGAAACAGGGCCTTGGAGGGAGTACAAGATTGTGAGGACCCTAAAATCAAACTTATCGGGTACTGCTGCAATTTTTTAGGGGGAAACAAACAAGTATACCAGCAATGACAAAAAATGTATTTAGGGCTGCTGGGGGATCAGAGGAGCCTTCTGGAACACATCCCCACACTGAGACCAGAGGTTGGGGAAGGGAGTCCTGGCAAAGGGAAAAGACGGGTGCAGGACCCAGGTAGGGAAAAGGAGCATCATGGTTTCCAGGAAGTTCAAGGGTAGCATCTTTAGGCCCTTCCTCACTAGACCCCCAGGCACCAGAGACTCCGAGTACAGGGCCCTGAGTTGCCACTCCTAGAGGTTAACAGGACCCTCTCCTGAGCAGGACTGTCACCTTTCCTCTGAGATCCCTGGGAGATCTCAAATCCAGGAGAAGGCTTCCATGCTCAGTTCCCACCCTCCAAGAATACCAGGCCTGCATCAGCCACACCTGTCCTTGCTTTCCTGGTCAGTTTATGTTTGCATTTGCAAAAATATCCAGAAAACCTTCCTCTGTCAAAAGTTAACCTAATCCTGGGCGTGGTGGCACACACCTATAATCCCAGCAGCTTGGGAGACTGAGGCAGGAGGATCCTGAGTTCCAAACCAGCCTCAGCAAAAGCAAGGCACTAAGCAACTCAGTGAGACCCTGTCTCTAAATGAAATACAAATTAGGGCGGGGATGTGGCTCAAGTGGTTAAGCGTCTTTGGGTTCAATCCCTGGTACCAAAAAAAAAAAAAAAAAACTTAAGGTGCAGTACAACAGGTTCAGAGAAAGAAAAGGGAGAGGTAGGGAAAAGACTGACTTTGAAAAGAAAATTCTTCCTCAAGGTAAGAACTGGAGAGACTGCCTGACCCAGAGGTGGGGGAGAGTTAGTGCCCCTCAGGAAGGGGGCATTCAGCAGACAGGCCCCTCGTCATCTTTTCTCTTTCTAGATGGCTCCATTGGTGACACTGCCCCAGGGTGACTATGGAATCCTGGAAGGGACAGAGACACCCCAAACTGTTCAGCCACCCAATATGGACAGGTGAGAAAGAAATAAACATCTCTTTTGTTTAAGCTTTTATACATTTTGGGGCCTATGTGAAAGAGCACTGTGTCTATCCTAATTTGAACAGATCAGTACAGCCCAGGAGCTCTGCCACCTTCAGGAAGCCCCTGCAGATCTGCCCTACCACCTTTGCCTCTACCAAACACCCCCTTATATTGCTATGCAGTTATTTTATGGGAATATTAAACCAGAGACTCACAACTTTTGTTTCTATTTTATGCCATGCCCTGAAAAGTACTGGCTCCAAAGAGATGCTTAATAGTCACTGAATAAAATTGTGCTTAGTTTTGTTTTGTTTTGTTTTGTTTTAGTTGTAGTTGGACACAATACCTTTATTTTATTTATTTATTTTATGTGGTGCTGAGGATCGAACCCAGGGCCTCTCTCGTGTTAGGCGAGTGCTCTACCGCTGAGCCACAATCCCAGCCCAATTGTGCTTAGTTTTAACTCTGTACAGTCCATGGGAAGTTCCTCCACCAGCAATGCCTTTTCCTTGTTCTCTGCCTCTGAACCTCTCTCCCCATCATGCTCCTTTTCCACCTCTCCTCATCTAGGGCCTTCCCTTGCTATGCCAGGCCACGAGGATCTACCTCTCCTTCCTTCAAAGTCACAGCATCGTATGGTCACTCGCTTGACAACTCGTCGAGGCAACTTTTGCGTTATTGTCTTAGCATTTGGCAATGTGCCCAGACAATAATAATGCATTTAGGAGAAGGGCAGGGGAAGAGGAGAACAAACGAAACTGAACAGAAGAAGCCAAGGAGGTCAGAAGAAAACATGGAAAGCTCAGATGTCATGGAAACCAGAGAAGGGATCATATCAAGGAGGGAGGTAGAGCTGCATCATCTGCTGCAGAGAGTGGTTAAATAAGGTAAAGACGACAAAAACGGCTTTAGCAGGGTGGAAGCAAGTGATGTATCAGTGAGCCCAATAGCGTGGGCTGAGGAAGGAGTGGGTAGTAAGAAAATGGAGACAGTGAAAATAAATAACACCTAAGACGTTTGGGAAGGAGAAGAGTGTTGAGTGGTAGGTAGAGAGAAATGCGAGGTGAGGAGAGGTTAAAAATATTTTATGTGAGGTAGGTGAGACTTACTGAGGGGAAAGAGCTGGTAGAAGGGAAGAGGCTGAAGAAAAGTGAGGGGTGACGTCAAAAAGTGGAGTCCCTGAGAAGCAGGGCTGGGGGATGTGCCAGGCGTGGGGAGGCTGGTCTGGAGGGAGCTGCTTCCATGAGGACTGGTGGGGTGGATGAGTGGCTCTCCCCCTTCTTCCTTCCTAAGTGGTGGCTGGGTTTGATAGTGAAAGGTTGAGTAAACCCCCAACAGATGGCTTCTGTGTTTCTGAGAAAAAGGCCAACCTCTGAGCAGCTCTGACCCTCTCCAGTTCCTCCTATTTCCATCCTCTCTGGAGAAGTTCTCTGGCCTTTTCTCGTGATCCTACCCTCTGTTTCAGGAGCTGACCTACAGTGTCAAGTTAAGAAAAGTGCAGAGCACTGGGCGAGGTGGCGCACGCCTGTAATCCCAGCACTTGGGAGGCTGAGGCAGGAGGATCACAAGTTCAAAGCCAGCCTTAGCAATGGCAAGGTACTTAGCAACTCAGTGAGACCCTGTCTCTAAATAAAATACAAAAAAAAAAAAAAAAAAAAAAAAAAGGGCTGGGGATGTGGCCCAGTGGTCGAGTGCCCCTGAGTTCAATCTCCAGTACCAAAAAAAAAAAAAAAAAAAAAAAAAAAAAAAAAGAAAAGAAAAAAAACAAGAAAAAAGAAAAGAAAAATAGAAAAGTGTAGAGTTGGTCTGGGGTTGTGGCTCAGTAGTAGAGCACATAGCTAGCATGCGTGCGTGAAGCACTGGGTCCAATCCTCAGCACCACATAAAAGTAAATAAACAAAATAAAGGTATTGTGTCCATCTACAACTAAAAAAAAATTTTTTTAAAGGAGGATTCAGTGGTGTTGAAAATGTTTTTTAAAAAAAAGTGTTGTTGGTCTCTGTGGTCTGTCTGGAGATCTCTAGAATTTCTTTCTTTCTTTCTTTTTTTTTTTCATTTTTTGGGTACCAGGGATTGAACTCAAGGGCATTCAACCACTGGGCCACATCCCCAGCCCTTTTTTGTATTTTATTTAGAGACAGGGTCTCACTGAGTTGCTAAGTGCCTCGCCATTGCTGAGGCTGGCTTTGAACTCGCGATCCTCCTGACTCAGCCTCCCAAGTGCTGGGATTACATGCGTGTGCCACCACGTACAGCTTCTAGAATTTATTTTTATTTTTATTTTATTTATTTGCTTTAGCTGTACACAATGTGTTTATTTTTATGTGGTGCTGAGGATCGAACCCAGGCCTGGCACGTGCTAGGCGCACGCTCTACCGCTGAGCCACAACCCCAGCCCCTGCTTCTAGGATTTCTTTACCTTCAAGTTTTAGCTTCTTGAACATCTGGTCCACAACTCCTTCATCTGCTTTTTCTGAACCCAGCATGGATTTATTTGCCAAATAGATGGCCTGTTGTTCTAATGCAATGATAAGAACAGAGTTCTTCACTTTGAGAAGCCTAGTTATTAAAAAATCAAAAACAAACAAAGGACTCTAGGGAATTGAGCCCAGAAGCACTTTGCCACTGAGTTACATCCCAGCCATTTTTATTTTTGATTTTGAGACAGGGTTTTGCTAAAAATTGTCCAGGCTGGCCTCCAACTTGCCATCCTCCTACCAGAGCCTCCCAAGGAGCTGGGATTACAGGAGTGTGCCACCAGCCCTGGCTTTAGCACAGTATTTGGAGAGAACAAGCTGTTGCTGACTGCATTGTCCCTCACTTGTGGTGGGCATGCGGATAAGGCCAATAGTCCCATGCTCTGTGGTCTTCCCCAGATTCAATCCCTTGGTGGTTAAGTTGTCCTAGTGATTCTATGTCATGTGCAGGGCACATCAGTTGATGGTTGGCACAGGTTAGTCCATTAATCCTCAGTCCATTAATCCTCAGGACAATCCTATACAGTATTACTATTATCTCCACTTGAGAAGAAATAAAGCTTCCAGAGGGTGGATAAGTCACACAGCTTGAAGGAGGCTGGATAAATGAGCCCCTGTCCATCACCTTTACTCCGACCCTGTGGTCCTGCTATGCAAATGGCCTGTGTCTGTCTCCTGTCCCTTCTCCCCGGGGTCTGTCTGCTGTGCTTTTCTACTCCAGGGCTTTCAGAAATCTTCTGAGGCCACGTCCCCCCTCCTTCCCGGATGCTTTCTCCTCTCCTGGCTCAGAGCCTAGGGTCTGTCCCTTTCAAAATCCTCTCCCAGGGAAGTAAGCAGGGACTGCCGCCTGCCCCCTGGCCCTGTGAATTGGCAGAATTCAGACAGATACTAAGTAAGTACAGGCTGCCAAACCAGAGATAACAGACTCGCTGGACCCCTCTTTAGACCCAGGTCTCTCTATTCGCTTCTCCATCCCGTGCCCTGGGAGCTACAACATAGAACCAAGACAGAGCTGAGCTAGGCTGGGAAGGGTCATCCTTCGGCACACCAGGAGAGGCCGGGAGCCACTGTGCACGCGCGCTTGAGGCCGCCAGAGGGCGCTGTGGGCTCGCGGAGCCGGGAACCGGCGGCCGTCTGGAGCTGCGGCCCAGTGACTGAGCTTCCCCGACAGGAGTTGATACTGGGTGGAGAGGCCAACCATCTCAAGGTGCTCATCTGGGCGAGCTGGGGAAGACCGACAAGAGGGCCCTTTGTGACAGAAAGTCTTCATTTTTCAAACGTTGATAGAGCACAAAGTCACTAAAACAATAAAGTCTTTTTGTTTTAGATACTCTTATCAAAACAACTTAAAGAACTCTATCAATATAATCCTCTCATATTATAATTGTATCCATACTACAGTGTATCCAAGATAAAATTCAAGAGTGCCAAGAAGAGTCCTGCTGGGTCTCGGAACTTAAAGACCTTTCAGAGAAGTGGCAGAATTCAAGCAAGCTACCAAATAACTATGTCATGTTTAGTAGGGAGGTAGGAGCTCTGAGTAATAGGGGTAAATAGGTGGGAGAATTCTGGAAGGAGGCTATAGATTGAGCTAGGGGAATAATAACTGGTTCATAGAAGATTTGAACCTTAAAAGAGGGAAGGATTTGGCACCCTGCCTCCAGTATTTGTTGCAACAGAACCTGTGGATTAACCAGTCCTAGTTTTACATTTTGTTATGCCTAAATGCTTGCTATCAGTGACAAAAGGCACTATTCCCTGCCCTTGAGCCTCAGCTTGTTGATCCTGACATGCAAATCAGAAGTAGAAATGGATTAGCCAAATGTCCAGAATGTACTAGAGACACATGACCTAGTGGGAACAGTCAGAGCAGTCATTCTGTATTGATAAAATATCCACAGCCTGTGGGAGCAGCTGTTACACACTGTACAGAAATCATAAAACTGGATGCTGAAAATACATCAATACATATGCTGGTGTTAGGAGACAAGATGCAAAAACATAGAGGTTGAGGAACAATAGGTTCTTTCTTGTTTGAAAGATTCTTATCACCAAAAAACTTAAGGACTATCAATATCACTTTCCTCCTGGGAATTATTATAATTGTATTATTAATTATTATTATGGTATATAGTATTACAAGAATTATTATGTTGTACTGGAATAAGGCCAGAGCCTTAGAGTTACAGGAATTTTGTTTCCAAGAAATTAAACTGTAATTGAAGTTATCACCACCAAATGGTGTGTTGGTTCCAGCCAGACAATGGAAAAAAGTAGTGAAGTTTAACTAGGAGGTATAAGATTTGGGTTTACGTCTCTAATTGTTGGCATTGGCATTGTTTTGGCAAGTGAGTTAACTTCTCTGGATCTCCTATTCCTCACTTAATAGAGAAATTTAATAACAATAAAGAATATAGACAAGTGATCTCTCAAATCCTGTAGAATATAACAAACTTCTTTGTTTTGTTGCATCCAGATGCTCCCTTAGTGCTGTCTTGTTTCTGACATGACTTTAAGGGTCAGCAGGACCTGTAAGGTTAGGCATGTGAAGGAGAGGAGAAAGGAGTATAGGTGGTTACTAGTCCTGAGACTAGGTAGGATTCCCCATATCAGCAGAAGTCTTCTGTATGCGGTGGCCTAGGGCCATTGGGGATCAGATAGTCCCACTCTTACTATGATCATGCTACCCCTGAATTTCTTTTTTTTTCTTTCTTTTTTTTTGGTACTGGGGGTTGAACTCAGGGCACTCGACCACTGGGCCACATCCCCAGCCCTATTTTGTATTTTATTAGAGACAGGGTCTCACTAAGTTGCTAAGTGCCTATTTTGTATTTTATTAGAGACAGGGTATCACTGAGTTGCTAAGTGCCTCGGCATTGCTGAGGCTGGCTTTGAACTCATCATCCTCCTGCCTCAGCCTCCCAAGTGCTGGGATTACAGGCATGCGCCACCATGCCTGGCTCTACCCCTGAATTTCTACGGTACTTTCTAACTGGGATCTTTATCTCTCATTTGCTATGTGCCACCTTGATTTATTTTTCTGCACCAGTTATTTGAGATTGGTTTCTATAGCAATTGCCAATGCTATTCACCAAATACTCCAGACTCCTTGCCCTGGAAGATGGTAGAACTTCCTAGCTTCCTTGTGGTTGGGGGAGAGGGGTCATGTGACTGATCCTAGCTAACAACTTGCAAGCAGCAGATATTTAGCATTTGGTAGGGGAGGTGACTAATTGAATTGCCTAAGACTCTCCAGACATCCTTTTGCTTTCTGCTTATCACCAGCCGTGTTCCAGATAGTGAGTCTTTGGTCAGCTTGGCACAGGAGCAAAGATGATGCTGATGTGGAGCAGAGGTCCCAGCATCTGTCACTACTGAGAAGAAACTTTTGTCATCTCAAGATTTTGAGTTTGTGGACAGCTTATTATAGCAACTTGTCCTACCAATCCTGACTAATGAAGGGCCAATCCCAACTAATACACCACTGACTGAATCGATCTAATCTCCCTGACTGGAGTAGGAATTATCCAATATCTGCTTATCCTCCCTAGAGCGTGTGTCCTGATAGCTTGTACATAGCAGGTACTTAGTAAAGATTCTTGGATCATAGATGTACTTAAAGGTCCCAAGACACAGTGCAACAGCCAGCCAAAGAGCCTATGTGTGATGTTATTTCCATCTGGTGTCCTAGAGAGCAGGACTCAGTCCAGGGAACTGAGGAAGGAAGGGCACTAGGACATCTCCTCCATCTTTAATCTCTGTGGGGCCACCTCTGATCCCTCTGTCTCCTTGCAGGTGTAAGTGAAGCTTGGCCTCTGAGTCACTGCAAGAGTTCAGAGCAGAGATGGGACCAAAATAAGAAGCCACGGCAGGCCAAATGGAAGCCAGCAACAGAAGGTGGGCCTGCGGAAGAGTTCAGAGCTGGCTGGGAGTCGGGTGGGAGCTGGGCTGGGCCTCCCCAGCAGGGCTCTGTCATTGTGTCACTGCACATTCCATCCCCTGGCCCAGGTGGTTGAATTCTGTTCAACAGAGCATGTGAGGAATGTCTGATAGACCCTGACCAGGCAGACCTTCCAGAGGCCCATTAACATTCTATAAATGGCAACAACCAGCACAGCAGTGGGGACATGAATATTAACGTGCTGCTCTAGGTTTCAGCTCCCCCTTCCCTGCTGCCTTTAGCTGATCTAAACAATATCCACAGACTGTTTCATTTTTTTTTTTCTATCAGAATGTAAACCATTTTCTGAGTTGAATCTTCTTTTTCTTTAACACCTTATTTTTTAAAAAATATTTATTTATTTACTTTTAGTTGTACACAATGCAATGCATTTATGTTTACATGGTGCTGAGGATCGAACCTGGGCCGCGCACGTGCAAGGCGAGCGCTCTGCCACTGAGCCACAACCCCAGCCCCAACACCTTATTTTGAGGTGAGTCAGCTGGAGGAAGAAGTTACAAAAGAGAAAAATATTCATCTGTCACCAAATTGCTTTTTTAAAGTATTAACTTGTTAGGCTGCTTGCCCACTAGAAGTTTCAGTGTCTCAGGTTGGGGTTGTAGCTCAGCAGTGGAGTGCTTGCCTAGCACATGTGAGGCGCTGGTTTCAATCCTCAGACCATATAAAAATAAATGAAATAAAATAAAGGTATTGTGTTCAATTGCAACTAAAAAAAATTAGAAAAAAAAAGTTTCAGTGTTTTTCCAGGAAACACTTCAAATCCATTGGCAGGTCCCACCAGACCTTAACTATCTGGTTCCAACCTGCCTCATCTCCTACTACTACCTGCCAAAAAGCCAGGCACACCCAGCCCCTTATTCTTCCCCAATAGCCACAGCCTTTTCTAACTGCACTGCACCCTCTGCTCTCTTTCTGCCAATGCCCTTCCCTTGCTTTTTTTTTTTTTTTTTTCAGCTGGAAGAACTCCCCACTCAAAGGACCTTTTAGGTGATATGTTCCTAAGCTTCTCCAGGCAAGAGATGCCACTCCCATCCCTGGATCTATTGCAACATTGACCACACTGCCCTGTATGCTTGCTGCTCTATCAATCCTTTTCTCATCAACTGATTTTAAAAGGAGAGAGGCCCTATCTTGATCACCTTTGTTACATTCTTGATATATCATTTTTCTTCCCTCTCTCAATGATTATGAAATAACGGGGCCATTGTTGGAACCCAAAGGGCATATTACACAATGTGTGCCCCACCTACCATCCTGTCCTTTAGCACTGTACAGGTGTCAAGAGAAGGATGATGCAGGCAGCAATTGTTGGTCGGATTTTACATTCTAAACTTCTCCCTGCAAGGGAGTGTTTTTCTTTGAATATGAAATCTGGAGCAGAGGGCTTTTATAGGGTTGCCTCCCCTGTAGGTAATCTTAAGAGTTCCCCCCTCAACAAGCTCACATACGGGAATGTCCGTGATACTCCTGGAGAATACATATTTTCATTTGGTCAAGCTTGACTTTGGGAAGGTAAGATATTTATTTAGAAATAAGAATGTAATAAGGGCAAGAAACAAGCAGTGTTTGCATGTAGAATATGGGCACTGTCCCTTTTAATGTAAATATTAAAAAGCAGGCATTTTGTTTGGCAAAGTCTTTCTGTACTTTGTAAAACTTGTAATGGAAAGGAGGCTGGTATTGGCTGCCTCTGAGAATTACAGTCTGATTACTCACATGGATAACAGCGTCTTAAGAGGCAGGTGTCGCCTTCCTGTAACCTTGCCCAATATGCAAGGAAATTGTGTTGGAAGTTTGTTGGTTATCTGTTTTACAATAGTCACTGAGATGGCAACAGACCCTATTTAATATATTTGGGGTCTTACCTGGGCAGCAGTGCTGTTCAGAGCTGACGTCCCCCTGAGTGGCCTAGCCAAGGACCCGCATAAATAGAAGAGTCACTTTGTAAAAAATAAACAGACACATGAAAAAGGTTCAAGTTCAGTGTGTCCTTAATTCTAAACTTACTTTTTCTTTAATATACACAAGAGGAGGGATTTAAGTCAAGGTTTTTAAATCCCACGTATTTCTGTTTGTATATAACATAGGACTTGCCAGAGTAAGTTAGAGAGACAGTATGAAATCGTAACTAGTCAAGGATCCCTAACTTTACAAATTTTTGGCATTCTAGATTTCCCAACTGAGCCAAAATGATGGTGAGGCAAATGAAGCATTTGGTTGAGTATAAAATTTAATGAGTTCCAATAAACTCAGCAATAGAAACAGCATTTTAGTGTAGTTTTAAAATTATTTAACATTTGGATATTTTGTTCATCCTAAATTTTTACATTTTTATTTTAAAAATTTCATTATTTATTTTGATTAATGAGTTTATTGACATTCTTTACATTTTGCCTGCTTGAAAAGTATCTCACACAGCTCATTTTACTGCTGACCCTGCTTCCTGAACACATTTTTGGAAGGTCAAGCCTTATGTGCCATTACCTTCTTATCACATTACCCCAGAAGATGGAAAATTGAGCACAATGGTGAAAGGGGAGGGAATGTATGGCACACACCTGTAATTTCCCCAACCCTGGAGGCCAAGGCAGTAGGATTGAAAGTATTAGGCCAGCCTCAGCAACTTAGTGAGACCCTGTCTCAAAACCAAAACTCAGAAGGGCTGGGCATGTGGCTAAGTGGTAAAGAGCCCCTGGGTTCAATCTCCAGTAAGGGCCGGAAGAATACAATAGCAGAATTGAGAAGCAAGGAAGAAAAATTCCAATGATCAAAGGAATGAGAAAACAAACAGCAATGAGATGTCTCTGCTAGTGTTTTGTCAAACTGATATTTTAAAATAGCATACCTCCAACTGGTGGAAGTGACCATGTAAGGCACACTTTAAAATCCTGGCTTTTTGCTTGTAAACAATTTCAGCTGTCCCCAAGACTGCATTTAGCACCATTTCTACTTAGCTGGCCCATGCAACAGAACCGGATCTAAGAAATACTAGTAAGCTCTCTGGTAGTGATTGCAGGTGGCTACTTCGTGTGCTCTTTGGGCCTGGAGGACCTGTGCCAATGGCCTTGGGACCCTTCCGATGATTTGGAGAAGTCTGTGTTGCACTATGTGTGAATCCTGTTGTTCCAAGGGGCAGCCGTCTTCGTTTTTAAGCCTTTTTAAGCCTGTAAGCCACAAGCAATGATAGCCTTTTCCACTGAGGAAAAAATGATCGGGAGGCGGGTTTTAAATTTTGGTCTACGCTAATCAGACCCGTCAGATAAACACTCAGTTTACTACTACTATCCCTACAAACAATGGGACTTGACTTGGCAGAGGGAAAAGGCAGAGGTTTCTTCTTCCACTTTCAAAGCACTGCAGCTCCCAGGTCGACCTCTTCCCGCCGCAGCCTTGCAGCTCCAGCTGGGCCGCACCCCAGGCCTGGGCGCTCTCCGCCCCGCCCTCGCAGGTTCCCAGTCTCCCGGCGCGGGGCCGTTCCTTGCCCCAGCTCCCCGCGGAGGAAATTCTTCCCCAGCAGCCCAGGGCTCGCCTCACGTGACCAGCCGCCGAGGCGGCTTCCAGCGAGAGTTTAAAGGTTACGGAGGAAATTAGCACGGACACCGCCACTAGCCCCCCGGAGGGCGCGCCCCGCTTTCCCGAAGCCCGGACGCGGGCTGTCAGCGCACTAATCAGAGCCGCTGTGCCCCTCGGAGGCACAGACAGGGTCCAGCGTAAATAGGAAAACACACTCTGCAAATATAAACACACAAACCGGGCCTGGCCGGGGTTCTACCAGGCTTTCTCTCGTCAAGGTCTCGCACCCATAGAGGTCCAGGACAGATCCCAGAGGGGAGAACGCTTCCAAAGAAACGGAAGAGACAATAATCACATTTAAAAACTCACAAGAGCCTCGCCGGTCCCTCCCTGCGCCCCTCCCCCATTCAGGGAGCTGAGCGTCCCGGGACAGAATGACAGGTCAATACTCGCAGGCTTCTCTGGCCAGCCACTGCCCCAGTAGGGTAGGCCTGTGGGAGTTTCCCGAGTCTCCTGGGAAAAACGCGACCCCCGCCACTCCTCTATCCCCAACTCTTAAAAGAGTTGGTTGGCTGCAGAGTCCAAGAGAGGTGCGCGGCCCGGTCCTCTCCCGGTGGAGACCCCAATCGACGTAGCTCGTAGCATTCGCTCCCGCACCCCCGTGCCGCCACTCCCTGGGGTTCCACTCAGGGTTCCCTTCGGGCTCCCCCGCCCGCCGGCTCGACCCAGGCAGTCTGGCCCGCTCTTTGCTGTTCTCTCCTCCGCTCACTTTTCCCGTATTGCTCCCCCAACCGGCAAAACTTTCTATTTCCCTAAACACTGGCGCGCGCGCGCGCGCGCGTGCACACACACACACACACACACACACACTCACACACTGACGTCTTTTGCGCATTTCCTGCATTAGAGGGAGGGAGACTCGCTCGCACACCGACCGAGGGAGAAGAGACCGCGGGGGAGAGCGGGCTGGCGGGCAGCGAGCGAGCGGCGGCCGAGAGCTGGGACGCTGGGAGCGCGGCGGGCGGGCGCTGGCGCCCAGGAGGTGGGGCCGCGCCGAGTCGCAGTCCCGGCCCCGCCGCCGCGCTGCGCACCGCCGGGTGCCGGCCTGCGCCCCGAGCCCGAACGGCGGCCACCCGACTCCTGAGCCCGCGCGACTGTAAGATTCCGGTCTCCTGGCGCCTCCCGATCGCCGGCTGCGGCACGGCGCTGCTTCGCTCAGGAGGCGGCGGCCAGGCTGGCTGGGTGGCTTGTGGATTTTTAAAAATTTGGCTCCGAGGAGGATCATTTCCTCTCGACATGCATCCCTCCGGATAGACTGCACATCCCTCGGTCCACCCCCCCGCCCCGCGCGGCCAGAGGCAGGCGCTGGGTGGGCGAAGAGGATCCGGGTTGAAATCTGCGCCCCCGGTTCTCGTCCCCGCCCCGTTCTACCGCCCCCTCCCCCTCCCGGAGTCGAAATTTCCCGGGATTATGTTTCGGAAAGGTAGGTAAGCGCCGGGCGCGGCGCCCGCTTCCCGGCACCCGGACCCGGAGAGCCAGCGAGGCGGCGAGGCAGCCCCCGCGGCTTGCAGTGGAGCCCACAGCTCGTCTTCTCTTCTGGAGGTGCCGCTGGTGGTAGGGGGGGAGAGACTTGCTCCAAACACGGACGTCTCCCGGCTCTCCCCCCCTCCCTGTTTTCCGTTAGGAACCCGGCGAGGAAATACATGCACTCGCTGAGAATCGCCGGCGCCCGGGCGCAACGCCACAAGGTGTAGGGAGTGAGTTGGGTGGAGCGAGAGGGGACCCAGGAGTCCCCGTGGCTCAGAGCGCCCGCGGTCTGTTCTTCATTCCGGCCCTCGGGGCGGACGGAGTGACCCCGGCCCCCACTGCCCGCCCCGACCATGGTAGTGTTCAATGGCCTTCTCAAGATCAAAATCTGTGAGGCCGTGAGCTTGAAGCCCACAGCCTGGTCGCTGCGCCATGCGGTGGGACCCCGGCCACAGACTTTCCTTCTCGACCCCTACATCGCCCTCAACGTGGATGACTCGCGCATCGGCCAAACCGCCACCAAACAGAAGACCAACAGCCCGGCCTGGCACGACGAGTTCGTCACGGATGTGTGCAATGGGCGCAAGATTGAGCTGGCCGTCTTTCACGATGCCCCCATCGGCTACGATGACTTCGTGGCCAACTGCACCATCCAGTTTGAGGAGCTGCTGCAAAACGGGAGCCGCCACTTCGAGGACTGGGTGAGTCCGGCCGCTCCCCGTTCGGGAACCCGGCCCTGGGGTCCCGGGGAAAGACTGGAGGCATTGGACATAGGTCTTCTCCGAGACTCTTTTGGCGACTGGGGTGTGTGCATGTACGTCTCAATTTCCTTGGAAGGGCACATTTCACTTCGTAGCTGAGAAGAAATAGACATTGGAGTGAGAAGACGGGACATGAAATGAGGGTATAGCCTTCTGCCGGCTCCGTGCCCTCCTAGCAGAGGGTGCTGCAGGAGGCTTGCAAGTTGGGAGAGCCCCGGGCCGGGCCGCTGGTGCTGAAGGTTGACAGAGGACCTGGCGCCTTCCGCAGGCGCGTGGTGGGCAGGTTCGGAGCAATTGTGTGTGGGTGGGTCCCTCTGTCCTTGGAGAGGCACGTGGAGTTCAGACTGGAGTTTTCTTGCACGTCCTGGCTTTGTCCTGCTAGCAGAGTGAGGAGTTGCTTTATTTTTCCCTCCAGAAGGAAGCTTGCTTTTTTCTAGTCTACTACATGTGGGGCTAGCTCATCTAACATACAAAGAAAAAATGTGTTCTTCTCCAGGATGTCCTCTCTAGAGTCTCCAAACATCAGTGGAGCTCGTTTTGCCCAATTCATTGCCCATTCATCCAGAATGTTGTATTTTCATGGAAGTCAGTGCTTTGAAGCTTAAAGTTATATTGCTTCTTGTTTTGATTGTCAAGATATGGTGGGGTAAAATGCTATTTCTGAGACTGAGTTAGTTGCTAATTGATTACATTGTTAAATATTAGGGACTTGGAAATAGGTCTTGTCAGTGTAAACCAGATAGATTATCAACCTTGGCACTTGGATAAGCAGAGAAGCAAGCTTGTTTGCTTTTTTTTTTTTTTTTTTTTTTTCTTTCTTTCTTTAAAGCTCCTCCTGGAGTGAAAGGTGTTAAATTAGGAGATGAGTTTCCCTATTTTCAGTTTGTTACATGTTTCCACCCAGGACAAGCTTGCTGTGGACAAATATGTTTTCAAGATTCTTTGATCTACACAGAAAGAGTTACCTTAGCCTCATGAAGAGATACAGAGGAATCACTTTCTACTGAAAAACAGCCAACTTCCTGAACACTCTAGGGGTCAGAGGTTGCATATGAACCCCTTTAGCATATCACCTTACATGTTTTTTCAAGGACATAGGGTTTTAGGGGAAAATAGGAAAAATAAAACAAAAACAAAAAAACCCTGCTCTTTTTTCTGCTCTGGCTGTGATGTAGCCTGCTTGAAACCATGGTTACAGGGCTTACAGGGAAGCTCCAATTAGCCACACCGGTACAACCCTAGGAGATTTGTGGCTTCCACTTTGCAAAGCAGGCAAACCTTTATGGAATCCCAGAGAATTCAGTGCCATCCTACTGCATTTCATAGATGTTCTTCCCTTCTGCCCCCTCTCTGATTCCCCATTTTCTCTCTACATGTGGCCTTGATCCTTTTACTCCTGTAGGCAGTGCATGTTCGGGGTGGGGGGAGCTGAAGGGATAACTAATTTTGGAAGCAGACTTCAACACCCAAAACCTGCCTGTGATAGTGAGGAGATGGGGGCCTTCTTGACAATATGCAGGTGGGCAGTGAGCAGAGAGCAGGTCTGTGTTCATCCACAAAACAGGTATCAGTTGGAGGGAGAGTGTTTCTGTGATGCTGGGGTCTGCCACAAATTTGAGGTGCATCAGGATACCCCTGCCTCATCAGCACTTCTAGCAAAGCATGTATTGGGAACTCTTTGCTTGGTTGTCATTCTCTAAGGTTCTCAAATTTGTGCTGCATTTGGCCATAGACCAGATCGTCTAGTGCACAGGCAGGTGTTACAGACAAGGACATTGAGTTCCAGAGTAACTAAGTGGGTATCAAGGTCACATGGCCAGCACAGGTGGGTTGGAAGTTGGGCTCTCACCTCCTCTTGCTTACGGCTTGCCTAGCGGGGAACAGTCTGGCCTCCTCTATTTATTCTCCCTACAGATTCATGTGCTGTGTCCCTGACATTTTTATTGTGTGTGATAACTGAAAGTGCTTTCAAAATCATTATCTCTTTTGCCTTATAGCAAGTGTGAATTAAGTATGACAGATATTGGACAGATTAAAATACTCGAGACAGGATGCTGTGGTTCCTCCAGACTGAACATGGGCTACATGGGCAAAGATGACTGGTCTGTGGAAACAGAGACAAGTTGCATGTAGCCTGACTAAGGCCACCTTTCCCATCCCCATTATCTAGGGTATACCCACAGAATCACATCTTTGGGTAGAATTTCCTGAACTTAGGCCTTTGTGCTCCTTAACTGGCATGAATGAAGAGATCCACCATTTCTAGCATGTGGCTAAGAGATCTGGCTTGAAGTTAGGTGACATGGAGAGCAAGGAAAGTCGTCTTCTGTCCGTGTGGCAGACTATTTCATTTAGCTGCATATTGAATTCCCATGTATTCCCAGAGTTGCTGTCTTGTGCTCAGATCCCACCAGGGGAATTTAGCATTGTAGCTAATCCAGAGGTAGAAGAGGCCATGGGTTACTCTTAATGGACTTGCATGATACTAAGAGTAGATGCATATAGATACTTAAGTAGCAATTAGGTTCCAAATGAGTGGTAGGTACCCTAAATAGATTAAACAAGTTCAAAAAGGTATTGTGCTGGGAGAGCTGAAAGAATCCAGGATTCCTGGAAGGAGGCATGAAAGGGCAGGTAACATTTAAAGAAATGTCTGCAATTGGAGACAGTTTGCTGGGCATGGGCACCACTGCACTATGGGCAGGGAATATCTGTGGTTTGGTTGAAGAATGGACAAGCAGGGCTGAAACTGCGGGTACCTGTTAGGACCAAGCAGGACAGGGTTTCTCAGATTTAAGACTCAATGATTCTCTTCTACTTAGTTTTTTCTTAGGTCTCACTATTCATCATGAAATCGCAGGTTTGGATTTTGTAGCTGTAATTTTTCTTTGTTCACTTTAAAACAAATATGGCTGTTAAATAAAAGGAAAAGAAGTTCATCCCAGGTACTCTTTTTTTTTTTTTTTTTTTTTTCTTCTTGTACCGGGGATTGAACTCAGGAGCACTCAACCCTTGGGCCACATCTCTAACCCTTTTTTGTATTTTATTAGAGACAGGGTCTCACTGAGTTGCTAAGTGCCTGGCCATTGCTGAGGCTGGCTTTGAACTCTTGATCCTCCTGCCTCAGTGTCCCAAGTGCTGGAATTATAGGCGTGTGCCATGATGTGGGGCCACAGTTTGAAACATTGAAGTAGGAGTAAGTTTCAGAAATCCAGGTGGATTCTAGAATGTTTAAAAGCCAGGCTGAGGTAATTATTCTTCACGCAATGAGAAGACATTTCAGGTGTGATGACAAGGAGGCTGTTAGAGAAAGCTCATTACAAAGAGAAGGAAAGATTTTGCTGGTGCTTGAAGCTGAATCCATTATGGCACCATTGCACGGGGTTGGGTTTTCTAAGAACTAGATAATAATGCTCCTCAGATTTAGGTATGCACAAGAATCACTATAGAAGTATAGATTCTCTGACCCTATCTTCACAGCTGTTGATTCCATGTTTTGGGACAATCACCAAGAATCTGCATTTTTAGTGAGCTGTCCTTGGAATTCTGCTCAGACCCTGCTTACTTTGAGAAACAGCAGGCTAGCATACAGAGTATTTCTGTTCTGAATTTCCGAAGTAGCCCATGGACAAGACTTCTCTCAAAGTTATCCTGTGCCTGCTGATTCTGGGAGATAGTCCTCTACCTCAAATGGGGCTGCTTCCCCTCTGGCCTTTCAGACTCACTTGGGGAGATTCTTGCAACACAAATGCCTGGGCACAGCCCTGAGTGTTCTGATTTTCATGCTCTGGGAGGAGCCTGGGGACATGGTTGGTCATTAAACAGGCTTCCTGGTAAGTCTTCTCTTGATGGGACTAGACTACAAGTTGATATACATTGCTCAAGGGCATATCTCTTTCTTCAGGACTTTTCTTGGGAAATATTAGGGAGTTTTGGAAAACCTCCAGCAACTTTTAGACAGAGTGAAGCTGGAAGGATCTGTGGAGGGTATTTTGCAAAGGCTAGAGATGGTCCATCCACGACCCCTTTATGGGCACCTGTACCTTGAGTTTGTCTCCCAGCAGCTGAGAGTCTGTAGATCTCTCCTTTTTCTCTACTCCTGCAATTCTTTCTATTAATTCAGTATTGCTCCTATTAGTTATTAACAACTCCCTTAAGGGTTAGCTCTTGGCCCAATGCTATCTCATACAGACTTCTGGCCTTGGGGCCCAAAAGTTAAGGGTTTGAGATAGCCTCAGTTCTCTAAGGTAGTCCAGCCTTGTCTGTGTGTTCTATTTTTTTGTTATCTTTGACACCAAGAGGATTTAGTGAATATTTGAGGCCCTCAATTTCTCAGTGGACCCTTTTCTTTGGAATCAGTGAGTTGTAACTATATAGGATGTCTCTACCACTCACTGGGTATATGACTTTGGTCATGTGACTTAGGCCCTTTAAACTTGTTTCTTCATCCGCACAATGGGAATATAAGAGTTTTTGCTCTTAGGCTTGAGGTGAGGATTGCATAAGGAATGTATGTAAAACTCTAACAAAGGGTCTGGCTACAAAACATTTCAGCAGTTTTATTAATATTTGAAGAGTTATATGGGTGTATTCATAGATTTAGAATCTTAAATTGAACATATGGTCCGGTGAAAGATATTTTCCTCCTTGATTTGTGAATGTATTTATAAGAAAAGTCTTACATAGTCTAAAAAAAAATTTAATTTAGTTACACTTAGCAAATTGCCTTTTTGAAAATAATTGAATTTCTTGAAATGAGGTTGCTTTGGAAGGTCTAGGAATTATGGTCATTGTGGATAAAAGTTAATTATTTATTGAAACATATAAGTAATTGGAAGTAGGAATATTTTAGAGCCAGTGTTTTTGATTTTACTGTACCAATTTCATCAAGTTTCAAGCATTTCAGTCCATTTTCAATACTATTAACTTTAAATTCCTAATTCTATCCTGTACCCACCTTTGAACTCTAGAACTCATATGGGGTCTACCTTCTTATCATTGCCATTTGGTTGAGTAAAGGGCATCTTCAACACAATATGTCAAATATATACCTAATTTTCCTCTCCCCAATCTAAGCTAATCTTTCCCATATCCTCTTATTTACCAAGAAAGAATGCAAGAACTGCTAATTCATGCCCACAAGAAATGGCAACTCCATTCTTCCAGTTGCCCAGACCATCAGCCATGGAGAGCCATCTGTGATGCCTGTCATTCTCACCACCCATATCTAATCTGTGAGCAACATCTGTTGTGTCTAAATAGATCTCAAATCTGATTATTTTTCCTGTCTCTGCTGATACTGTCGTGGCCCAGTTGTGATCATCTCACACCTGGATTATCTCAACTGCCTCCAAATTGGTTCTACTTTGCCCCAACTTTGTCAGAAAATCCCTCAGAGGATAAACCCCAAGAACCTAATCTGCAGGACCAACCAGTCAGGCCTCCTGGTCCAACCTCTCTGGCCCCTGTCACCTACTATCCTCACCTTGCTCCTTCCTCTCTAGCCATGTTGGCCCACAGAACACTCTTACACATCTCTGTCATGCTTCTGCTCAGTCTTTATGCTTTTCCATCTCATCTTTCTAGGTTGTTCCTTCCCCAGATAACCTCATGGCTCAAGCCTTTATTCAAATATTACCTTTTCAGTAAGGGATCTTATGGCAGTCCTATCTAAAATTTCATCCTCTTTCAGAAGGTTTTATATGCTCCTTTTTAAGTTTGCCTTTTCTCCTTATCTCTTATTTCTATCTCATATACTACATATTTTTCTTATTTGTCTTTATTTGTATTTCTAACACCAGTATAGAAGTTCTATATATGTAGAGATTTTTATTCACTGCTGTCTTCTTGGCATCTAAAATACCACTGCAATGAATGAATGAATGAATGAATGAATGATGAATGAATGAATGAATGAATGAATGAATGAATGAATGAATGAATGAATGAATGAATGAATGAATGAATGAATGAATGAATGAATGAATGAATGAATGAATGAATGAATGAATGAATGAATGAATGAATGAATGAATGAATGAATGAATGAATGAATGAATGAATGAATGAATGAATGAATGAATGAATGAATGAATGAATGAATGAATGAATGAATGAATGAATGAATGAATGAATGAATGAATGAATGAATGAATGAATGAATGAATGAATGAATGAATGAATGAATGAATGAATGAATGAATGAATGAATGAATGAATGAATGAATGAATGAATGAATGAATGAATGAATGAATGAATGAATGAATGAATGAATGAATGAATGAATGAATGAATGAATGAATGAATGAATGAATGAATGAATGAATGAATGAATGAATGAATGAATGCATCTAAATACCAATGAATGAATGAATGAATGAATGAATGAATGAATGAATTTAACCAAGTAAATGTGTACCTAGTATCTACTGTGATCCAGCACTATGGTAGACATTGGGGGCTTGGTAAAACAAAAGTTGTGTATGGCAAAGTTCCTTCGCTGGGAAGCATTGAAATACAACATGGAGTTGAGAAGACCAGCATGGTAAGCGGTTGAGTGGATTCCTTAAACAATTCCTCTGCACATTTGAAAGAAGTAAGCAGGAGGAAGAAAAGGATATTTTATAAAAGTCTGTGAGATCCCCAAAGACATCCTTGCGAGAGAATGTCCATGTGGCAATTTGCACCAAACTGAAGACTTTCCATCAAGTCCAGAGTTTCTTAAAGCAGGAATGTGTGTCCTCTGGGTGTCCATGGCCTGTGCAAGGGGCTGTGGTGAGGGGAGAGGGTAAAAAAGCCCACTTGTCCTCATTTGCAGAGTTTTAAATCAAGTTTAAATTTTCATCAGGGTGTTAGATACAATACCCATTGTGGTTGTGGTTTGAAGTGACAAGAAATGGAATTTCAAATGGCAGCATCTGAACTCACAGAGCTCATTGAAGCTGGTTGCAGACAAACCTTGCAGGTTTCACTTAGCCTGAAAGAACTCCAGAGCAGGCTGTAGTATTTTACATAAATAAAAGCTACACTTGGCAAAACACATTTCTCTCTGAGTTCCTCTGGGTATATATGGGCTTGTTAAGTAATTACAATCTATTATAATGCTAATCAGCAGGGCTGCACCTGTTTGAAATTTAGTTTTCTGGCAGAAACCATGTGAAATGGCCAGAAGTCTGTACTGTACTGGGAGAAACGAGAGGACTGGAACATACTGTTGTCATTGTAACTCACCTCCGTCCAAACAAAATTGAAACTCCAGAGGGAATATGATTGAACTCCATGCTGTAGTGTCTGGGAGGAAGAGGATAAACTGGAGCCTGCCGCCAAGCCCAAGTACTGAAAGGAAAAGATGACCTCCCTTCTCCCCAACCCCTCCTGTCCCCTCTACCTCACCTTGAAGGATCAGTTAGTTTAAAGCTAGAGAAAAGTCACCTTATTTGCCAGAAAGCAGTACACTCAATGACCTCCTGCCCCGAGAAGTCGTTAAGTTGCTGAGGCTGGCTTTGAACTTGCGATCCTCCTGCTTCAGCCTCCCAAGCTTCTGGGATTACCTGAGTGTACCACCATACCTGAGAAGTATTTAAGACCAAAATTGTAATCAGACTCAAGAAGGGGTTGGAAAGTCATAGTGGGTGATTCTATAATTAGTTATTGAGGGAAAAGAAGTCTTTGATTTTGCCTATGTCGTTCTCAAATAGATGTGTTTATTTTCTCAGACTAGAGCATCTCTTGGAGCCAGTCCCCTCCCCCAACCCCATTCTCCAATCAGAGTCTGAGCTGCTCAGAAAGTCCACACAGCCCTTATTGGTTGGTTGAGTCAAAGGCTGCTTCTCTAGGTCTGTCTCTTGGAAGATCAAATAGGCAGCATTCTTTAATCTGACCTAGACAGTTCTCTCAGAAGTTCGTCATTTGGTACAGTGTTGAAAAGGAAGATGATGGGCCCCACAAAGAATCCTAGGCAGTGGACAGAGTGATGTATTCATTCATTGTGCTGGCCATCCTTTCATTTCATTCAGCAAATATTTATCGAATACCATCTATGCCAGGCACCCAGTCATGGAAGCATTTAGTCTTATGCTTCATCTTTTCTATTTTTTTTACTTTAATTTTTTTGCAGTGCTGGGGATCAAACAGATACCAGGCAAGTTCTCTACCACTGAGGAGCTGCATCCCCAGCCCAAGTCTAGTAGGAGACACAGTATTAATCAAGGAGTAACATAAATACATGGAGTTCAGTTCTTTCAAAGCCTTGGGACACTTAGACCTTGCCTCTTTTTTTTTTTTTTTTTTTTTTTTAATGGCACCAGGCCTTGAACTCAGGGGCACTCAACCACTGAGCCACACCCCTAGCCCTGTTTTGTATTTTATTTAGAGACAGGTTCTCACTGAGTTGCTTAGCACCTTGCCTTTACTGAGGCGGGTTTTGAACTCTCTCTCGATCCTCCTGCCTCAGCCTTCTCAGCCACTGGGATTACAGGTGTGCACCACTGGGCCTGGCTTCGACCTTGCCTCTTCAGGATTGAATTGACTAATATTTTTTACTTTCCCTGGGAAATTTATTGAATTTCAGGTGGCTTTTGCCAGTCAGTGATGTTAGACCTTAGATCCCACATCTGTGAAATCAGGAGATAACATTGTCCAGATGCTCTGTTGCGTCATGTTTAACAATGGCCCTGACTTGGCTCTCTGCAACCCACTTTTTAGACATTGACTATCTTCAACCCAGCCCTTCATCATTTATCTTTCTTGTTCTTCCCAAAGCTGTCTTGTCTCCTCTGTAAAACTGCCAACTTCTTTTTTTATTTCTCTCCCCATCCTTCCCTATTGTTGTGATCAAAACCACAAAGCTATTTTTGACAGCTTGCTTCTTTACCTAGTGTTCAAGACCCACAAAAAATAAATTTAGTTTTTAAATGGAGCCTTCTTTCTGTATCATTGAGCCATTGAGCCATCAAGGATATTCTAAAAACAAATAAACAAGCAGAATTTCTAGGATGCAAGGTTGATGAATGTATCTCCCAGCCTTCTGCCTGCACTGATGATTATCTCAACCAGTTTAGGTAGCTGAGAGAATCCTCCATCAGTTATCAAGGATGTTTACCAGACTGTCTTTCAAAGGGTAGGAACCATGATGTTTTCAGGTCTCTGAAACATCAAGAGGTTGAGATATGAAGAGTTAGATAGATGTCCATTAGCATAGAATAGGCTTCAAGATGGTCCAAATGTATGAAGGGATTGTACGTTTCTGTAAGTCAGATGTTTCCCAGACAGGTTTAATCATAAAACACTCTTATTTTTGAAACAACAAGAACTAGTGGTTTGAGGACTTTTTTCTTTTCTTTTTTTATTTTGTACCAGGGATTGAACTCAGGGGCACTTTACCACTGAGCCACATCCTCAGCGTGCTCTTGCTCTCTCTCTCTCTCTCTCTCTCTCTCTCTCTCTCTCTCTCTTTCTCTTTTTTGTCCTGGGGATTGAACTCAGGGGCACCCGACCATTCAGCCACCTCCCCAGCCCTATTTTGTATTTTATTTAGAGACAGGGTCTCAATGAGTTGCTTAGTGCCTCCCTTTTGCTGAGGCTGGCCTTGAACTCATAATCCTCCTGCCTCAGCCTCCTGAGCTGCTGAGATTACAGGCCTGCACCACTGTGCCCGGCTTTGGGACATATTTTGAGAAAAACATTATAATTATATAAAAGATGAAATGGACTTTCCTCAAGTGGGTCACTTGGGAAATAAAGATTAACACCCTTTTGTTAAATAGCGAACTTGAAGAGCCATGGGAATTCAATGGAGAGAGGTGATTAGTGTGGCTTCTGCTAGTTGACAGAGGCTTCTTAGTGAGATTTTGAACCAGGCCCTGAAGAAAATGGGTTCTAACTAGACAGAGAAGGAAGCCCTGCTAAATTAGAAGAACATAAAAAATGTTAGGTAGATGGTTTTTTAGCATTTGGGGAAGTCAGGATTATAGTAGGAACACAGCAACAACAAAACCCTCACAATGAAAACCCGAGTTATCTAAAGAGGGGGAACAGTGGATAGAATGGCTATTCATTCATTAATCTATCCTTCTGTCTACCAGCCAGCCACTTATCCAATCAACCATTCAGTTAAAATGTATTGGATGCGTTCTCTGTTCTAGGAACTTTTCTTAGGACAAAGTGTTAAACAGAATCACTCATAATGTGTTAAATTCTTAGTTATTAAGGAACCTGAGAGCTAACTTCAGTCTCTTATGCTGCATTTCCAACTTATTTCTTTTATTTCTTAGTAGGCCTTATAGGGATGGATAATAAGTTTGGAGGGTATCCTTTATGTAATTGAAGGGTGGTTTGTCTAAATTCATGAATCTTAAAAGAGTACTATGACTTTGGAATTAGTCAGTCTTGGGTTTGAATTCTAATTTTATAAGTCTTGGCTGCATGGTATTGGGCAAATTATTTGATCTATCTGTGCCAGTCTATCTATAAAATGGTAATGATAACTATCTTGTAGTATTATTGCAATATTAGATAAAATGTGAAAATACTTGGCTCATAGGAAGTTCTAAATATGGTAACTAATTCTTTCTTTTTTAAAGATTTTTTAAAGATGGACACAATATCTTTACTTCATCTATTTTATTTATTTTTATGTGGTGCTGAGGATTGAACCCAATGCCTCACATGTGCAAGGCAAGCACTCTACTGCTGAGCTATAACCCCAGCCCCTAATTCTTTTTTTTTATATATATATATTTTTTTAGTTGTAGTTGGACACAATACCTTTATTTTATTTATTTATTTTTATGTGGAGCTGAAAATCAAACCCAGCACCTAACATGTGCTAGGCTAGCGCTCTACCACTGAGCCACAACCCCAGCCAGGTAACTAATTCTTTTTTATTTTTATATATTTGTTAATTTTTAGTTATAGGTGGACACAATATCTTTATTTATTTTTTTATGTAGTGCTGAGGATTGAACCCAGTGCCTCACGCATGCTAGGATGCTAGGGAAGCGCACACAACCCCAGCCCCACAGTAACTATTCTTATTGGTAATAATCTGTGTTTGATATTTATCTGAGATACAAGTAAAAAATGTGTTTCTGTCTGAAGATTTTGTTAGTGATATCCAACAGAGGAGTTGTCAGCCAATACCTTTTCCAGTCTTGACTTCCTTACCCCTCTAAAATGAGCTTGAGACAGGAATTGGGCTGGAGTTCCACACTGGCCTCTTTAGGCAGCTCCCCCACCCCAGGGTGGGAGGAAAGGGGAACAGGGATTAGCTGTCCTGGGCTTGCTTCCCTCGCAGGGGATAGGCTGAGCCTCATGCATTTTTCCTTCTTGCATTTTGAAAAGCTGAGACACTGTTGTATTTTGACGTGATAATCACCTAAGTTAGCTTGTGAGCTTAAACTGAGGTTTGAGGCTTTTTAAGTTTTTTTTACAGCCTGTTTTGCTGTGGCCCAGGTGTATGTCCCATTTCTTACCATGTGTCTCTTATGTAAGCCCGACCTTTAGTGCAGTGCACACCAATTGTTCTGTTGTCCTGGCCCAAATTTGGGCAGTGCGCAGAGATGCTCCATTTGGAGAGCAAGATTTCACTTTTGACCACAGTGTCGAATTGCTGAAGTAGAAACCACTAAGGAACAGCCAGGCTTTTGAACAGATTACTGTACTCCCCTAAGGAACCAGACATTTACTTGCTAATTGTCTGTTAAGACCCTTAATCTTTAAGCTCAGATTTCAGTTTAGATAATTTGCATTTAAGTAACAAAAATAAATGTAGCAAATAGCTCTTCTAACCTTCATCAAGGATCCCTTCTTAGGAATTGCTTTTTCTTCTCTTCAACCATGTGAAATCTTTTTCTTCCTTCCAAACTTTCTTCAGTACTCACCCAGGAACATGAGGTCTGGCTCATCAGTTTTGTAACTTTGCAACTTCGAGAAAATTCTCTTAACCTCCATGAACTTTTGTTTTCTAATTTATGAAAAGGGTTAATACTAGTCATTCTTCGTAGCTTGTGGAGCTGCTGCAAGGATGGAATGAGACGCACAGGGTGACAGTGCCTGGCCATTTATTTAGCAAGGGACTCTGTGCTGCCTTGATGAGCTACTGTGAGCATGGGTGGCTCACCATATACTGAAGTAGATAACAAAGATTTGGCTTTGGTACCCCACCTCCTTTGCTTGTGTCTTTTACTCCTATTTCTCTTGTAGGTATCCTGAGTCTAGAGTTGTCACATGAAATGTAAGATGCCCAGTTAATTCGAATTTCAGATGAATAATGAATACTTTTCTTTCTTCTTTTTTTATTATAGATATGACCTAAATATTGCATATACTAAAACAGTATGTGTCATTTATCTGAAATTTCAATTTAACTGGGAGCCCTTTATTTTTATTTGCTATAGTGGGTGATCTGGGCCTCTGTCTTCCATAATCCTGATAATAATGAAATGTGACCAGGAGTGAATCTTCTTGTCATCTTGTCCCTCTGAGAGCCTCTTATAGAAAGAATTCCAGCATTAGCCAAAAATAAGGAATATGTTTTTTTTGATCAGAGGCCCCTTTCTGGAACGCCAGTGTCATAGAGGAGACCTCATGCCTTAAGGGTTCTTTGCATCCTGTGAGCCTACGATGCGCCACAGGCCCCCTCGCCTCTGCTCATGTCATGGGGACTGTTAGCCTTCTGGTTGCTGAAGGTGCACACTCTAGACCACCTAGCTGTTTCAAAATACATCTTCTTTTCTTTCTCCTTCTTTTTTTTTTTTTTGCTGTTGATAGATCTTTATTTTATTTATTTATACGTGGTGCTGAGAATCAAACCCAGTGCCTCACACATGCCAGGCAAGTGCACTACCGCTGAGCCCCAGCCCAACATTTTCTTCATTTTAGAAGTGAACATCTAACTTAAGTTCTAGGTCCTGAGTACTAAATCATGGCGACTGTCATGGCTTCCATATCTTTATCAGTCTGGTTTCCCAGGGGATTTGTGTAAGAGCTGTGCTGGGATCACGGCATTAAACACCCTTCCAGAGTGCTCAGAACCCACAGTTGTCTCCTGCTCAGGCTGGCAGCCTGCAGAACAGACCTCAGGGCCCTATGGGAGGGGCGGTGCACGCCCACCTTCCATTCTCTGCCAGAGATTCCCTCCTCCTTGGGGTCAGCCACCTCCTCCACGAGGCTTGTTTCTGTCTGCCACACCAAACTGCTTCCTTTCCCTTCTTTGTGCTCTGCTCCCCATGGTCCTATTCCTGAAATACCCCTGCCACCCATCCAGTTCTTCCTCTCTTTGGGCAGTCATATTCAGAACGCTCCAGGCTATAGCTCTTTGGGCCTTGGAATGGCAGGAACATTCACTACTTGTGCCCTCCTTTTCAAATGACTGATGTCTGGTGTTTATGATCAGATGCTTCCTCTCTGTTCTCTAGCAGAGACAAAAAAAAAAAAAAAAAAAAAAAAAAAAAATCCCAGCAGTAAAACCTCCTGCCTTTTTGTGTGAACACTTGGCATATTGCTTTTTATAGAATATATAATATAGATACTGGATTGGTTAAACAAAAATTTCAACATTAAATGATAATGGTATTTGTGCTGAGATGTTCTTCCATAATGAAGTAGAATGTAGTATTTTTAAAAATTACATCCACACACATGTGTGTGCATGCAGGGGTGTGTGTGTATACACACTTAAAGGTGACATAATGATGAAGCACAGCCACCAGATGTTCAGACGGATGGCATGATGGTTAGGTGCAAGGGCTTTGCATTAGAGGGATGTGTGTTCTAATCCTCATTCCTCCACTGAGCCAGTTGTGAGAGCTTTTGACAAATGAGTAACCTCTGGGCCTTCATTTCTTCATCTGTAAAGCAAAGCCAGTAATATCTATCCAAGTGTGTTGTTTGAAATAAATAATACAATGCCTATAAAGTGCTTAGAAAAGTGCTTATCACATGGTGTTACAAAAATGTTAGTTATTAACTCTATTGTAAAAATATAAATTGTAGCTTATATACTTTAGAACTGATTATGCTGTAAGAGAGTCCATTTGATTTAATTCTATGTGTTCAAGGGTCACTTGGGGTTATGGGTTGCTTTTCATCTGAGGGGTACATCTTAGACAGATGGTAGGTCTCATTATAATGAGTTACATAGGAAATGGCTGTGGTCTGCCAAGTTTGTATTTGCTGCCGCTTTCAAGCATTTATAGGCCAGTATATATTCACAAAGTGCCGCATTCATAGTTTGCTTGTTTTGTTTTTTTACCGGCATGGCTCTACCACTAATGAACTGTGTGACCTTGGGGAAGAAACTAACCTCTCTGAGCTTGTGTTTCCTCAACTGTAAAATGGGAATAGTCTTATTGGCTTGGCTTACCTCATTAAGTTGTGAGACTCAATTAATAAACCTCTGAAAAAGGAAGCATGCCACAGACATATAAGTAATTAGGATGACTTGCTTTGGGATTCAGGCAGGGAGATGGCCTTTTCATCCAAAGTGTACAAGTGGGAGAGTTGAGGATAGAGTCTGTCTCTTGGGAGGGACAGAGTAGGACCCAGGCTTATCTCTTCAAGTCCTTGATAAACGGACCGGACCGCCAAGCAGTCTGCTTCTCTCTTTCAGGTTGTTGGTCATTGGGGCTAAAGGTTTAAAATTTGTTTCTAGGCAACTGATGTCTTCAAAGCCCACCCTCCGTGCAAGAGAACAGGACTTTCTCTTTACTTCCTTATCCCTACTTGGCTTGTTCAAAGTTTTTCTTTATCACTGCTTATCATATGACTATGCACAGACACCCTAAAGCCAGCTATTTTAAGGGGAAAAGGGGAGGAAGACAGATAAGACTGGCGATTCAGAAACTAGCAGGAAAGTGGAGTCATGTGGCTGTCTCTTTGTGGGGGGAGTCACAGCACTGCTTTAGACTGAGAAAGCGTCTTAGCACCTGGCCAGTCCAAGGCCCATCACAGTGGGGTTCAAAACTCACAGGGCATGCCCTCCACCATGCCATCTCTGCCCAGCCTCATTAGCACGGTGCTGTGTCCTCCTGCCCTCTGGGGAGGTTGGGGTCCTGCTCTTTTCCTGCCCCCACGCTAGATATGGTGGGACTCCAGAGGAAGTGCCTTGGAGCCTGCTCCCAAGGAACAAAAGGGGAGAAATGTTCCCTTGAAAAGATGGATCTCATCAGTTTTATGGAGGGCAACCGGAAATTGGATGTGGTCCTCCCCTGTTGGTTGAAGAATAAATGAGTGGCACCATTTTTGGAAAGCAACCTGGCAGGTAGTAGCTGAAGAAATAAAAATGGATACAATTAAGATGATCAATTTCATTTTTAGTATCCATTGTGTGTGTGTACCCGTGCATGTGATACACTAATACTATTTAAGATGCAGATGTAGCTTGTCTTTGCAGGTGGATGAGGTAGCCCTGTGAAGAGCCCTGGACCCAGTAAGGCTTCCAAGTGTCTTCTCTGATGGGATTTGGATTTTAGGCATATGAGCATCATTTGACCCTTTTCAAATTTAAATTGACTAAGATCTTTTAGAATTTATACTCTTTTTGCACAGGCTTAATTATTATTATTATTATTATTTTTGAAGAGGGAAAGACATAGGAAAAAGAGATTTTTGACTATAGCTTAGTCTTTTTGAACTGTGGATTGGGACTCCTCAGTTGTCATGAAACCAAATAGATATTCTCTCCTCTCTTTCTCTCTTTGGTGCTAGTGACCCAGGGCCTTGCACATACCAAGCAGGCGCTTACCACTGATCTACATCCCAGCCCTAATTAAGTAGATTTTAAATGGCAATTGTTTTTGGTGGAGGGTACTAGGGATTGAACTCAGGGGCACTCGACCCCTCAGCCTCATCCCCAGCCCTATTTTGTATTTTATTTAGAGACAGGATCTTATTGAATTGCTTAGCACCTTGCTTTTGCTGAGACTGGCTTTGAACTCACAATCTTCCTGTCTTAGCCTCCCTAGTGGCTGGGATTACAGGCATGTGCCACCGTGCCTGATTTAAATAGCAGTTTTAAAATATGGAAATAGAACACTTGGCTACAGTAAGGTAAATGTTGCTTTAAAAAACTTTTGTTTCAGAAGTTTGAGTAACTAATATCTTGAGTCTTACTATGAGTCCTATTCATAGTAAAATATGAGAAACAGTGCCCTAGAACACAATTTCTCATTTAACATACTTTTTAATGAGTACCTGGGAAATGGAGATAAGAAAGTGAGGAAGAGGGGGCTGGGATTGTGGCTCAGCGGTAGAGCACGTGCCTAGAACGCGCGCGAGGCCATTTGATCCTCAGCACCATGTAAAAATAAACCACATTGTGTACAACTAAAGCAAATAAATAATTATTAAAAAAAAAAAAAAAAAAGCGAGGAAGGGGATCCCTGTGCCCGATAAGCTCACAATTTGCAATTCCATAAAGGCAGATGTCTGGGCATTGCCCAGGGGAAGACTGATTAAGACTTCCTGGTGGAGGTGGCTTTGACCTTGGCCTTGAAGGATGGGTGGGATAGACTGGTTCTGAAAAACCTGCCTGACTGCTCTTCTGTATCAGAGTCCCTAACAGTGAAGGATGCAGAGGCGCCCTGATGAACTGAAATATCTTTGGTTCTCCAAGAGCCCTCATTTCTTAAAACCCCTGCAAGTGGCATTCAACATCAGATAGTGGTGCATCAGGGTTCCTGGGCTGGACCATTGGAATTCAAGGTTAGAGAGTTCAGTTTGTGCCCTGTGATACACAGTGGATTTTCCTAGCACAAGCTACATTTCAGCCAGTCCTGGAGTTTTGCACTTTCTGATCAGGAATGCAGGGACTTTGAAAGAAAAGGTATTTTGGCCTCACCCTTCATGAGATTACACAATGTTACTACTACGTTTATTGAGCAGTGTGTACTTTACCTTTTGATTCTTTCAAAGTTGGATGGTAATAAGTTTACATTCTCCTTTTCAATCTGACATTTGAGGACAATTAGACCCAGGGAAGTTCAATGATGAATTGGTGACTGAGGCAGATGAGTAAGCACCTGGGGCTCTTGGTTTTTAGGACAGGGCTTTTAGTGCACATGCCGACTCCCAGTGACACTGGGTCCAGGAGGCCCAGAACCTGGTCCAGAGGTATTGGTAACAGTGCTATTGTACTGTTCGAAGGGCAATCAAATGAATCAAATTTCCTTCTTTTATTCTTTTCTTTTTACCTTTCTCTTTCCTTCTTCTTCTTTCTCTTTGTCTTTTAGGGAAATCAGGTGGGGAAAACGTCTGTAGAACATTTTTCCCTCCAATTAAAAGAATGTAAAAACTCTATCTAATAACAGGTTTTCATTAAGTCCTTATATAAGTGAAAAAATTAAAAGCTCAGAAATCAAGTGATTTGATCTAAGTAAAAAGTCAAAGAGAGAGAAAATGTGAGAAAAACAGGTTTCCTGATTCCCGGTAAGGTGCTTACGTTGCCGTAAACCTGTTATTCATCCATCCAGCCACTCAGCAAGTCAGCCGCCCAGCTAGTTGGCCAGCCTGTCAATTTATTAGTCATATAGTCAATGCCAACACCATGTGTCCAGAATCTTTAATAAACGAGGCAGATCTCTTCATTTGTTCTTTCTGTTGGCTCTTCGGCTATTGATTGAGATTGGAGCAGTTGACCAGACCACCCTTTGGGCTGACAGAAGTTGGAAATTGTCTATTTAGTTGAGAGAACACTTGCCTGTACCTCAGTGCTTGGTCTTTTTAGGTCAAGGGGATGGTAAAACCAGTGATGAGTAATTTTTTCCCCCCACAGATTTGCCTTTTCTTTTGGTTATGTCCTTTTTTGTCCCCACTATTTCCAGAACTCTTTAGGGTGTCAGGATGCATTTACTTTGGTAATGCGATCAGCCTATGGCAGCAGCATAGTTCTTCCTCTGCGTTGTTACCCTTCCCTCTTAGCAGGGGTTCCCAGGACAAGTTCCACACAATAAAAGAAGTTAATGGGTCTTATACACTAAAAACAAGTGCCGTAATCAAGTAAATTTGGAAAATGGTGGATTAAATAAAGCTGAACACTTACTGCAGCACCTTTCATGGCCTTCAATCTAATTTCTATCAATTTCCTGGATAGCAATTGAGTGAGAAGTGTTTTCAAATCCATTTGATCATACAGCACTATTTTGGGGACTGTACTTAGATCTCTTGATATCATTTTGAAAGCACTGTCTTAAAATTTTCCCTCTACTATTTAAAGCAAATAGTACATATTTAGGACTTTGTTCAGGGAGACTGATGTAATAAGAAAGGATCCAATTATTTGCTTGTTTTAATCATAAACTAAAGCTTTGGGTTTTTTTTTTTTTTTTTTGTACCAGGGATTGAATCCAAAGATGCTTTACAACTGAGCCCATCCTACTTTTTATTTATTTTATTTATTTTGGTACTGGAGAGTGAACTCAGGGGTACTCGACCACTGAGCCACATCCCCAGCCCTATTTTGTATTTTATTTAGAGATGGGGTCTCACTGAGTTGCTTAGCACATCACTTTTGCTGAGACTGGCTTTTTTTTTTTTTTTTTTTTTTTTTTGGTACCGGGGGTTGAACTCAGCGGCACTCGACCACTGGGTCACATCCCTAGCCCTTTTTTGTATTTTATTAGAGACAGGGTCTCACTGAGTTGCTAAGTGCCTCGCCATTGCTGAGGCTGGCTTTGAACTCGCGATCCTCCTGCCTCAGCCTCCCAAAGTGCTGGGATTACAGGCGTGCGCCACCGCGCCCGGCTGAGACTGGCTTTGAACCCATGATTTTCCTGTCTCAACCTGAGCCACTGGCATTACAGACATGCACCACCACACTGGCTTGATCGCAAGTGTTGTTCATAGACACCTGACTCTAAAGAAGAGAGAAAAACTTAGATTGAGAAATGTTTGTATATGAAAATAGGAATGTGAACAGGGCCCTTAGCAAGATTTTCTCAATGATATTCTAGGAGTTCATCCTTGCTGTGTCTTTGGCCAGTGACATTTATAAAGCAAAGCCAATGTGAAGCTTCCAGAGACTGTTCATATGGAATTACATGGGCTGAGTCCAGGCGCTGGCTTCCTTCTGCTGGAATCAGGTCAGGGTGAATATTATCCAAGTGTGATTTAACTCTTGCTCCTTCTCTTCAGAAACCATTTGCTACTTGATAGGACTCAGACTGTTTATTACCAATTAACTCTATTGTGAAGGAGTATTTCAGTATTTCATTTCCTTGTGTTTATTGGAAAAGATTTTAAAAGGCTACTGGCAAAGATGCCAGTGCGATCGGAGTGTGAAGGTACGTCTGCAAAAGTTCTTTCTCATGCTCATCCTATTCTGTCTTGCAACTTACATTTGGAGCATCAGAGGGAAGGAGGGAGACCAGTTGCAGGTTTTCATGCCCTGCCCCTCCACCTCTGAGTCTTTCTCAGCCTGGTGCACAGTCAGGATTTCTGGGTTCCTCTTGGCTAATAAATCCCCACTGAGATGTATGGATGTCCTGAGTTCTTGGAGGCTGGCATTGTAGACGAGTGCTGTGGAGGAGGCATTCTTTAATCCAGAGGGGGACATTTCAGCCTCTGGAATTTTCTCATATTAATGACAGGTGAAGATTGATTTCTTTAGTCAGGAGGACTCTTACATACCAGGTGCTCACTTGTGACCAGGCTATGACTGAGCCCATGTTCTATAAAGGGCAAGGGTCCTTCAATGGTGGGTCACGACCTGACTCATTAGGCTGAACAGACATGTCTCTAGAGGACCTCGCATTTGAAATGCTAGTGTCCCCACTCTGTGAGGGATTAGTGCTTTAAAGGAAAAACAGGCCATAAATCACTGAGGAATTTTATGGCACAGTCCAAAGCTCAGATTGGAAGCCAAGGAAATATAAAACTCCAGCTTCTTACATGGGGAATCAAGTGGAAGGAGAGATGGCATTCTGAAAAGAGAGGGGGACTGTTGGAGGAAAGATGGGGGGGGAAGGAGACCTAATCAGTCTTTAGAAACCCTTGTTCTTGCGTCTTGGAGGAGTGGGGATAATGCTGGGCCTCACCTTCATGACCTTGAAGGAAGAATGTATCAGGTGATGGAACTTTTTGTCTGGGAAATGGACAAGAGAAGTGATTATCTTTGGTAGCATGATTTTGTGTGTGTGTGTGTGTGTGTGTGTGTGTGTGTGTGTGTGTTGGGATTGTGCCTGTTATAAATTCAGGATCTTTATTTCCATTTGACTTGGGTCTTCCACACACCTGACTCTAATTCAATGTGGGTTAAATGTCAGAGAAGGAAAGGAAGGGGGTGAGGTAGGAGTGTTGGAGCTGGCGGAGCAGGGAGAAAGAAATCCTTGGGACTGGACTTAATCATCCTTTATAAAAAGCAATCCAGAACATTGTAAGATTGCAAAGCAGAATAGAATCAGTATGAGAAAGTACTTTGTTGACATACATTAAGCAGTCTCCTTTCCAGAAAATGTTCTTCCGGCCAGGAAGACCCAGTGTGCTCCTTAGCATCTTAGCTGATGCCTTCAGCTCTTCTCAGCTTTTCTCTTCCTCAGTGAATAAAAACGATGCTGTTTTAAAGTCTTTGCTTTCATGCTTCTATCCCATCTTTTACTCAGGGGCAGTGAGGGCAGTTGTGACCCATTTTGGGGAGATAAATACAGTCATTTCACTGTCATTTATCATTTTAGAACTGGAGTGAATCTAAATGAATCATAACAGATGCATTTAATAAATTATTCTCCTGGGCATTGGCTAATTTTAAACCAGTCTGACAAGTTTCAAGGTCCATGTGGTTTAGGGAGATTCAGTGGTGCGTTTCCCGGTTTGGTTGCCCCTTATTTCCACCCAGCCTTTTCAGCATGCTGGTCTACTTGGCATGGTTATCTTGAATCATCTTAGGTGGAGAGGAGGAGAGGATGGGAGGGGTTGGGCTGAAGGTCATGCATGAAGAGTTCAGGCCTCTGCTCGTCACCTGGCACCACTCAGAATTCCCAGGGGTCTTTCGGGAGCTGATCTTTAGCTCACAGATGGTCCTGGACCTGGGAGGGAGGAAGCCATCCACCAAGAAGCTTCCAGCTGGCAGGTTGGGCCCGGTGGGGAGAGGGTGAGCACTGGTTGGGAAGGCAGCTCAGCATCTTGTTCCCCATCCTCAGAGTTGCTGCCTCCATCCAGGCTCTGAGGCTAGAAACTACTGTCCCTGGCAGCAGCTCCACCTTGATTTTTCTGCCTTGGCTCCATAATCCTGGCGGTTAATGACACCAGTTGCTGACTTGGTTTTTTGTTTGCTTGGGGAAGTCTCTATCCTTTCCTTTTTCTTCCTAGGACAAAGCAGGCACTAGTGTGGGGGGATCTTTTTGGTCTTGGGAAGTTCAGGGGCCTCCATGATGGCTTCACTGGAGGCCTCATCACCTGGTCATTACCTGGTCATTACCTGGTTTCCCAGTCCCAGGATGGAACCCCCTGTTGCTTCTCTGCTGGGTGTTTGACTCCACTCTATAGCTCACCCCACAGGTTTCCCCAGCAGTCTGCTTCTTGTACCTGTTTACCTCATAATGCAAATATTACAGTGATCAAAATGTTATTCTCAAAAAGAGTTTTAAAAACCAAAATGAGTGCAACACAACAACTTAAAACATTTCAATACTTTTTAAAAAGGATTTAGAGCCTCTGCCCACTCTCTCTCTCTCCCCCTCCCTCCCTCCCTTTCTTTCTTGGATTGAAACCAGGGATGCTTAACCACTGAACCACATCCCCAGCCCTTTTAAAAAGTATTTCATTTTGAGACAGGGTCTTGCTAAGTTGCTTAGGGCCTTGCTAAATTACTGAGGCTGTCTTTGAACTTGTGAGCCTCTTGCCTCAGCCTCCTGAGCCACTGGGATTATAGGTGTGCCCCACCAGCAGCCTTTCCCCTTTTTAACATGAGCAGTTCAGAATGACATCAGTAAGGATAGTATCTTTGCTAGAAGAGGAAAACCAAGTCTAAGACAAGAGTATGGATCAAGAAGAGGGTGGTTCTACTATGAAATAAGTTCTGATCCATATACCAGAGAAAAGCCAGAAAGGCTGTCAGTGGGTGTAAGTGCCAGTCATTGCCTGTTGCGTTCTTGAGGGGACATATGTATTGTTCCATTGTGATGAAGGGTTGTTATATTGCAAAGGGTAGTTAGTGACAAGCTCAGCACAGGTTTTAGAGAGGTGAGGAGTCACAGCAGCATATACCCATCTTCTTGTGGTCAGTCACTGCCAGTCAGGGAAGGCATCCAGTCTCTATCCTTTCCTTTTTCTTCCTAGTTTCTAGATCATTCATTCATTCAACAAGCCATTAGGGAGACCCTGTCATGTGCTGGGTGTCAAGCTAGATCCTGGGGACATAAGTCAGAACATGATAAATATGGACCCTGGCCTTGGAGGGCTTACACACAAATTGTGGGACAGATAAGCAAAGGACCAGTTTATATCCATTATGAAAAGTGTTGTGATGGATGCCACAGGAGCACTTATAAAGAGCCCATCCCAGATGTGTGGTGCTGGGAAGGCTTTTGGGGGGTGGTCACATTTAAGTATAGAGACCTGAAAGGAAAAGCTGAAAATAATTTATTGTGGCTGAGCTCTGAAGTGTGGGAGTGAGTTGGAGGCATGAGGACAAGTCAGATTTCTTTTGCGCTAGCCTGTCTTCCTGCCTGCCTTCTTCCTGAGTTAGCCCTGGAATTATGAGTGGCTGCTTCAGGTGAATAGGAATCTGGGGGGTTGAGCTTTATTCTGTGGGTAATGGGTGGCCAGTGAAGGATTTTGAAGCAAGGGAAATAAGAGCCTCACCAGATTTGAATTTTATTTATTTTCCTGGAGAATGGACTAAGATGAATTTAAAAAGGTAGGTGCTATTGAGTCAGTCAGTTAAAGGGAGCCTGTCAAGTACCACTTACTGAGTATCTGACTTCAGTAAATGGTGGCCACTGGCTTCTTTGGTGATGGCTTTAGATTTGCTTTGGGAAATTCTGTTTCCTTGTTATGGCTGATTAAGGTGGGCAGCAAAGAGGACAAGTGGAAGTGAGTGATGTCACAGAAGATCTGAAGAGGTGACAGGAACTGGTCTGAGTACACCAACAGTCCTTTCTGCTCTTTTATCTGCCCCTGAAATGTCAGTGTCAGTGTCAATTCCACTTTCATTTGGAGTCGAGGAGCCTTAGAGAACCTGATCTAACAAGTTGGTGGTTCACCCGCGGATCCAGGAAGAAAGTTTTTTTTCTTTTTGATAACCAGAAAGTTTCCAAACTTGTCTCTTCTTCCTTCCTCACCTATTCCTTTTTGGTTTTCTTGGGAGCTGGTTGTATGTCATTGAAATTTTGGGTTTTCTTTTTAAAATCTTTTTAATAGTATATAAATAAAATAAAAAATCTTTTTAATAGTTCATAAATGTTCAGAATATACCATATAATTCTTATTAATTATTTAATGCATAAAAAACTTTGTGTTTTTGTTTACTTTTTGTGTGTATGTGTGTGCGCACGTGCACGCGCGTGCTAGGAATTGAACCCAGGGCCTTGCTAGGCAAGTCCGTAGCTACCCCTGAGCTATACTCCTGGTCTCCAAATATTCTGTTTTCCCCACATTTTTAATTGGTGCATTGTAGTTGTACATAATAATGGGATTTGTTGTTACACATTCATACATGCATACAATATAACAATATAATTTCTGGCCCCAAAATATTCTTAAAATATCATTTTTTTAAAATTAAAGGGCCCCCAAAAAGTTACAATTTTTAAAATTTTGACAGTTGGTTCTGGTGGTAATGTAGAATTTTGGTAATCTTACTGAGGGATTAGGTTTAAAAAATTTCCCCAAAGTCATTGTATTCTGAACATTACAAATGTTTTACAACTGTTGTTGCCAAATAAAAAAAATCCATTTGCTAGTTAAGGTGGCCAGTCATTTTCAAACTTTTTTCTCATTGTAAGGGCATAGAGTAAACATATATTATATGAAGAGATCTTTAAAACATGTTTTTTAGTTGTAGATGGATACCATATCTTTATTTTATTTATTTATTTATTTATTTATTTATTTATTTATTTATTTATTTATTTTATGTGGCGCTCAGGATTGAACCCAGTGCCTCATGCATGCGTGGCAAGTGCTTAATCATTGAGCTACAACCCCAGCCCATGAAGAGATCTTATAGATGAGAATGAAAAAGGCACCAGTGTCTATATTAAGGGAAATTGGAGGGAATCTTTCTTTCAAGGTAACTAAATTACTTGCTATCCAGAACTTTATCCTGGGTTATCTGGAAATGTTTTTCATTACTCTTGAGTTTTACCTCAGCCTCAGTGAATGCTAAGAGTTCACAGATACCATGCATTTTTAAATTTCAGGAGTCATGGGCAGAGGAATGCAACTTTGGGAATTTATGAAACTTAAAGCAAGTACAATGAAGAAATACCTTTTCCTTTTGTCCCTGGTCTGTTCTCATTTCATTGTCTCATGTTATCAACAAGATCCTTCCTTGGAGAGGCTTAGACAAGTGGAAAGTTTCTCATTTTGAAGTTAGTTGTTTTTTAATTGGTCATGCCAAAGAAAGGCTTACGTGGATTCTGGAAGACAAAATATGTCATTGTTTTTTTCATGAATGTCCAACTTCTACATAGCTGACTGGATATTGTTCAAATTTTCCAAAAGGAGGGAGGGAGGGAGGGAGGGAGAGAGAGAGAGAGAGAGAGAGAGAGAGAGAGAGAGAGAGGGAGAGAGGGAGAGAAACACCCTCACTTTGGATCTGAAGTTAGTCATGGAAAATTTTGTCCTGAAAGGATAATTCTTCATAAATTTGCAAGCAGCAAATGGCAATGTGGCTACAATAGAAACTGCTCCCAGGCGTTCATAGACAATGCCCTGCTGCAAACACTGAGTTAGAGACAGGTATTAGATCTTAAAAAAAAAAAAAAAAAAAAAAAAAAAAAAAGCAGTATTTAAAACCTAATTGTTTATTTCCATGGAAGTTGGGATTTTTTTCCCTCTAAGATCTACACTCAGAAAGGCATGGGCTTCTACTTTATCTCTATTCCAAGTTAATTCACAATCTTTTACAGCGTGCCTACTGTTGAAAGGTGGTGTTGCTAAGGGAAAATCTGCCCTTGGTTTGCAGTCCATTTGGGAAAATAAAGTGCACATGTATTAAAATCTCACTCTTTTGTTATAATACAGATGATATAGACAGGAAGCAGTATGGCTCTCAGGAGTTCAAGCTCATGGGTAGATGTGCTATAATAGTCAGAGGAGTCTTCCAGGGAGCAGAAGAACTTGAATAACAGGTGAATAACAGATGGAGTGGGTTGGGATAATGCATGGAAGTGGGTCTATGTGGAATACTTACTTGAATAGGGGTTGTTGAGAGGAGGATTGGTGACCTCCAAGAACAGGGAGCCTGGAGCCTGTGGGTATACATGGAGCTCTTCTGTGGGTTTGTTGATTGACCTCTGTAGGCACATTAACCTTTCTTCATCTAGTTTCCCTCCAAGTAGGGCAGAGAGGACTGGCCCAGCTCAGCTCTTACAAGTCTGACGAAGGACTGTGCAACTGGACGGTGAAGTCCTAGTGGAGCAGAGGGCACAAGGAGTTTCTTTCCCAAATCTAGGCTCTGCCTGTCTTCTGATTTTGTTTCATGGTGTTAGATCTTGGAAGAGACTTAGCATCTCTGAGATTTGATGACTGTTCAGAGACAAGCCAAGAGAAAGGGTCAGTGATAAGCAGGGTCGTGTTGGGATGAAGGGTTAGGGCATAAGTCTGCGGCCAACATGCACAGGCCTGTGCTCACAGGTCTGGACACAACGTCCAGACAGGTCATGGTGGTGGGTGCTTCGGTAGTGGTGCTTTAAACCTCTAGTAGTTCCCAACTTTGTTGGATTCAAATGGTGAGCATCAGCAGTCTTCAGTGGACTATCAGCAAGAGTTCCAGGTAGGAGATCTGGTTCATTAGGGCTGACAGAATGGTATAAGCATGCCCATGCTCTGTATGACCCTCTCTCCCCCACTGGGATTTAGAATGGAAAAAGAGGCTCATGCTCCTGATATGCCAAATATGAGCAAACCTATGGTGGGGATGCTGTCCCTGGCCCTTTAAGCTCCAAAGTGCTCCTCTGAGTGATGGTTTTATGGTGCCCAGGGTTAAACATTAAAGTTGGATTGTTTACAGGCTCAGGACTTGGAGAGCCTAACTGGGAAAGAAAAAGACAGTGTGATAAAGCAGTGTGACTGCTGCCACCAGGCCCCAACTCACTCTCAGATACAGACACGCACGTGTGCCTAAGACAGCTTGCTGTTGCATGGTTTGGGGGGAGAGTAGAAAACCTTTCCATAAGTAAGCCCAGTATAGCACCCTTCCAACAGCTTATACCTTCCACCTTGTGAAGTTAAATAAGAAGAGAAGGTTTCTCTAAAGGTGCTTATAATGAAAGCCAGACTAACCTGTCAAACAATTAGTGCCAACTTAGATCCTCAGAAGTTCCACAGCCTATCTGTTCTTCTTTCAACAGACATTTATTGACTCCCTACTGTGTTGCAGGCCCTGCCTTAGAGGTTTAGATGTTAAAGCTCTAGTAACTTGGCTATTACAATCTATAAATGTCTTTTAAAGACATGGCGATTTCGTCATATAATTACTCTGGCCACTCTTCATTTGCCTCTTGGTGGGGAGTAATTGTGATTGAGTGTATAAGGCAACATAGTTACCCCAAATTTTAACCAGGTGGTTTTTAAATTGCTACTTGGAAAATGGTCCTATTAGATCTGTCTATTAAACTGAGTCATGAAATGTTCAGAGCACCCAGGTACGAATCCACCATGCGCCAGTCAGATCTGTTTGGGTTTTAACGTTTGTCGTGGTGGTAAATGCCCCCTGGATGCCCTGGGCCATTTCATCCAGGATCATGTTCCACAGTGTTGCCGACCGTTGTCCTTATTCCTTCCTCAGCCTGAGGGTGGGGCCAGAGAAACCAGAACTAGGGGTATTTCTTGATGACATACCTGTCATGCCCACAGCAGTGGACATAAGTGGACACCACCTGTGGGACTTTGAACCCTGAGGACTACAAGGAGTGCCTGCTCCATGGCCACAGTGGCATCATGGCTGGTCCTCCCTGGTGCACAGCCAGCAGTCCCATTCCTGTAACCCGCATTGTCTGAGTCACTCATTTGGCACTTACGACATCCTGTCTTAGGTTATTAGTAACCTTGGTGTTCGTTTCTCCTCCCAGCTGTACTGGTGGTGGGGACCCAGAGTTTCCTTCCCCATTCAGATTTTCACCTGTGTTCTTTTTTTGGTACCAGGGATTGAACTCAGGGGCACTCGACCACTGGGCCACATCCCCAGCCCTATTTTGTATTTTATTAGAGACAGGGTCTCACTGAGTTGCTAAGTGCCTTACCATTGCTGAGGCTGGCTTTGAACTTGTGATCCTCCTGCCTCAGCCTCCCAAGTGCTGGGATTACCGGCATGCGCCACCACGCCCAGCTTTTGCCTGTGTTCTTTATGGGGAACAACTTGCTTTTTGTCCATATTACGAAATGGGGATGATTAACTTGTTAAAATAAAAGGATTGTTCATTCCACTAATTATGAATTGTTGTATTGAACTTGTGTTTGAAACAGCTCTATTGAGAACGTCATTGACAAATAATAAGTCACATATATACTTATTTATTTATTTTTTGGTACTTGGGGTTGAACCAAGGGGTGATTAACCACTGAGCCATATTTACAGCCCTTTTTTAATATTTTGTTAGAGACAGGGTCTTGATGAGTTGCTTAGGGCCTTACTAGGTTGCTGATGTTGGGTTTGAACTCACAATCCTCCTGCCTCAGCCTCCTGAATTGCTGGGATTACATGCATGTGCCACTGCACCTGGGTAAATCATTTATTTAAAGTGTACAGTTTTTTTTAAAGTTTGAATTTGATAACTTGATTTTTTATTCATTTTTTTCCCCAGTAACATTCAGTGAGCACCAATTATATGTGTTACCTATCTGAGGACAAGAGGCAGAGGCCTCTGAAAGGGCGCTTGTGTTGGTGGTAGTGGGGTGATTTGGCTTCCAGATGACTTGCAGATTCTAGTTTTCTGCCCTAGTGACTTGAGGTAGGTGTTCCTGGCATGTAAACAAATCCTGTTCATCAGAGGTCATGTGTGCATAGTCATGAAGTGTTCATCTCTGTGCCCTTTACCAAAAATAATTTTATTTATTTATTTTTAGTGAAGGAAAGTTTATAATGACATTCGTAATTCTGGGCATTTTTATCCTCTTGACAAATCCGGCAAAGATTTTACTTCCTGCATGCAACAATGCTGGCTGGCCAAGGCTTGGTTAAAAGGTTCAGGTGGGAAAGTAACTTGACATTTCCTGTCGTTGCAGAATCTCTTTCTCCCCAGATCTTTCTTTGATTCTCAAATGGGCTGAGCAAGTCTTGCAAGGTAATTCAGTGCCAGAGCAGACCAGCTGAGTTTTAATTGATTCTAATTAGCACCCCCATAGACTAGAACATTTTTTTTTTTTTTTTCCTAAGCAGTCAGCCAAGTGGCATTGGGATATGTGAGACATCTTTCTTTGGAATCATCAAAAGGGCAAAACTATTTTCAGTCTCGGTCTCTGCAAGTTCTTCTTTTCTCAGAAATAGAGAGGAAGTGAGATAAGGAAAACAAAATACCTGGGAAGTTAAGGACTAGATGGTATGTATACATTCTAGACCCAGGTGAGGGCCTCGTACAGCAGAGAGAAGATGCTAAAGGTCTTCATTCTCAAGTTCCTTTGACTCTAAGTTAGAAAGAATGAGAGATGGGGTATAATCAAGACTTCCTGTCTCATGGGAGCTGGGAAATGTATTTTGGGAGCAAGATTTATGGCCATTTCAGAAAGCACCTTTTTACCTTGAAGAAGTCATTAGACCTGGAACTGCAGATTGATGCTAAAAGAATAAAGTCTAAAGAAAAAGTCCACAGATGGTTTTCAGTGCTCCCCTCGGCCATGTTCAATCTGGATCCAGGGCTGCCCTTAGTACTAGTTGCTCCTGCTTCCCTGTCCTTGGCTAGAACACATTTTCCACTGAGGGACAATTAAGCTGGCAGCCAATTCTCTCTCTCTTTCTTTCTTTCTTTCTTTCTTTCTTCTTTTCTTTCTTCCTTCCTTCCTTCCTTCCTTCCTTCCTTCCTTCCTTCCTTCCTTCCTTTTTTACTTTTACTGTTGGGGATTGAACCCAGGGGTGCTCTATCACTGAGTTGTACCCCCAGCTCGCTCTCGCTCTCTCTCTCTCTCTCTCTTCTTTTAATTGTGAGACAGGCTCCTGCTAGATTGCTCAGGTTGGCTTCAGGAACTTGCTATCCCTCCTGTCTTAGCCTGTGGAGTAGCTGGAACTATAGGTATGCACTAAAATGCCTGGTTGACATTTATTTTTTTACAAAAATTCCACAATTGGACAGTAACAATGCTGGTTTTTCTTTTCTTTTTAATTGTTTCTTACCATCTTATAAATAGAATGTTATTTATGAAATTCCTGCTTTTTGATGTTTGTTAGGTTTTCTTTGGACTTCTTTATAGACAAATGTTATCAGTAACACTGTTTATTAATCACATTTTTTGCTGGTGATATGTGGGACTCTTTCTGGCATTTTTTTTTTTTTTTGTTGTTTTTTCAGTATAGGGGGTTGAACCCAAGGGCACTCTACCACTGAGTTACATTCCCCAGCCCTTTTTATTTTTGATTTTGAGACAGGATTTCACTAAGTTGCTGAGGGTCTTACTATGTTGCTGAGGCTGTCTTGAACTTACGATCCTCCTGCTTCAGCCTCCTGAGTTGTTGGGATTACAGGCTTATGCCACTGTACTTGCCTTGTAGCCAATTCTCCATCACATGTGGTGGTGGGTGTGGGAAGCTAAATTCATGATCAACCCAAGCCCTCACTAGCCAGCAGGATGTAAACATCCTTGTCATTTGAACTCCATAAGCAACCCATAAGCAATGTCAGAGCACACCTGGCTTAGCCATGGGGGTGGGAGGGAGGATAGGTTGTGTTAGAGTTGGACAGAGGTGTAACGTCAAGTGGGAGCCTGTTTCCTCCTCTCCGGTGATGTGATGGCCTGTCTCCACCTCAGGGACTTGCTCTCAGTAACATCTGCCATCAACTGCTTAGAGCCCCATGTGGATATAAGTCGCTGGCCCCTTTTTCTGAGTGTGTAGTCAGAGGAGGAGCTGAGGCTGAACTTTGTTTCTCCTTTCTCTTTTCCACTGGTCAGAGGTAGGGATGCTTTCTGTGATGTGCACGGGGTGGCCCACCAGTGTGAGGAGGGAATGCACAGGACTCTCATGCCCCCACCCAACCACATTTGTCATTACAAATAGGATCTGTGTGGCTGGCAGCGAGCTGGCTGTAGGCACCATGCAGAAGAAACAGAAGGTAGAGTGTCACAGGTGAGGCAAAGCTAGATCCGGAAGGATGGAAGATGCCTGCAGTGGCCCTGGCACTGGTTAGATTTTCTATCCCTGGCTTTGTCCTCATCCCCTGTCCCTGCTCTTTGTGGTCTGAAACTTGGCCAAAAGATCAGGAAGGTGCTGGACCATGATGACAAGCAAAGGGCCATGTAACCTCCACACTGGCCGAGGACTCAGGTAACCAAGAGTTGGCTGAAGGGAAGGGCTGGATTTCTGTGTGTCAAAGATACAGATCAGTTCTTTGCTGAAAATGGCAATTATTGTTATTAAGTTGACCAACCAATGTTTGTGGAAAACTTCCTGTATGCTTGGGACTGAGTCGGATCTTATATTATTTAAACAGCTCCTTATAGTCACTGTAGACTACAGTGATTTCTTAGGGGAAAAAAAAGGTTAGCTTTGCCCACTTGCATAAATGCCCTCATTTGAATTCTCTTCACTTCTAGCCAGTTACTCAGCATATATTTCCTGAAAGCAGAAGAGCCTTGACTGCTATGATTCAAATAATGGCCATTGTGCCAGGAGGGAGTGCCAGGGAGTTAATTAAAGCTAACAAAGAAATTGCCAGGTTCTCTAGGGCAAGAAAAATAGTCTTCTTTTCCCCTCATGCTTTTGATAACATCATGTAAACTATAGGTGTTTCTTTCATGTCACTCAGTGTTGGTCATTCAGCAAATATTTATTGAATGTCCACTGTGTCTGGTGATGCTGAGTAGACATCAGGAATGGAGCAGGACTGGCACACTGATGCCCTCAGCGGGGCAGAGTGGAGGAGAAGGTAAGGCTTCCTTGCAAGGCCCAGAAAGGGTGCTGGACCTGCTTCTATGGTGACCAGGTAGGGTGCCATCCAGTATATAGGGTTAAGAGTGTTTGCATGTGACAGAAAAACCAACTCGATAGCTTAAAGACACAAGCTTTAATTTTTTCAGAGGTAACAAGTCTTGATCAGGGCTCTTGTGATGTTACATGAAGCTGGTAGGATCCAGGCTCCATCCAGTTTTCTACTCCACCATCCCTAAAGTGTGGCTCTCATTCAAATGGTATAAATGGCTGCTGGAGCTTCAGCGATCACATATTTATCCAGGATAAAGGTGAGGATAAGGGCATTTTTTCTTATTGTTAAGGAAGAATGGAAAATATAGTTTTTATTTCATGTTTATAGATAAAAATTGTGAGGTTTATTACTAAGGAAAAAGGGGAGAATGGATATCGAGACAGACAACTAGCAGTCTTCCCCAAGTATGGGGTGTAGTGGTAGGGGAGGACCTTGTAAGAACATGGGATGTGACTCTAGCCTTCCTGGATTGGATAGCATTTAGATGAGACTGGCTGGTATGCTGTGGTAGATATGGCTATAATAGTTTGTGAAGGTGCGACATTCGCAGCTTAGTCACTCTCTACCCATGGAATGAACCCTGACTACCCAGTAGTCCCAAGAAGCAAGTTATATTGTAGTAGCTTCTAGTTATTATTATTATTAAAAATTTTAAGTAGGGGAGATTTGGCAGGAAAAAAAATATGGAGAATCACATGAGGAGGTTCGTAGAATGAGCTCTTTGTCTCTTATCTTGCATTTGTCCTACCTGAAACACACCTGGCCCTATAAAACATGGCAGGTTTTAAAGGGGAGGGGGAGGCAAGCAGTGACCCAGAGGGCCTGAGCAGGGAAAATGCAGTCGGAGGAGCCCAAAGAAAAGCGTTTCTTCTTTATAATTTTCCAGCTTCTGTTCTGTTTCACGTAGACCTCAGAGCAGAAATCAGCAATTTGATTTTCTCCCTTCCTCTCCTCCCCTCAGGGTTTGCAGAGCATAGAGCCAGCAGATTACATGGGTCTTTGAGGGGTCACGCTGCTGAAGATAAGGACATCTGCTCCCACCACCTTTAGTAAACCCTGTTCTGTAGGGACTAGCTAATGTACTGGGACAAAAGAAATAGAATATGCATGGGGAATAATGTACACATTACGTATATATGATGTGCTTACATACCAGATAATATACTGATTACCAAAAGTAAGAGGAAACAGTGAGGTGGTTTGGTATGAAATAAATATTCAAAGTAGGCTTAAAGAAGAATAATCAGATTGAAAATAGCAAGGAAGCAAAGATCCTATTAAAGGTAAGGGTAAGTGAGACTAATAAAGATAAGCTTGCTTTGCCAGATATTACATATTCTAAACCTTATTATATATAATTAAGTGGTACTTGAAAAGATATCCAATTAAGATGATATATGAAAAGACATAGAGATCAATACTATGAATAGAATTTAGAACTAGACACTAGTATACGTGGAAAACATGTCTTTAGTGGCCTTTGTTTGTTTGTTTATTTATTTATATTTTTTTGTACTGGGGATTGAACCGTGGCTGCTCTACCACTGAGCTACATCCCTAGCTCTTTTTATTTTGAGAGAATCTTGCCAAGTTCCTGAAGCCAATCTTGAACTTGTGATGCTCCTGACTTATCCTCCTGAGTTGCTGGGATTACAGGTGTGCACCATTGCACCTGGCGTTAGTGGCCTTTTGTATCAGTGAGGAAATGATATTAAATGAACAGTTTGGGACAACTGGAGTAACCATCTGGAAAAACAAAAATTAGATCTATGCCTTGTTTCTTAGGTCAATGTGAATGCCAGATGGATCAAAAAATTAAATATTAAAAGTAGTAGAAGAAAAGAGAGAAGTTTAAAAAATCTTATGGTAGTACGGTCTTTCTAGGTATAACACAAACCCTGGAAATCATAAAGAGAAAATTGATCTATTAAATTTCAAAAAATCAAAAAACATGGGCTGATGGATATCTAAATCCCTAACAGCTTCATGAACCACCATAAATAAAGTAAAAAGAAACAATGAACTGACAGTCACGCACAAAAACCAGAGGACTAATATCCTTAACTTATAAAGAGCTCTAATGAGTTACTAGGAAAAGATTAATAAAATAATGGAAAAATGGAGAAAAGGCATAAAAAGGTAACTGACAGAGAAAAGACATTCAAATGACTCAAGTATATAAAAAGGTATTCAACATAGAGTGAGTACTCTTTTTTCAACTATTATAATGGTAAACATAAAAAATTAACAGTGAGGATGGAGAGAACCAGACATCCATATTTAGTAGGAGCACAAATTGAGATGACTTTGATAGTGGATGCTTTGATAATCTTTACCTTTTTTTTTTTTTTTTTCTGGTGCTGGTGATTGCATCCAGGGCCTCACACATGCTAAGCATGTGCTACCACTGAGTTAACACTCCCAGCCCCAATAATCTTTATCAAAATGAAAAATACACATACCCATTAACTCAATAATTTCAACTCCAGAAATTTTATCCGACACAATTATGTGTGTGCAAAGACACATATGAGATTATTCACTGCAGCATTCAAATGTCTTTTATTACTTGGAATTTCATACCACTTATCTGTGAGATCAGAATAAGATTCTAGTTTCCTGACACTTGACGTGCTGGTAATGGGGCATCTCAGAAGTAGACGAGGCTGCCTGAAAGAAGAAAAATATTCTCTAAATTTAGGACATTATTCTGGCATTTCAGACAAAGAAGCCCTCCTCATCAGGTAATAGGCTATGCTTTGAATTGCCTGGGCAAAGACAGCCCAGTCATGGATTGTGCTTACATCTGCACCAACAGAAGCATTTTGGTGGCCATGGAGGTTGCTGGCAGCCTTTATAGCACTGGGCCCTGGGAGATGGAGCACCCGGATGGTGTGCCCCTCTTTGATTTGGGGGACTGTAGCTCTGGCTTTCTAACCGTGTCTCCAGGGGGACCCTACTCTAGGGGCCATCTTCTTATGTTCCAACTGAGGAGCCTGAGCCCTCGGATTGGACAACATTACATTCACACCAACATTAATTTGATTTAGATAATGATGCAACCTGTTACACAGTCCATCAACATAATTATAAGCAAGGAAATTGCTAAGAGAGGTCCCTGAGCAGTTGGAGGCCAGAAGGAAATATTTTCAATTAATTAATGGTGGACAGATAAAAAAAATTAATATTAAAAGAAAAGGACTCCCTAGAGTAAGATGTTGTAGCCCCTATCTGTCCAGAAAAGGGAAGAGAAAGGTAAGTTGGATGCCCAGACTTCGGTTTCAAGCTCTTTTCCTCTTTAAAATGTTATTTTAAAGTTGCCATGCTAGGTTTCCTTTCTTTTCCCGGCTTTAGCCTCAAAATAAATTTTGACAAAGTAACTTCTGGAAGTTTATAAACAGCAGAGGCTAGAATTGAACAAAATGAAGAGAATTTAACTTGGGTAAATACATTATGCATAAGAAACAGAACATCAGTCTGGGCTTTGTTAATGGCAAAAGCCTAAACCACCAAATGATTGTGTTGATTTTGTGGGTTTTTTGAAAGAGAGACCAAGTATTTAGACTCTCCCTGACTTATGTAACATCTCAGCCGTTGCATTGGTAAGTCAAGAAAAATAAGAAACAGAATTGGCTAAAATAAAGCTTCCTGTGTTGGAAGAATACACTTTTTTATTATTTGTTGTGATAATTTTATAAATTACACCTTTTGTGAATGTATTGATCCTTGAGTCAATGTGTGTTAGCCAAAGAGACTGTCATATCAGAAGGCTTCTGAGTGGCCTGTACAAGGCATGTGGCGTGATTCATTGGTTGCACACCAACAACATAAGAGTTGCTGCCAGTCTTTTGGGAGCCCACGTTTCAAAGCAGATAGCGTTGATGTGGCCAGAACATAAGAGCACAGGAAAAATGAACAAATGTCAAAGGCAACATATGAACCATAGGGCGTGCTTTGTTTCAGGGCAACCTCATAGATGAATAGCAGGGTTTAAGAAACCTAATAAGCTTTTCTTGCTTTACAAGAAGGGAGTGATTTTAGTACAACTCTTATAGCATGTTGGGATTAGAATTTGATTTATAAAAAGTCTAGATCACAGATCTCTTGTATAAAGCATTTCATATAAATGAAATAAAGACCTTTGATGATTCCCTTATCTAAGGAGCAGATTTCAGATAACCTTGGGCAACCGGAACAGGACCACAAATTAGAGGATGCTGTGGGACAGGACAAAGAACTGAAGTGAACTGAAGGGCAGGAGGTCTGGCCTCTAGTGACCTCAGGCTGCTCTCTGGACCTTGATTTCCTAATTGGTGAGACAAAGGTTTTAAGACAGTTTCCATGTCTTCTCCTTGTTAAAAAACTTGATAATGAAATCAGTTTTAACAAGGATTTATGTTGCTAAATATTACCATATAGTTATGTTTTATAAATATTTATATTTATTTTTTTTTTAAACTGGAGACTATCGTGCTCAGTGAGATAAACCAGTCCCCCAGAGTCAAAGGTCAAGTGTTTTCTCTAATATCCAAAATAAGGGGCAGGGGAAGAGAAGAAAGATCAGTGGAGTAAATGAAGGGGATTGAAGAGGAGGGAGGAGGGATGGGGTAATGAAAGAGAGTAGAATGAATCCGAACTTTCCTATGTATGTATATGAATATGCCACAGTAAATCTCACTATCATGTATATCCATGAGATAATAATTAAAAAAAAAACTATAAATAAATAGCAGAAAGATTAGTAGAGTAGAAGGGAGGGAAAGGGGAAGAACTGGGACTGAATTAGAAAAAATTATATTTCATGCTTTTATAATCATGTCAAAATGAATCCCAATGTTACGTATAACCAAAAAGGACAAATATAAAGGGAAAAAGGAAAAAATGTATTTTAATATTAAAATTTAATAAATATACATAATAAAAAAATTCAAACAGTAAAAAGGCAAACGGTTAAAAGTGAGTCTTGGTCTTGTCCCAAAGTCTCCCCAGCCATTCAGAGGCTGGTTCCTTATATATCCTTCCAGAAATATTCTGTGCATTCTAGAAGCATAATATGTGTGTATCTTTTGAAAACAAATGGCATAATCAGCGTGTACTCTATCCTACTTCTTGCTTTTTAGAAAAATTTTGGAAATTGTTATTATAGGTTCATCTTGATCTACTTTCTTCTCTGCAAAGACTATAGTATGGTAATCCATCATTCAATAATTAGTTTAACCAGTGTCTTGGTGAATATTTAGTTTATTTCCCTACATCTTCTCTTTAGTTCCCCACGGCCCTCAATTTTTATGACTTGAACATTTAATTTAAAAGGATGTCAGAGATGTCTAAGAAAAAACCGTTGCTACAAATTGGATATGGTGCTCCTTTTGGGAGATAAAGGCTCACAGTTATCGTCCCTGACCATGACTGCCTTGTTTCACATGTGGAGCAAGGAAAGGATGACACCACGGGCCCTGTGTCACCAAGGCAGGAGGGAGAGGAAGCCCCTCTTCTCGTGGAGCGATGGGGCTTTTGTGTTGTCATTTGACCCATGTAGGACCTGCTGCTCCTATGGATGACTGGGTCACTGCCAAAAGCTTTGGTCAGATTGGAGACCAAAACTTCCCTGCCTTTTAAACGAGTGTATACATGTAAGAGTTTAAAAAATTAAAAAGTTAAAAAAAATCACTGGGGTTACAGATGAACTCCTTACAGGGAATGTTGAGTATGGTGCCTGGAGCTGGAAGTGAGAGTAACAGGATGAGGGAGGTGGACGTCTGCGCATTTGTCCCTTTGGGTATGATGCTGTCCAGTGGAGAGACTAAGACACTTTTTAGGGGCTGGAGTTGGGGACAGTGGAAAGGCAGTCTCAGAGCATCCTGGTGCTCCCAGAGCTCCGGAGCACCAGCGTGGCACCAGCCACACTGAGTGGTCTTGAGGCAGATAGAACACATGCCTTAGGGTGCCCGCAGAGTAGGGACACTGCAGCCTCATCTTGGAGAAAATTTTATTTAATATTTACCAAAAAGCTTCAAATTAGTCGCCATGGGAAAAGCCTAGACTTTGTCGAACTTCCTTCTCTATGGCTCAGCGTTAGTTTTATTTAAAATCACCTACAGAGGGAACATCAAATGTCAGGACTGAGACTTAACAGCCATAACCTGACCGGAGTGGGGGGTCTTTGGGAAGCAGAGAGATGTGTCCATTTGTGGCCTGGCAGGGCAGTTTTCTGATCCCACCATGGGAGGAATGAGCCACGTGCATTTTCGTTACAGGACCCCCACCCCATCCTGGCCCCCAACTTCTCACCAGCATCACTTGATGTCCTCACAGGAACAGGCTGGGTGTTGCTGGCCTGCTGTGTTCCCAGGGAGATTGTGGATTTTCACTGTGACTCCTGAGTATTATTTATGGCCACCACACTGGTGGAGACTGACTGACAGACAGACACAGGCTCGGAGTGTGTCTCCTCTCTGTCCATCAAAACAGTTTTCAGGCTGCTCTCTGCATGTCAGTTTTCAGTGTGTGATCAAGAGAGGAAAGAGAAGAACCTATCGACATCTTCACAGGCTTCTCCCCAACCTGTCATTGCTAACATTTTGGTTCAAGTGTCCACTTCCTTGAATTGAAAGCGTTCAGTGTTTTGTATTGACATCTGATAATTATGCCCTAATTCACTTTGCATCTGAAAAGAGACATCATCTTTATCAGCCATCCCTCCCCACACTCCTTTAAGTGACTCTAATTTCTGCTGGCTGGTATTTGAGGTCATTAGCTCCATGGAAATGGGACCAGTGATAATGGGGACAAGGTCACAGCTTTGCAGCAGGCAGAGTCTCTTTCCTGTCGTGAACACCTGCAGGCCAGACAGCTGCTTGGACGATGTTTCCATGAGGCATGGCGGGGGCAAGTTAGTGGGGACAGGTGGCTTAAAACTCAGCCCATCTTAGTCTTTCTGGACACAGGACAAGGCTCTGAGGTTGTCCTGTTGTGCATTAGTAGTTCTATCTTAGAAAAGGATGGTTTAAATAGGAATATAACACACAAGTCTAAGGGATTAATTTTTAAGAATCTTCACTCAGGGAAAAATTCTCTGGGTGTTCAGGGTTCATTTGTTCATGTCTTCACTAAGAAGTTCATGAGTTTTAAGGACTCTGTGGACACTGAGGGGTCTGCAAAGAGCAAATAAGACATTGATCATACCTGTGTCATTCTCCCGGAACTGCCATAACAATGTACCACAGATTGTGTGGCTTATCGTAATGGAAATGTAATCTCTCCCAGTTCTGGAGGCTAGAGTCTAGAATCCGTGAGCTGGCAGGGTGTGCTTCCTCTGAAACCTGTCGAGGAGTCCTTCCTTGTCAATTCCAGACTCTGGTAGTCCCAGGCATTTCTTGGCTTGTGTTAACACAGCTCCACTTCTGTTTCTGTCTTTATATGGTAATCTTCCCTCCCTCTGTCTTCTCTCCTTTTCTCTTAAAGACAGCGAGTCATTGGATATAGGACCCATCCCTGTGCCCTCATGTTAACTTCACTACATTTGCAAAGACCTCATTTTCAAATCGGGTCACAGGTACTGGAGGTTAGGACTTCAGCATATCTTTTGGTGGTGGGGACACAATTCAAACTGTGGCACCACCTGTCTTTAGGAAGCTTCCAATTTAGTGAGGAAGCTGATGGAAAAGATGGAATCAGTGCAAAAAAAGAGGCCCAAGCATGGTACTATAAGAATCCAGTGGAAATTACCCACGTGCTTGTGTACACACACTCCCCACACCCCAATCAACTAAAACCAACCATATGTCCCTAGTTTGATGCAGAATTGATAAGTTATAGAGGCTCCATAGAAGAGCTTGCCCTGGCATGTGGCCTTGAAGGATGGGTAGAATTTTAGTTAGAGAAAAGAGGGCAGTGAAGGGCATTTCAAGCTGAGCATGTGCAAAGTCATGATAGCACATGTGGTCAGACCTGGGAAGGAACTACTTCCAGTAGAAATATGAGGGAAGGATTGGAGACTGGTTGAGAGATTCTGATGGAGGGTGGGAGACTCAGGAGGGTGTGGACCTAGGAATGGCAGTGGAACGAGAAGTCGGAGACAGATTGTGAGGAGTGCATGTACTGGCTGTGAAGTTGGTGGAAGATGGCAACAGATGGGTAGGTGGGAGATGGTCGGAGGACAGACTATCCTCAGACTTCTGGTGTGGTTGACTGGGAGGATGGTGAGGGCTTCCATTAGGACAGGGAGCTCAGAAGCTGGGCGCGGTGGTGCATGCCTGTAATCCCAGCACTTGGGAGGCTGAGGCAGGAGGATCGTGAGTTCAAAGCCAGCCTCAGCAATGGCGAGGCACTTAGCAACTCAGTGAGACCCTGTCTCTAATAAAATACAAAAAAGAGCTGGGGATGTGGCCCAGTGGTCCAGTGCCCCTGAGTTCAATTCCCGGTACCAAAAAAGAATGAAGGACAGGGAGATCAGGAGAAGAGCCCATTAGAAAGGGAAGATAATAAGTTTGCTTGGGAATATGCTGAGTGTCAGACAGTTGCAGCTGTAGGTGTAGGTGCCCAGCACAAAGTTAGAAACTTGAGCTTGGTATCCTGGAGGGGAGAGGTTGGGGCTGGAAGCAAGGCTGCCAATGTGATCATTGAAACCATGGGAGTGGCTACGGTAACCTCAGGAGAAAGTGGACAGAGGCACAAGATAGGCCGGGCAATGCTGGAACTTGGGGAGTGCCCATGGGATTAGCAGGGGGAGGAGACAGTGCAGGCCGGAGAGGCAGGGAGGAGGGACTTGAGAGGAGCTGTTGCACCCAGCAGGCTGGCCTGCCTTGCACCAGCTAAGGAGAATGACAAATGAGGAGGCTGACAGATCTGACAGTTGATGTTCTGTCTGAAAGACTGATCTCGAGAAAACTCTCTGAGTGAAGTGATTGGGACATAATCCAAATTGTGAGAGGTTAAGGAGGCGTGGAAGGAAGGCAGGAAGGGTCTACTGTCACTCTTAAAAAGTTTTGCAGGGATAAGTGAGAAGGAATGGGAAGCAGGGGAAAGAGAAGGAATTTTTAGTTCATCAAGAAGATAGAAAATACAGGATAATTAATATGAGAGTTCTAGAAAAGATGGCAGGTATGGTATCGATAGCAGGGAGAGGAGTTTAACTCAGATTCTCAGGGGAATCATGGGAACACGATAAAGGAGTATGAATGAGTCTGAGTCACAAGAAAACTTTTAATCCCTGAGGGTCACTCTCACAGGTGGGCTCCATAGCCCTTCTGAAGACTGGGGAATGGAGTCATTGACTTGGGGATGTGGAATTTTGCGATTGTCATTTTTGCTGTACCCTACTGATGTGGTGCCTAAGGCTCACTCTACAGTTCCAGGGACTTCCCAGATTCTTCTTCTTCTTCTTCTTTTTTTTTTAAAATATTTATTTATTTTCTTTAGCTGTACACAGTGGGTTTATTTGTACGTGGTGCTGAGGATCGAACCTGGGCCGCGCACGTGCCAGGCAAGCGCTCTGCCGCTGAGCCGCAACCCCAGCCCACTTCCCAGATTCTTATTGCTGTTCCCAAAACTAAGGGATAGCTCTAGCTTCCCAGATAGGCTTTCTCTAGCCCGAGTAAAGTCAAGTAGTACTTCCTTCTTGGAAACAGAGGAGCTGTAGGAAACTAACTTGGAAAAAACAATGCGTTTCTTCCATCACCATGTTTTCCCCTTGCCTCTGCTTTGCTATGTATCTGAATTTCTGGGATGCGTGGCATGGGATAGGAGAGCAAGGACGGGGTCAGAAAGTCCAGAGTGACCTCCACCCTATGCCGTGCTTACTGGGTGCCAAAGGCATCAAGTCAGTCCAGCACTGTGCAAAGTGGTAACAAATACAAGAGGGATGGGTTTCCTGCCTTCAGGGGACTTACACAGGACTCACAGCCTAGCCTGTGCTAGGAGGAAACACAAGAGTTTCCTGGGATATGCCTGTGTACTGATTGGGTGGTTCAGAAGGTAGAGGCCAATTTGCACTGGTTAGAGTGGTAGAGACAGGTTCATGGAGGACATGCATGGGATGTTGGGATAGATGCTTCAGAAATGGAAATACAATCCCAGGTGGATGGCGGGCACCCTGGAAACAATGTGGCATGTCCTTGAGAAAACAAGTCTGGCCAAAGTAGAGGGGAGCATGTCTGGGAATGAACTGTGGTCAGGTGGCAGGCACTGGATTGTGGAGGGCTTTGGTATGAGGCTGAACAGGGTGGACTTTTCCCTGGGAGTGCGTGGGAGCTACTGGAAGAGAGGGATCCATGGAAAGTCAGTGTTCTGGAAGGAGATGCACCTCTCTTGCAACTTTGGTTTGACTGTGAAGAGCTAAGCATTCATGCAAGATGCTTTGGCTGTGTCCCCTGCCCTTGTGGGACTCACAAGATGGGCAGTTCTTCCCCCTGCCCTTTATTTTTTTTCTCTTGGAGAGAACTTTCCTCCAGAAGCTTGGATTTACTCCTCCAAACCTTTCAGAATGCAGTTTATAGAAAGCTGAAGGAGAAAAGTCCGTTTTCACTCTTTCTCTTCCTTTTGACTTGGTTCTCTTGCCTTCAGCCTCTAAGGATCTTGGTAACATTCCTCTTTGGACTTTCTAAATTCCCACAGTGATTTTAATGAAACCTCCATTGCCCACAGGAAAAACAAAAACAAAAACAAAAACAAAACAAAACCAGTGCTTTCCTTTCCTGCAGGGAGATGGTGTCTGTGTTAGGTAAACGCACCACCACTGCACACGGGAACTGCCCATCTCAGAGCTCCTTGAAGAAATCCTGAAGTAACAATAATAGAACATGTGCCGTGCTCGTGGGATGCAAGGGCTCATGGGGAGGGGGTGGGGAGCAAAGAAAAGAAACAGATTTTAATGTCAGGCTGACAAGAGTTTATTATACACATCAGTGGTTAAAATAATGACTTTTAAAAAAATTATGAAAAAGGCTTTCTGGAGCCCTGTTAAAAACCAGCTGCAGTTCCTCGCAGTTGATTTGCTGGGCCCCCGAAAGAGACATCTTGTTTTTCCAGATCCTTTTGAGGATTTTGGCAGGAGGCAGTGGCAGGGTACCTGTTTTCTCCTTGCCCTTGCTCGAGGAGCTTCTGTTGAGATGCTTTGTGCGTCCTTGCTCTGATTTCTTCATTTCACACCCTCTGGATCATGTGGTGGGTGTAGGGGCCATGTGGCATCATCTTTTCATTTGCGTGGAGGCACTGAGGTCTTTTCTAATAAGCAGAAGGCAAGACAGGAGTCTGGGGGTGAATGGAGGCCTGAGAACTGAAATCTCAGTTTTCTCATCCAGTTAGAATCTTCTCATGGGAAACTGAGAATACTGATTGCTAAATTGTTCCATGGAGTGAAATCTGGATGCTATGTGGCCTCTCCTTCTAGTATAAGAACTTTCATTAAAATTTTGGACTCACTGCAAAGCTTGAAGAAACTCTTATGTCCTTGACCCAAGTGATTGCTCAGGATAATTGATCATGTGACTGGTCACATGACCAATGACCATAGTGCCCCCCACCTCCATCAAGATCTCCTGTTCTTCCCTGGGGGCCCTATACCCCACTTCCTTTTTTTTTTTTTTTTTTTTGTGGTACCAGGGATTGAACTCAGGGGCACTTAACCACTGGGCCACATCCCCAGCCCTTTTTTTTTTTTTTTTTTTTTTTTTTTTGTATTTTATTTAGAGACAGGGTCTCACTGAGTTGCTAAGTGCCTCGCCATTGCTGAGGCTGGCTTTGAACTTGCGATCCTCCTGTCTCAGCCTCCCAAAGTGCTGGGATTACAGGCGTGCGCCACCATGCCCGGCCCCACTTCCTTTTTATTGGCAACTTCTTTCCCTGCTTGGTTTTTGAGCCTGCTGACAGGGCCCATGTTTTGGTATAGAGCTGAAAGTAAATTTTTTTTTTTTTTTTTGGTACCAGGGATTGAACGCACAGGCACTGGACCACTGGGCCACATCCCCAGCCCTTTTTTGTATTTTATTAGAGACAGGGTCTCACTGAGTTGCTAAGTGCCTTGCCATTGCCGAGGCTGGCTTTGAACTTGTGATCCTCCTGCCTCAGCCTCCCAAGTGCTGGAATTACAGGCATGTGCCACCACGCCCGGCAAGCTGAAAGCAAATTCTTTTATGACCATTCTTCTATTAATGTCCACGGTCCATGAAGATTATCCTCTGAGATTGAAATTACCTCCAGAGAGCCAAAGGAGATGTTATGGGCTAGGGATATAGCTCAGTTGGTAGAGTGCTTACCTCACATGCACAAGGTCCTGGGTTCAATCCTCAGCACCACAAAAAGAAGAAGAAGAAAGGAGATGTTGTTTTAATCCTCTGGAAGATACCGTCAAATAAAATGAAATGCTCTGATGTGGCTGATGGCTACATTCTCCTTTCAAAGAGCCTGTGCCCTACCTGCGTGGGCCTGTGCAGGTGAGGAGGGGAGTGCCCCCTGCTGGCCTTGCCCTGCCCTCCTGTCTGCTTACCTACTGCTTGGCTCTGGTCCTGAGGTGTTCTTGGAGCTCTGCAGAGCTCTGGGCCAGCTGATGCCATTATCCTCCCTGCCTCCTGAAATGGTGCTTTGACCCTGTATTGTTCTTGGCCAAAGTATGGGTGAAAATCCATTTTATTCTTCCTTTAGCCAGGCCAGATAAGGACTATCAAACAAAACAACGCAAAAATAAAACCAGAGTGAAAATGGCAATCTCCTTAGCAAAAATGGAGAAATGGAGGTGCAGAGAACGGGCTTCTGTGACTCCATGTAGTCAGATAGGTGTCATGTCCAGTTCTGTCTTTCACGCTCTCCCCTGACCACTTCACTCTTTAGGTGGCCTTCTAGCAGGCGCCATCTTTACCTGGAAGCCTTGGCTCTGACCTGCCTTCATTCTCAGGAGCTGAGTGGAAGTTGCTTCCTCTTTCAGAGACCTGCTGTTCCCTTGAGGCTCCCATTTCTGGTCTGAGTGGTCAGACAGCTTCACTAACCACCCCAATTCCTAGGGAGCTTTTTTTTTGTGGTACCAGGGACTGAACTCGGGGGCACTCGACCACTGGGTCACATCCCCAGCCCTTTTGTATTTTATTTAGAGACAGGGTCTCACTAAGTTGCTAAGTGCCTCACCATGCTGAGGCTGGCTTTGAACTCGTGATCCTCCTGCCTCAGCCTCCCAAAGTGCTGGGATTACAGGTGTGCGCCACCGCGCCCGGCCCTAGGGAGCTTTTATTAATGAATCAGAACCCAGATATTTCTGCAGGTAACTGGATTTTGTCCCTTGATTCTTCAATTATAAGGAGGTTAAGTATCCCTTATCCAAAATACTTGGGACCAGAAATGTTTCAGATTTTGGATTGATTCAGATTGTAGAATATTTGTACGCACTCTACTAATTCAAAAATCTAATTCAAAAATCCCTAATTCAAAAATCTAAAATATGAAATGTTCTCTGTCATGTTGGTATCAAAAAGTTTTGATTTCAGAGCACTTTTTTTTTTTTTTTTAAAGTACTAGGGATTTAACTTTTTGCCACTGAGCTACAGCCCCAGCCTTTTTATTTTTTTTATTTTGAGACTGGGTCTCGCTAAGTTGCCAAGCCTGGCCTTGAACTTGTGATCCTCCTGCCTCAATTTCCTGAGTAGCTGGGATTATAGGTGTGTGCCAACATACTCCGCTATGTTTTGGATTTTCATATTAGGAATATTCAACCTGTATGCATGTTTCTTTTTTTTCTTTTTTATTACATTGAAAGATATTGAGAACATTAAAACTCGTATGCCCATCATTCCCAGCCAGAGTGAATGGAAAGAAACCCTTTGATAGAAGAAAGAGAGAGACCAGTTTCAAACAAGCTTCTGAGCGTGTGGCATCTCTCTGTAGATTTGGTTTCAATTTCCAGGCAGCTTAGATTCTAGCAGACACCAGTCTGTGCTGGCTTTATTTTCTGCAAATACTCCATTGGGTGCCACATGCATATGTAATGGTTGGCTGCAGGTCAGGCTGACTAGACTCATCTTGTGGGCAAGTTTCTAGAAAAGTGGTTAAATAGAGTCTTGTGGGTGATGAGCTACTTTATAGATTTACATGAAAGGTAAATTTGGTGGGATCATTTGCTATCAAAATCCCAAATCATATTTAGAAATGTATTTGGGCAAAATGAACATAAATCTCCAGTTGGGGTGTAGGGGAAGTGAAAGGGCTGCTTGGGGGCAGTGCCCTAGGCAGTGGGAGAGGCCTCCCTGCCAGTGGGGCTCGGGTGAGAGGCTGAGTTTGCCCAACAGCTCCACTGATGAGGTGGAGCACAAGTAAACAGCAAGTTAATGGACTTCCCAGATATGTGAAATTCAGCAGCTGCTGTAAACAGCAGTGAGCCCAGAACAAAAATAAAATAAAGGAAGAGAGAAAGGAAGGGGAAAGACGAGGGCGAGAGGGGGAGGAAGGCCAGCAATGTGAGTAGAAAGCAACAGGGATGAGATTCAGGTTTTTTTTTTTTTCTTTTTTAAATCCAGATTCTTATATCCAGGCACAATTGCAAACACCATGCATCCTAGAGAAGCCCATCTGGACAAACAGCTAATTTGATTCTGCCCTAAGGCTGACCATGGGCAGCCCTGGGGAGGGAGTATTTGGGTTTCTAGGGTCCGGCTGTGTGTGTGGCCATGAGCAGAACAGCTATGAGATCTAGAAAGTCCATGCGGTCGCCTCCTTTTAGAGAGAATTAACATCCCCGAATTTAAAAATTTACCATGACTAGCAGGTTAAATTTATGTATTATCAAGGGAGTGGTAACAAATTGCATCCTATCGGCTAATTACAGGACTCCTTTAAACTGGCCCCCGTTTTATCTTTTTCAGCTTCATCTATTTCTATTTTTAATAGACACCCTACACCTCAGACAAGTGGTGTGGCTTGCTGTGCCCAGAACACATTCTGCTTTCCTTCTGGTTGGAAGTTCTGCCTAGTACCCTCCCCTTCCCTCCAGTACTTTGGCCAGTTCTGGGCAGGCAAAGGAGTGGGGGGGGGGGCTTCCCTTCTCCCCAGGGACCTCCCCTCCATTGGCCCCAGCAGCCCTTAGCACTTACCCTGATCGGAGCCTTTACTCGCTGCCTTCTCATTAGTTTCTTTGTCTGTATCTCCTCATAGTGTAGATGCTGGCATGCAGGAGTGAAAAGGGTCTCTGTTTCCTCTCTCAACCCATGTCCCAAACTGTTCCAGTGGCACCATTAGAACTTAAGAAAGGTTTCCTGATAAGGGGGCAAATGAGGTAAGAGTGAGTTACCAAGTGAAGGAGTGAGGTGTGGCCAGGTGGCCTTCCTCTGTTGTACCACGCAAAGTCCCTCCATATAGTTAAGGGGTTGTGGTGTGGTCAAGGGGCCCATGGATTTTCCCAGTAGCACCAGTGCTGGGTGCATCACTGTAGACATGGCCTGCCTGTCCTCCTCTATACACAACCAAGCTTGTTTTAGCCATGGTCACTGTTTAAAGTAGAGTCCAAGGCAGGCCGCCATGTTTGTTATGGTCCTGGAGGGTTTCAGCAGATTGGGGCTGTACATGGGGCTTCAGGGTGCCGTGTTCAAGGTCTGAAACGGGATCCCCAGGAGTATTGCTGCTGGTTGACATGGATGGTGTCAAGTGGAGACATCTTCTTAGCGTCCAGGAAGGTGCCCTGTGTCTGGTGGGGTGAAGACACCCAGTTTGCACACTGATGAGGGGTGGGAGTGATGTGGGGAGCTGAGGAGTCTAGGAGGTGGGCTGGGGATAGCTCTCTGCATCTCTGTGATTGCCAGGCATAAGTTGGGCTGGAGAGATAAGGCAGCGGCCAGGCCCAGCCTGTGGAGGTTGGAAGGTGAGGGCCACAAGGTGAACACCCCAGTTAACTGACCAGACTGCTTGGGGTTAAGGGGAAAACGCCTGCTTGAGTTTTCCTCTGTGCCCCTATTGAGAGCCAGGCTTCTGCTGAAGTGAGGGTGTGCTGAGCAAAGCAGAGAGGTTCCTGCCCTCGCAGGCTCCGGGTCTGACAGCGAAGAGACATTCAAAGAATTCCCAAGGACTGGGAAACTGCAGGGGTGGTGACAAGGGTGATGAAGGAGAGAGAAATGGAAGGCAGAAGTCCTGTAGGAAGGGGTTCTTACCCAGCTTGGGAGGTCCAGGAGGGCTGTTTGGGAGTCACATGCTTGAACCCCAGTGTAAAAAGAAGCACAGGGGTGCTCAGGTGAAGCAGAGGGGACAGCTGCAGGAAGCATGGCACTGTCATTCTTCAATGTGATAGATTTCCTCAAGGCATTTGTCTGTGCTTCTCCCAATGAGGAAAATGTAGGAGATGAAACTGAACTTTGCTTTGACTGAGATCTTGTATGACCTTGAATCATCACTCTCGCACAGGTGGGTGCTATAAGTTGAATTGTGTCCCCAGCAAAGAAAGTTATGTAACTAACCCCCAGTACCTCAGAGTGTGACTGTATTTGGAAGTAAGGTCCCTGCAGATGTAGTCAAGTTAAGATGAGGTCATTAGGGTGGGCTGTAATCCAGAATTATTGGTGTCCTTATAAGAAAGGGAAATTTGGACACAGAGACAGACTTAGGGAGAGGATGGCTATGTGGGGACAGATGCAGGGCTTGAAGGGATGCTGTTAGAAGCCAGTGATGGCCTGGGGCTACCAGAAACTGGAGGAGGGAGCCTCCTTCAGAGGCTTCTGAAGGAGCAGGGTCCTGCTGACATCTTGATTTTGAGATTCTAGCCTCTAGAACTTTGAAAAGATATATTTCTATTCTTTTCAGCCGCCCAGTTAGCGGTTCTTTGTTATGGCAGCCCTAGGAAACTAAGACAGTAGGGGAAGGAAGAGAAATGAAGGGTTGTGTTGAGGATTACATGAAACGTATTTATACCCAGGACAAGGCTTGGAACATAATAGGTGCTCTATGAATAGTAACTATTGTTGTCTCACAGGGTAGAAAACGGGCAGATTCCATTTTTGTGTGGGGGTGGGGTTTGTTTTTATGTTTATTTTTGGAAAACACTGGAAGTACTCAAAGGTTAAGTTGGGTTGCTATACACACACACACACACACACACACACACACACACACACAATTGGTAGCCATCCTAGAGAATTCGTTACTTAACCTATGCTCAAAAAATTGCTGCCATCTGTCCTCCCCTGATAAATCTCCAGCTCCTTCATGAGATGACAGAACTTGAAAATGTAGATGGATCACAGTGACCTATGGATGCACTAATAGGTATATGACCGATTCCCAGGTCCTTTTTGGTTGGCAGTTTTGATACCAAGAGAGGAGAGCACAGAGCCTAGCAGGCAGACCCAGGCTGAAAAATAAAGGGTGATGCCCAGCCAAGAAGGGGTGATGTGGTGAAGGGAGCGAGTGTACGGCCCACCTGCTCAGTTCACTCAGGCATTGTCCCAAATGAAGGCAGATTGTTCCTGTGGGTCCAGGTTGCTTCCAGTTCCCACGTCAATGCTAGACTGATTTAGGCTCGTGGTTCCTGCAGGTGTTTCAGAAAACACCTGCAGAGCTGGTTGTGGTGGCGCACGCCTGTAATCCCAGCACTTGGGAGGCTGAGGCAGGAGGATCACGAGTTCAAAGCCGGCCTCAGCAATGGCGAGGCACTTAGCAACTCAGTGAGACCCTGTCTCTAATAAAACACAGAAAAGGGCTGGGGATGTGGCCCAGTGGTTGAGTGCCCCTGAGTTTAATCCCCGGTACAAAAACAAAAAAAAAAACAAAACAAAACAAAAAAACAAAAAACAAAAAAACAAAAAAAAAAAAAAAAAAAAAAAAAAAGAAAAGAAAAAGAAAAAAAGAAAGAAAACACCTGAAGTCTGCCCGATTTCCTCCCTTCTTTCCTTTCTATCTGAAATGTGGGGCTCATTCTCACAAAGTGAATATCGAGGTGAGTCTGGGAGACACCTGTTGAGGTATATACGTGGAGATCAATGTGTTCTCAGGTGATGAGGCTTGGGTGCCAGCCAACCTGGGTGCCAGCCAACCGGGGTCGTTGTCACAGCTCTTGGGCACAGCAACATGTCTTTCCTTCAGTGCCAGTTCTTCATCTGTAAAATTGGGATGGCAGTGCCTAAGCTCTTCAAGCAGTGCTTGTGGTGATGATGGCCTGAGACAGCCCCTGGACCTTCCTTCGTTGGTTGTCTGGCTCTTCGCAGGAGCTCAGTCCACCTGAGCAGTATTTGCCGGCTGTCTTTCCTGAGCTGTGGGCTTCATGCCTCCTGCAGACTGATCATGGGGTTAATGAAGCCACTTGGTTCTGCAGCTGGTTCTACACAGATTTTCTGAGTGACTGTTGAGTGACACGTAGCTAAGATTCTACAGCAGTGTCTAAATTACTATTCTTCTTTTATTTGTAGCCCCTCTGTTTTTGTAACATAAAGCTCTAGGCCTGCTCTGGCATGTCATGAAAATCAAAGAAGAGCTTCTATTGTTGAAAGCAGGGTAAGGACCCCCTCATTTTGTCCTCATCCCCTTCCTATCCTCGTCCCTCAGATGATACCCAGAAGGAGCTATCTGAATGCCTGTGCTTGGACCAGAAGGACAAAAAACTGCTGGCACCAAAGTCTGAGAGAAGGAGATCATTCCACAGAAAGACTTAGGACTCGGGGTTCTTGAGATCAGTGTCAGGTCACAGCTGACAGACTTGGTGGACAGGAGTCTCTCCTATGGTCCAAGTCCTCCAGAGAAAGCACCTTCCCTATCAATCAATCCTTACTCCTAACTCAGAGCCCTGCAATTTAGCTTTTTTAGTAACGGTGCAACATGTTGGGCCTCAGTAATTGTTTTTTGTATTGCTGTATTTTGTATTATGTCTCCCCCACCCAAGGTAGAGGCCACAATCCCACAATCTCATCTGGTTGTTGCCTACATTTTTTTTTCTCTAGCCCATAAATAAACACCTGGACGAGGAGCTCCCTGAGGGTGGAGGCCTCTCATCTGGAATCTCTGGGAAGGACACACACAGGCCTTCTGTGCACAGAGCTGGCTCTTCTTCAGATTTTCTTTTATTGTCCTACATAGAAATCTTCACTTGTTCTTGTAAAAATTCTTTCCTAGAACAATTTATTTTGTGTTGTTATTTAAAAAGGCAATAATTGGGCTTCTGTCACATTCTTTGGAAAACTATCTTAGCTATGCAGCCTGTTCACTTGCAACCAAAAAAAAAAAAAAAAAAAAGAAATTCATATTCTTTCATCCATATGCTCACAGAAGATAAAACTAAAATAGCTTGTTTTATGTTACTGGTATTAAAATGACAAATATGCCCCCAAATAGCAAGTGGGTAGACTAGTGCAGATTTAAATTCCACCTGGAGGAGGAGACATTATTTCCGACATTATTATTTTATCTCTCCATCCATCTATCCATCTAACCATCCATCCATTCATTCTTCATTCACTGAGCATTTACTTAGTGCAAGTCCCTGAGACATATGGGTGATAAACACCACATAGAGAAAGGCCAAGGAAGTCATGGTGGGGAGCATCATGGAGTGTGGGGGTTATTAGCATTTTTCCTCCTTTTATTTTCTTTCATTGTTTTCAGGATTTAATATAGAAATGAACTTATCTATGCCTTTTTTTTTTTTTTTTTTTTTTTGGTACCGGGGATTGAACTCAAGGGCACTCGACCACTGGGCCACATCCCCAGCCCTTTTTTGTGTTTTTATTAGAGACAGGGTCTCCCTGAGTTGGCTAAGTGCCTCGCCATTGCTGAGGCTGGCTTTGAACTCACGATCCTCCTGCCTCAGCCTCCCAAAGTGCTGGGATTACAGGCGTGCGCCACCGCGCCCGGCTTATCTATGCCTTTTAAGTGTATTATATCTCAAGGAAACTACTGGTTTAATGTGTAGGAATTGGTTTTTCTGGCTTAGAGATTGTTCATTTTTCATTCTTTCTATTATTTTCCTGAATATTCTGTCCCTTCTGTGTCCCTCCCTTAGCAATAACTGGACAGTTGGAAATGGACAGAAGACAGATAAGACTTAGGTTTGCTTTTTCTTAGGCACTCCGATTAAAGATGAGTTCAGAACTCGAATCCTAAAATGTGACCTTTCTATATAAAATGTGACATGGGAGTATTTGGGTTTTCCCTAGCCTGGCCTTGTGGCGTGGTGTGACATGGCCTTTGTCTACAGACGCACTTGATTCCTGATATTAACTCTGCTGGTTAAGTCAGCATCACGCTGGAGTCACTGTGGAGAAGAGACGCCTTGTGTGGGGCCTGGCATGTGTGGATGCTTGGTAAATGTCATTGTCTTCCTTCTTCCTCTGATTTTTCAAGATAATGTTATCACCTAAGACATGATGATAACACAGTTCAGTCCCTGCTATGGGCTGGACATGGTTTGAGGGTGTCCCCCAAAGGTTTTTGTGTTGGAAACTTGGTCATTAGTGTGGCGACATGAGGGAAGGTAGAAACTTGAAGAGGTAGGGCCTGGTGGGAGGTGTTTAGGTCATCCCGGCATGCTGTCCTGGGAAGAGATTAATGCTGCTATTATGGAGTGAGTTCGTTCTTGCCAGAGTGGGTTGTTATAAAATGAGGCTACCCCGTGTGCTTGACCCTTTCTCCTTCTCTGCCACATTGTGATGTGGCATACGGGGTCCTAACCAGAGGCTAAACAGATGGGGCTACTCAATCTTGGACTTTCAGCTTCCAAAACTGTGAGCTAACCAAACCTCTTTTCTTTGTAATAGTTTCAGTGTCAGGTATTTTGCTGTAGTTACAGAAAATGGACCAATACAGTACCATATTTTGAGATACAGTTTAACTTTTATACTTATTAAAGAGCTATGAAATTTGGCTCAGGAAGACCAGAAGCCAAGACACTGGTCTTGACCTTGCCAAGTAACATACAGTGTGACCTTAAGTAGTTCTTAGCCTTTCATTTTCTCTTCTTTTACCATCTGGCAGATGGAAGCCTAGATGGTCTCCTCTTTTCCCCAGGGCAGCCATGAGGTACAGATGAGATAATTTTGAGATGTCTAAAGCTTACAAATACCAGAGACTTTACTATCATGCCTATTTGGACATGTCACAATTAAATTTAAGTTCTTTCTCAGTGTTCCTTCTTCAGGATGTCTTTCATACGCTATGTTTAATGCATCCTTGTCCCTGATCTGTGGAGCTTGGCTCCAGGGGATGCTGGGGGCCTGAACTACCGTTGCACTCTCAGGACATAATTTTCTATGGAGAGAAGCAGCAATCTTTATTTCACCTGCTTAAAACTCTGGTTGCAGAAGAATTTGGCTCAGACTTTCTAAAATAAATTTACCTTTGGGCTGAGTCCAAGAGTGGAAATTTTTAGCTGAAAATGATAGCTCATCAGAAAAAACAGGAGTGACTGAAAACTGGGGTATAGGTACCCATCAGAGAAGGCTGGGTGTAACCCACCCAAACCCCCCTCGCCCTCCTCGCCCATTGGTGAAGGCTTGGCAGAATGAGGGGGGCATGAAAATTCTTGGGGTTTGTCTGTTTATTTTCCCCCCACTGTCAGATAAACCTTAAGGCTTTGGCTTCTGGGGTTACGGGTGGGCTTGCTTCTGTTTTGTGGGTTTGATACCATTTGACTGTGTAATTATTTCTCTCAGCTGAATATCCCTGAATGTCCTTTGACACGATGGTGGTATAGGTGGCTTTACCAGGCATGATTCCTATAATCCACAGAGTGTCAAGAAGGTGCTTATTTTCAGATCAAAAGCTGCTGACCTGATTAAGCCTTCTGTCTTGCCCTGGAGCTTGGGATAATGAATTTGTCCAGTGCAGTGGCTGGCAGGATCTGGGGGCTTTTTGAAGATGGTTTTGAGCCTGAGTGCTGAGCAGGGCTTTTATACCAACCTTCAGATGCTTCATGTCAGATGTGTTCATAGGCGCTCCGGGTGTGGCTTTCTATCCCTGTGCACTCTGTTCCACAGGTCACTGGGCAGATGAAGGGATCTCTGGCCCTTTGCAGTTGGCCCTTGAATTTAACAGTGTTTGAGGACTAAAAATCATTTCTCCCAGAGATTTCTCCTGCAGCATCATGTCCTGGTGGAAGCTTGGGGACTGGGGCAGAGTAAGAAGGTGTGGAAACTCTGGGGAAAAGGATTCTGAGCCTCTGCCGGGGTAGAACTGCCACAGGCTGGCCGGGAGACTAGGGTTTCACAGCTGCTGTCATAGTTGGCACGAGAGAGTGGCTATGAAGTGAAGTGTTACACAGGACTGCCTTAGTCTCTCAATGGAAAACCTCCCCCCACTTTCAGCAGAGGAAATAAATGCACTTGAATGGCCATGAGAAAACGAGGCTCCGAAAGTACCCTGTTCCTTTTTATCCTCACATTGCTTCTTTCCCCTGCATCTTGCCTGCCCTCGTTCCCAACCTTGTTCTGTGGTTCTGCTCACTGTCATTCAGGTTCAGGGGAACTTGAAGCAGGGTCTGTCAAACAGTCTTGCTTAGGATGCTTGGCTCCACCCTTGTAGGAGTCAGACTGGAATCAAGGCTGGTCTTAGCTCTTGGTTCCACTTTGATTTAAATGAAAGTTTGCATGTGTCACAGTCTTGGGTGTCCCATCCCAATGGCATCTTCTCTGTTCATCCTGAGGAAATAATGTGGTATTGGCTGCATGACAGGTTGGCCCCCACCAGAGTGAATTAAATTCCAGCACAAGGAAAATGGGAACCCCTGTCTTCCATATGAGAGAGAATCTGAGAACGCTGCAGGTGACTCATAGGTAAGAGATTTGAATAATAGCAAGAAAGACCTTTCATTTGAACTGTGTCTTTTTGTTACCAAACTGCTTGCTCATTCCTATTCCTATGAAGAAGAACCTGGGGTCAAGGGGGGCTAAGTATTCTGCTCAACATCCCATGCCAAATAAACGAGGATGCACATAAACCTGGTCTACCTTTCTAAGGTCAGTGGGAAACTGAATCTGTTTTCCACTTTCCCTTGGGAACTAGCTCATTTCCCCTAAGGACAGGGGTCCTAGCCAACAGAACTCTGTGATTTTAAGACTGTTTTATTCCTCACAGTTCATCAGACACCATATCCCAGTCTGTAAAAGCTGGCTTTTGATGAATTCAGTGACAGTCCCTTCGGGGTCACAGTTCATTATTTCACAGGCACATCTTCCTGGTTAGAGCATGTGTCCTGGAACTTGCCAGGTCTATGGGTCTATGGCCTGTGTCTCAGTTCCCATCTGTGTTAGTCAGCTTTTCAGCACCATAACAAATACCTGAGAAAACCAACTTATAAAGCAAAAAGGTTTATTTTGGCTCACTGTTTTAGAGGTTTCAGTCCACGCATCATGGGGGTTGGGAGGAAGCATATGGCAAAGCAGAACTGCTCATCTCACAGTTGGGAAGCAAAAGAGAGAAAGAGGAGTAGACCAGGGTCCCATAACCCTGTTGTCTTCTCTCCTGGGCCCCGCCTCTCAAGGTCCTACCACCTCTCAATGGAATCTCCCAGGGAGACCAAGCCTCCAACGTTTGGGCCTTTGGGGGGACTTCTAAGATCCAAACTACAGCACCATCTCCTAAATGTGGAACTGCTGTATTTCTTCTACTCATCAAGACGAAGTCCTAGCCAAGATTGTAATTGTTACCAAACATCTGAATTCACTGGAAAGGCAGGAAGGGTGAGTGGATAATAATACCTTATATTCCCATATAAAGCTTTATACTTTCCAGCACCATTTAAACATTGATTATCTCATTCTAACTTCAGAACAGCCTTTATTATCTCCATTTGACAGATGGGGAAAAAATGGAGACATAGAAAATTTGTCACTTGACCAAGGTCACCAAGCTAACTTGTAGCTGGTTTTGATTTTTGCTGCTTTTCCTGTCCTGGTTTCTTCTGGGGGAGGCTTTGTCTGTTCATGGAAGTCAAAAGGATGTTGCGCTCACACATTTTCTCCCCGAGCCCCTGCTTTTGAGGAGCTGCAGTGGGGGAGGGTGAACATTGCTTCTGTGGCTTCTCATGTCTGTGGGACACAGTTCGTGACGAATATGGAATAAAATGGAAACAGCTCCTGCTTCCTTCCCACACAGACGAGTTGAGAGTCTGCTTCTGACGTGAGAGCCAGCATGGAGGGGGAGGTGGCTCTGACTGTCCCCTTCTCCTTGGCTCCTGGCTGCTAAGTCAGGAAGCAGACATGGGGCTCCCAGGCACGAAGCCCCAGCTAGCCAGGCCACAGTGTCCTGCAGCGCTACTTATGCCTGGTACCCTGCACGGATGCAGGCTGCGTTCATGGCCCTTCTTTCATTCAGCAGACACACCCGGGGCCTCCTCTCTGGCAGGCAGTGTGCAAGGGGTGCTGGGGATGCCTCAGGGACCTAGTCACAGTTCTTGTCCCTCAATGAGTTCCAGAGTCCCTTGTGTCATCCTCCCTGCACATCACAGACTGGTCATCAGGGGCCATCAGATTCCCTTTAATGGCTTCCAGGGCAGAGCAAGTTGCTGACTTATGCAAGAGCTCCAGTCCAGGACCTTTAAATGCCACAGAGCAAAAGCCATGAGGTCAGTTGTAGCAAGGACAACCTTCGTGTCCACTGAAGCCTATGTCCTGGATAAACAGCTAGATCTTTTTCGTTTGTGCCCAGATTTTGCCAGATGTGACCATGTGACTAAATTCTGGCCAGTGAAATGTGGGTTAAAGGATTAGGTGCCTCTTCTAGGCCAGTCCACGAAACCCTTCTGGGCCAGTCAGTGCCTCAGGTTGCCTTCCTCTTTCATTGGCTTGAAGTAGCCACTCACTGGGTCTTGGCCATGGTTTGAAAGTGGCAGAGTCCCAAGGGGGAAGGAACATAGGTCCCCAAGTCCTTGCTGGGAGGAGAGCTAGTCCTGTGTGAACAGGAGCATAGAAATTGGACTTCAGTTACATCAAGCCACTGATATTGGGGAATTTGGCTGTTACACTGATATACCAGTTTCAGGGACATGGGTGCTATCTTGAGTCAGGAACATAATCCATCTGGACCAGACAATGGAGATTTATGGAACTTCTTGGGCTGCTTCTTGTGGACTAGTGTCCCTGCTTTGAGCCCCTTCAAAGTGAAAAAGCATAGGAGGTGCGTTGAGATTTGCTCAGCCCCACTACTGAGAGGTGAAATTGGGCTTGGGCCTCTAGGGATAGCCTCTTGGTGGCAGGTGCCGGTCAGGAGCACCCTGGGCTGGGGCCAGCACACTCCGCAGGCCCTGCCAGGCCAGAGTGGCAGCTGCTCCAACCAGGCCGAGACCCATCACTGGGCTCTTAGCCTTCCTGGGTCAAGGCCAGAGGGCTGATGTGGTGGAAGATGCCCCAGTTCTAGCAGACCTTGGCTCTTGCACCATTCCCTACACCTGCCAGCTATGTGACCTTGGACAAGGCCCTTCTCTGGCCCTCAGCATGATTCCTTTCCTGTGCCGGGTGTGGACTAGATGATCTCAGATATTTATAAGTGTGAATTTTGAAAGCTTTAGTATAGTACAGGCTACACCCTAGGAATTTTCTAGAGTTCCTGGGCCACCCCATCCCATCCCAGATTCGAAGGCTGTGGCTCTGCCTTAGTATAGTTGCTGGGGCATGTGGTCAAATAGCACTTTGATTTTCTCTGTGACCATAGATCAGTGACTTCCAAATCTAAACTCTTTTTAAAGAAACAGTAAGCATCTCATCTCCAGCCCCCACTTCCATTAACCTGGATGATATCCTCCTGTGGGGAGAAATGTCTTGTCTTTTCCCAGGCCCATTTATCTTATTAATGAACACACACGCAGCAATGCCTAAGTGCTGGGCACTGTTCTCAGAGCTCTCTGAATATTAACCCATTTAATTCCTGTAAAAACTGGATGGTGTTCCTACTACGCTCATCTTCATACGGCAGGTGAGAGACCAGCTTTTAAGGAACATGCCCCACATCTTTCAGCCTGTGAGAGGCCAACCTGGGATTTGAACCCAGGGAGTCTGGCTTCTAAGTCCATTCCCTTGACCATGGTGGTACACAGCCTCTCCTAAGTGCCCTGTCAACATTCACACATCCTCTGGTGCATCTTGCTGGGGGCTTTGCTTCTTGCTTTAGAATCACAGCCCTGGATGGTCTGGTCTTAGCTGAATTTATTTAGGTCTATTTTCTCCTGCAAAATTTCCTGCATGTTTTCTTCCTTTTAAAGACTGCCCATAGATTAATGATTCCATTACCAGGCCCCCGGCCAGGACTCCCAGTCCCAAGAAGTGGCAGGAGAAGTCTCTGGACATCGTGGCTCCAGCATGGCCCAGGGTGTACCCAGGGCCTGGGGAGTTGCTGTCATAGGGATTTACAACTGTACTAACTGACATCTTGTTTTTGCCAGCACCAGTGAGCACAGCAGGGCCTGGCTGAAACACCATTGTTTGCCACCCCTGTTCCTAGCACTGATGCAAGCAGACCCTTGCCCCCGTGGGGTAGGGGTGTTTGACTGCCCAGCAGACACAGCTTAACTTGTTAGAGGGTGCACGGATAGAGCAGGAGTTTGCTTTTTCTCCTCTCTGCTTAACATCAGACAGGAAAATCTGGCCAGACAGGTATGTCACATCTGATTGACAACTATTCCAAGTGTTCAGCCTTTCTTCCAGGTTGCTGCTCCCTTCCTGACCCCTCCTGATCCTCTAATGCATCAGGCATTCAGAATGAAGCGGGTGGGAAGAGCAGTTAAGAGCACAGGCTTTGCAACCACCTGGACAAATTTGCAACTTAAGCCTGGTTCCTGGCCTCAGTGCCAAGATGCTCAGCACAGCCTGGTGAGCTCTCACAGATGTGTTTAAATGCCTGACTGCAGACCTACATCTTGCTTCTCTCTGGGAAGCTATATGGTAACCTCTGAGTATGTGCCCATCCAGGAAGTGAGGCAGAATCTTTTTGACACGTCCCTTTGGTGTTAGATTGGCTTCCCTGAGCATGTGGACTGAAGGAAAAGTTCTTCCTTCTGGCCTTTAGAGAAAGAGATACGTTCACCCTGGAAATGTGATGAGTTTTGGGGAGGACCCACAGGACTTCCTGGTGTGAAAAAATAGTTCACTTGCCAGGGAGCTTGGCATTTGTCATCAAGGAAAACCCATAAGGCCAATTGCAAGTTATTTAGAAGAAGTGAGTGCAACAAATACAGCTCCCCCACCCCCAATATATAATAAGTGATACACAGGATGCTGTCAAGGCTCTTTAGGATTCCAGTGGTCTCTGATCCTTTCATCCATCAAGGTGTGTCTACCAAGAAGCCTCTAGTATCTTCCCCCAGTCCATTCTACTTCTTAGATTTGCAACCTTGGGCAAAGTACCCACCCATCTACTCTGTCTCCGTTTCCTTATCTGTAAGACAGGAATGAGAGTCCCTACTTCATGGAATTATTATGAGGACCAAAGTAATAGACAGTACTTATAGGGAACTTATCACAGTGCTGAGCACATCATAAGGAAGAGGGTGTGACTATAGTGACCAAGAGCAAGCACTCTGGCCAGGCTGCCTGGCTGCAAGTCACAGCTCTACGACTAACCTCTATGTGACCTAGTTGAAGTTATTTGACATCTCCATGTCTTAATTTCCTCATCTGTAAAATGAGAATTCAAAAAAAATTTCTAGTGCACAGAATCATTGTAAGGATTAAATGAATTAATGTTTGTGAAGCCTGTAAAACAATGGGTGATGCCTAAATGCACGAAGTTTTTGTTAAATAATATACATAAATAAATAAAAGACATAAAGAAACATGTTGATTTTTATTTTTATTATCTTTCCAGTATTAATGACTTTATATTAGCCCCATAAAGGAGGGAGGACAGACATTGTTATTTTATTCTGGTAGTAACAGGCAGGTTTCCAGTTTAGTCTTTGCCACTTGCCTGGTCTCATTGGTTTTCAGGCCCCTTGGTGCCACTGTGACCCTCTCACTACCCTACTGTCTGTTCCTGGTGCCTGAACCAGGTCATGTTGTTTCCCCTGTAAAATGTCCTGATGGAGACCCAGACTGTTGGTGGCCTCCAGGAAAAGTTCCCCTGCTTAGCAAGACCTACAGAGCTTGTGACTGTTTGCACTGGCTCATCCTACCATCATCTGTGGTCCCTTCATGACCTGTCACACCTTGGGGGCTGGACACACTGTTCCCTCTGCAAGGAATGACCTTTGGCTTCTCCTCCATCCAGCTCTGTCTGCTCCTCCTGGCTCCTGTAGAGTCAGGCTGTCCTCCTCAGGGCTCCCAGCTACTTGGCTCTGGTCTCCATTGTGTGGTCCTCATTTGTTTGGTGGGTTCAGCTCCTCCAATACATTTCCTTTTCCTTCATGGACAGGGATCCATGTGTCGTTCATCTCTGTATTCACCCCACACTTCTACCTCCTTGTGTCCGCAAGTCCATCTGGCATATGGAAAATGCTCAGAGATTTTGAATGGATGAATAATCATGAAAATGACAAAACTGTTCTTTGCCGTGATGCACGTCATGATTTGAAAAGCCTTCATACTTTGGATTCCCATCCTGGTCCTGGCCTGGTGCTGACTTGCCTTCTACAAACTAGCACATCTCCCTGGGCCTCAGTTTCTCCATCTGTAAATGATCTGTAGTTGTCTTCCCCTCAAACATCTTGTGGATGCTTATTTAAGAATGAGTTTGGAATCAGGCTTTAGTCACACAGAGGGCATCACTGTTTCTGCACATCTTGCCCTTGGACTCTGCAGCTGATCACCTTGCCAGATGGGAACAGCCACAGGAGAGCAAAAGCCTGAGGGTGGCTAATAATGTGTATTTGTGCCCTACATAGTTGTGCTACGCCTGGCGGTAATGGATAGCTGTAAGGACTCATTATGTCCCGTGTAGCTGTAGGGATGTGCATCTTCCTCCTGGGTTGCTGATCAGGAGGCTGAGCCCACAGAGAGGGAGCCATCCAGTGCTCATGGGTGAACGCTGCTGTAAGAAAATTCAGCCTGTGCACATTCAAGCCATGAACACCGTGGAGAGTTATTAATACAACCCAAATGGTTCTTCATTAAGAAAGAATCCATTGACATTTCTTTAAATAGGAACCCATGAATGTTTGTAGGTTGAAAAATTCAAATCTCCACAATAAAGAGTGTGGCAGGCCAGGAAAGGGGAGGTAGAAAAGGCTAAAGCCATGGTAGTAGCATTCACAGATGTTGAATCAGAAATGAAGATAAAACACCTCTGAAAAAGCAAGTTTCCCTGGAAATAGATGTGGATTTGCAGAAGTTCCATTTACAGGTACCTGTTTCAGAAGCAGGTCTGTGGTTTTCCCAGAGGGACCCATAATAATCTTTATTTCCACAAAAGACCCTTTCTTCTATAACCATTGGTTTGCAAACTTTTGCATTTTTTTGAAACGGTGAAATGCCTCCTTCCGCCATCCCTCACCCTTGGAGAGAGGAACGGACTGACCTAGAGCCATGTTCTTCTAATTTTACCAAGTAAGAATTCGAACAACAAATTTACTATTGTAATCATTTCATGAACAAGTAGAACATTTGCTTCAATAACCTAATACGCCTGTATTGAGAGTCAGTGTGCCCAAACACTATGCAAGGTAGTGACTGACTAATGGCAGACGACACAGGCATGGCCCCTGCTCCAGCGGAACTTTGAGTTGGGTGCAGGGCAACAAATAAGTCCACCTGTATAAAGGGCTATGCAGGAGAACAAGGGGCTGAGGCCAAGGGCAGGGGAGGAGGCCTGCCTTAGGGTGGCGTGGCCAGGGAGGGACTCTGTAAAAGGGACAATCAAACTGAGACATTGGAGGAGGGAAGGAGCTGGAAATGGAAAGTGTCCCAGGCAGAGGAAACTGCACGTGGGAAAGAACTAGCTGTGGGGCTGGGGCTATGGCTCAGCGGTAAAGTGCTCGTCTCGCATGTGTGAGGCCCTGGGTTCGATCCTCAGCACCCCATAAATAAAACAAAGGTATTGTGTCCACCTATAAATAAAAAACATATTAAAAAAAAAAAAAGAACTAGCTGTGTTCATGGCAAAACAGTGGAAAAGGGGGAAAGACACGTCTCAGAATAAAGAATGGCTCTTTAAGTACCTCCAGTTTTATGAAAACTTATAGCAATGTCTGTCTTTCTGTCCTCCTCCCTCCCTCCCCTGTTATGCTGTGGCTAGTGGAAGGTTTTCTTGGCCAGCACTACTAATCCTCTTAAAGAGGCACTCTCCTTGTGGGGGGGCATGGATCATGAGAGAATAGGGGCATCAAGGGTAGACTTAGTAGATTAGATGTCTTCTGGACTCTGGGCACAATAAGCCTCTGGCCTGGGAAGCCTGTCCTGGAGTGTCTGGAGTTCTTAGAGTCTAATGTCCGTGTCCCTCAGAACCAAGGCAGACCTGAGGCCCTGGCCCCTGGCCTGAGGGCCTGTGAGTTGGCTGGTGGCAGCTTCACGCTGTGAGTGTTGGGTGAGCGGACAGCTCTCGGCCTCCAGGTTGCCAGCATCTGCATGCTCCTCCCTGGGCTCTGTTGTTTTCCTGAAGCAGGCTAGAATTGTTCCCTGGCACCAAATGAGGCTGGGCTTCACACAGCTTTTCTGCAGACAAGCCACAAAGAGCGCAGGCTGAATGAGTAACTCATTCACTCACCGACAGGCATTCTGGAACGCTGGCTGCGCGAAACCGTGCGCATCCTCGAGAGTACAGAAGTGCCCACCAGCAGATGCCCCTTGTCTGGACTTAGGCGTCTTTGCTCTGGATCGTCCTTGTGTGTATCGATTGGCCTTGTCACCTCTACCAGGCTGACGCCCCTACTGGAGGAAGCTTCTTGTCTCCTTGCTTTCTGACCCGTTGACACCCATAACCTGTGCCACTAAATCCTGAATTATGTCACTGCTTTTTGGAGCCCCAGGGAACTCAAGAGTCCTTAAAGATAGAGTTGGTTTTCCTGTCTGGCCAGTGTTGGCTCCTCTTCTTGGAGGAGGTCCCCTCCCTTTGTTTTTCTCTTTTCATTGTCCCGCATTGTCATGGAGCTTCTGAGAAGCAAGGGCTCCAGCTCATCTCTCCCAAAGTCTTGGCGTCTCTTCTGGGATTTTCTACAAGTGTTGGTCTCCTGTCTCCATAGAAACAGGCTAGTATATTCTAAAGAGTTGAATCTCTTTCAGAAATAAAATCTGCACAGTGAGAGGATGAAGAAGAGGAGATCTGGGGAGGGAGGGCTGTGTGGGGTGGACTCTGGGAGCCCCCTGCCTTTCTTGTACCACTTCACACCTCACAGCCCTGAGATAAGGCGTGGTTGCTGCCATCTTACGGAGCAGGAACCTGAGTCTTGGGATGGAAACCACGCTGCCCAAGGTCACTCAGCATTTCAGAACCAAGGTTTAAGTCCAGGCCTTTTGGAGCCCAGAGCCTGGACCTGTGGTAGGTAGCATGCTGTGGTGCTTTGCTCCCTGGGCTGCCCAGGGCCCCGGCTGGTTCCTGGTGAACGATGGCTCGGCAGACTTGCTTTTTTTCTTCTCAGTGTGGCCCAAGTCATCTTATTTCTCCCCCTCTTCCATCTCCTGACTGCTAGTGCAGTTTTTCTTGCTTCTTGCCACCTACCCTCATCTCAGACACTGCCTTTCTTTGGTCACTTGGTTAGTTATTTCTTCTCTCTGTCTTATTTTTGGAGCAACCTGGGGTCTGATGGCTTGGGACAGGTTGAACAATGTTAACTAAAGACAAATGGAAGTCCTCAAGGCCTGTCTTTATTGTTTTTTCCTCCCCTTTCTGTAGTGCTCCCTACCCCAAAACACCCCTGAGTATTCCCTCCTGCCTGAGGCCCAGGGGTCTCTGCTCCCAGCACGGGACCCACCTACTCAGCTGAGTTCTACCTGATGAACTGCTACTTCAGTTTTTTGCTTTTATAGCACCTGCAAATCCTACATTCTCCTCCCTTGTTTTTCTGCATCTGTCTTTTATTCACCTTCTGATGAATAGGGGCCCAGGCAACACAAATTCTTGGGAAGGGTCATTTCTCTTGCTTTCAAAGGTCAAGGCTGGTACCATGGCAATAGTCCTGCTATCCTGAACCTGTCCAATGGCCTTAAGAGAAAGAATGGGGATCCCACTGCTTGACCCAGAATATGATGGGCCCAGATGAGCATGATGTAAGTGCTGTGAAGGAGGAGGAGCTCAGTCCTCTCATTGCTGCAGGTTGTTCGTGTGTCTGTTACATTGAATGGGAAGGAGAGCTAGACTTGTGAGTTAAGAAGCAGCACTTGGATCCCAACTGCTTTGTCCTCTCTGTCAATAAGCCAATCTCCCTATCCATCCCCACTTTTCTATCTACTTATCTACACATGGGTACGTGTGCTAAACACAGCTGCATATGTGTTTTGGAGAGTTTTACTTAAGGAAAACTGCATAGGGCCCCCTCCAAAAGTATATTTGTATGCTTACTGCATATCTGCTGGTCCTGAGGGGCATATTGTACCCCTTTTGTTCAATTCTTCAGTCTATCCTGACTGCAGGAAAGGGGTCCTGCGGCTTCTAGCCTGACAGCTTGGGTCTTCGGTGGCAACGACCATGCTGAAGTGGTCTGCACGGACGCCAGCTCCTGCCTCTGTGCTGGGTTCCCGCGGATGAGGAGGAGGAGGCGGGATGAGCAAATGGCCTTGTGTGGCTATTAATGGTGGGTAGAAGACTGGGCAGAGGATGCCCCTGTATCACTCTCCAGCAGATGGGCATTTGTGCCCCAGTCCCAGGTGTTGTCTTTTGTGCATAAAAAGAAAGAGAGGATGCATTCCTTGGGAAACTGATGGCTGCTTGCAAAGAACCCTTTAGGGTAGCCTTTGTTGTTTTGGTCTTGCACACCAAGACCTTGTAGGGTTCCCGACCTCTGCAGCACTGACATTTGGGCCAGGTAACTCTGTTGTGGGGGCTCTCCTGTGCATTGTAGGGTGTTGACCAGCATCCTTGGTCTCTACCCACTAGATACCAGTAGCACTTTCCTCCTACTTGTGACAGTTAAAAATGTCTCTGGACATTATCAAACATGCTCCCAGGACAAAACTGTCCCCAATGAAGAACCACTAGGTTGGCAAATAAGAGGGCCCTAAGCCGGGCGCGGTGGCGCACGCCTGTAATCCCAGCACTTTGGGAGGCTGAGGCAGGAGGATCGCGAGTTCAAAGCCAGCCTCAGCAATGGCGAGGCACTTAGCAACTCAGTGAGACCCTGTCTCTAAATAAAATACAAAAAAGGGCTGGGGATGTGGCCCAGTGGACGAGTGCCTCTGACTTCAATCCCTGGTACCACAAAAAAAAAAAAAAAAAAAAAAAAAAAAAAGAGGGCCCTAGCTGTTTGTGGAGAGCTAATGGTTACCCAGTGCTTGTAGTTTTTATATCAAGTCAGTAGGCCAGTTCAAGTTACCAGGGGAATGATTCTAGGATCACGACTGGATCCTAGGATCCCTGCACTAACTTATATCTCTGGGGGCAGGATCTGCAGAAAGTCCCACTCTAATTCTGACCTCAGACTCAGAAAGATGAGTTCAGTGTTACCCTGGAACTCCAAGGAACACTAGTGCTGGTGGCTGTTAATGCACCATAAAGGACTTCTGTGATCAAAGAAGTTTGGTCGACATTGAATAAATAACATTGAATAAAAGTTAAAAGAGATTTTGCAGTGGTACACATCTATCATTCCAGCAGCTCAGGAGGCTGAGACAGAAGGATCGCAAGTTCCAGGCTAACCTCAGAAACTTAGTGAGACCCTGTCTCAACATGAGAAATAAAAAGGAATCTAGCTGGGCACGGTGGCACACGCCTGTAATCCCAGCACTTGGGAGGCTGAGGCAGGAGGATCGCGAGTTCAAAGCCAGCCTCAGCAATGGCAAGGCACTTAGCAACTCAGTGAGACCCTGTCTCTAATAAAATACAAAAAAGGGCTGGGGATGTGGCCCAGTGGTTGTGTACCCCTGAGTTCAATCCCCCCAGTACGAAAAAAAAAAAAAAAAAAAGAATCTAAATATATATGTAATACATATATGTACTCACACACATATATTTTAAACTTCATTGTATCTACATTTTGAACTGTTATACATCCAGTCTTCATTTCTCATTTTACATTATACTACTTTAAATATGTTAAAAATACATATTTAATTGGAGACCAAAAAAAAAAAAAATTCCTATGCCTAGTGACGTAACCATCATAGTGTCATAGCTGCAGCGCATTATTCTTGTGTTTGCGGTGATGCTGGCATAAGCATCTTTCTGTTTGTCAGTCATATAGAAGCTGTGGATTGTATAATTATGTATAGGACATAATACTTGATAATGACAAGAGAAGACCATGCTTATTATATACTTGCTGTTCTGTACACTTTTAAAAATATATTTTTGTTTTAATTGGATACAAAAAAAAGTTAATTTTAAAAGATGTCATTAGAATTAACAGACACATTTGGCCTATTTAAAAAAAAAAAAAGAACTGCCTTCAAAAAAAAAAAAAAAAGAAATAAAAAGGGCTGGGGATGCAGCTCAGTGGCAAAGTACCCTTGGGTTCAATCTCTTAAGCAAAAAAAAAAAAAAAAAAAAAAAAAGTTAAATATTTCTTTATTTCAGGATTTATTAGCTTTTGATATGCTAATGTGAATTAAAGTCTTCTAGAGCATTGATATTCAGTGTTGGCCAAATTTATTAAGATTCCTGGGGCATCTCTTAAGACTATATTTCACAATCTAAAGTTTAGAAAAATGGTTTATTAGCAACAGGTTGAAGCAGTCCTCTTCTGTGGGTGTGGGATGGGCCTTGTAATTGTAGGCCTGGGGACTTCCCTCTTCCTTGACCCTCTTTGACATCGCCCCCTCCTTCCCCATCCCAGCCTCTGGCTTTTTTGAGATTATGTTAATGTGTTAACTGATTGGGATCTCATGTAAGTGATTGATTTTGCTTGTCTTTGCACTGATTCATTCTTATGTTAATATTATACTTTTTATTCTCAGAGGGCAAACTATGTGTCTTATTTAAGAGTTTTTTCCTTTGGTACCAAGGATTGAACCCAGACATGCTTAACCACTGAGCCACATTCCCAAGCCTTTTTATTTTTTATTTTTTTGAGATGGGGTCTTGCTAAGTTGTTTAGGGCCTCGCTAAATTGCTGAGGCTGGTCTTGAAATTGTGATCCTCCCGCCTCAACCTCCCAAATAGCTGGGATTACAGGCATGCACCATCATACCTGGATACAAATTTCTTCTTAATAGGAATATCAATGGAGACCCAAGTACTGACTTCCCTTTGCCCATCTCTTAGGGACCATGGAAAGTACTGTCTTGGGCTCATTCCCACTCTAGGGAAAACAGTGGTGGGTATTGGGAACTTAGTAAATATGTACAAAGTCATGGATGGATAGATGGTGGATCACATTTGAAAGACAGGGGCAGGATTTTATGTAACAAATATCTCCAGGGGTAGTACATCTGAAACTGTAGCTGTTCAGTACACATGCATGTGGACATGAATGGAGGATATTTTCTCTACCCTCTTTGTAAACTAGATCAAATGAAACCATGCCCCAGAAAACAATTAAAATCCCCAGATTGTCTGTAGTGGGTTCACATAGGGCTCATTTGTTGGGGTCCCTTCCCAGAGATCACAGTCCCAGGCAGTGGAATCCAAAGCCACACCCAATCCCAGCCTTCCACCACAGCTTCCTGTCTTCTGTCTTCTCTGATGGATCTGTGGGCTGATTGCCAGAGAGAAAGAGAGCGAGCAGACAGACAAACAGAAAGCCTGGAGGGGTGAGGACAGTCAGACCAATGTGCTCTGGGGTGACCCAAGGAACAAGCCCCCAAAGCTGGGAGGGGCCGCTTCTCCACCCCTGGGGGAGTTCAGCTAAAGGAGATTGCTGAGATAAAGTGAAGTGTTCATACTGTGGTTTCAACCTGTGGCCTGCTAAGAGATCCACCTGGGAGGTTGGAGGAGCTGGCATCCCTCCCGTGGATTTCAGGATTTCCTGATATCCCCTGGAATCAGCTTGGGGAGCAGGATTGGGAACCCTCATCTTCCATGAATAAGAGGCACAATAAAAGGCATTAAGATACCGAGATCATAAAATTCATGTGTGAGGTAGAGATCTGTGGCATTTGGGTAGATGAAGTCTTACATATGCTCCGGCACACTAAACGCCAGTAATTCTTGTTCACTAAAAGCCAGTAGCCCTCCTTGCCCATGCTTATTTCCAAATGTCCCCATTAGGAGGCTAGAGATGTCCTCTGGTGAGACCCAAACTTGATATATCAATTCATGCATCATTCACTCATTTACCCAATCATTTATGCAGATGATAGTTAAGGTTATTTCTGTCCTTGGTGGCTGTGGGGTTGGGAAGATAGCTCTGCCTCCTGTGTACTACTAGCATCGTGCTTTGTGTCACGAATTTTCTCAAGGGTAATTTTCAGAAAAATCCTAAACTAGTGTTGCACACCTGTAATCCCAGTGACTTGGGAGACTGAGGCAGGAGGATTGCAAGTTTGAGGCCAGCCTCAGCAACTTAGTGAGATCCTAGATCAAAATAAATAATAAAAAGGCCTGGGGATATAGCTCAGTGGTAAAGTGCCCCTGCCTGAGTTCAATCCCCAGTGCAAAAAAAAAAAAAAAAAAAAAAAAAAAGAAAGAAAGAAAGAAAAGAAAAGAAAAACCCTGAGCTAGGTGGTTTTGGAAGAGCAAATGCCTGGGTTGCACAGGAAGTCTATCTACTCTGCCTTTTAGAAACAAGGAAACTGAGGCTCTGTAATTTGCCCAAGGTCAGCCTGCTAGTTAGGAGGCAGAGCTGGATTCAGACCCATTTTCACAGTTCCGAGTTGCCTTAGGGAAGCAAGACACGCCCACGGGGGGGGGGGGGGGGGGAGTTAAATAACAACTGAAGTTACATAATCCAGGACAATAGTGCAGTGGATGTCATGGAACAGGGTATGATGAAATGCTGGGTGGCACAGCAAATCGAGTGGCTGGGAGCTCAGGAGGTGGGATTCTCAAGAGGTCATCTAGGCTTGGCGGAGCCCACGGTGCTTGAACCAGGCCCTGAAGGATGGATACAGTCTGAGAGGGGCAAAAGCAGTGGGTGGGTGGTTCAGATTTAGTTTCTCCAGAAACACAGATGGATGCGAGCCTTTTCTTTCTCATGAACTGATGGTTCTACAACTTTTGGGTTTCTAGACCAAAATTTAAATCATTTAAATATAAATATTTTTAAATTATTGAAGACTCCAGCGAGTCTTTGTTTATGTGGGCTGTATCTGTCAATATTTACCACATTAAAATGAAAACAGATTCTTTTAAAATTAATTAATTAAAATTAAACCCATTACATGTTAACATGAAGAGCATATTTTCACGAAATATAAACTACATTTTCCAAAACAAAAGTCTTACAAGCATGGCATTGTTTTATATTTTTGCAGATCTCTGTAATGTCTGGTTTAATAGGAGTCAGCTGGGTTCTTGATTGGCATCTGTGGCTGGCTGTGATAGCACACGTCATGTAACCCCTTGTACACTCTTGTATGCTCCTGAGAGTGAGAGAGACAGAAGAAAGTATTGGTTATCATTATGAGAATGATTTTGACTTTGCAGGACAACTGAAAAGATCTCTGGGACCCTATCCCCCAAACTGCAGGGGGTGTCAGGAACACATTTTGGGAAGCATTGTTTAAACTTAGTCCCAGGCAGAAGAGGGTGCTGAACCTGGGTGGGAACTTGGGTCTTGGTGGCTCTCCCTTGGGAGACAGGAAGAAGAGGGAAAGCAGAGGGGCCACCGTTTTTTCCACTTCCGGGTACCATCTTGTGGTCTGCCTCTCTGGGCCTGGGTGTGCTGCTCAGGTGTGAGTTGGTGGTAGTGACTTGACCTTCTAACCTTTGGAGTTCTAGTCCCACCCTGTGTATGTAACAAAGGCACTTCATGGCTGTCTTTGGAAACCCAGGCATGCACTCTAGTCCTTAGAAGATAAGTTAACAACATTTAACTTGGCAGGAACCAAGACAGGAGGCAATTTCTGCCCTCTCGTAGCTTTCTGTCCACATGGTTGACATGTGCTGTTATTCTGCCCCTGGAGATTCTTAGTAGAAAGTTCTGTGAATCCTCCCTGTTAAAAAATGCAGAGCGGGAGAGAGGCCCCTGTGAGTGCCAGAATGCAGTTCACATGCGCTTCCAAGGTAGTAATTAGAGGGTGCCTGTAATGAGCCTCAGGAGTCTTCCAGGGCCTGAGGTTTAAGTGTTAATTTCCAACACAGATGTGCTTCTGGGCTTCTGGGCTCTTGGCTAAGTGAGTCCCGCTTGGAGCTGTTTGTGGGGAAGGTAGTGTCCTTTTTCCTAACCAGTTTGCCCTGTGGATGGTCATGATTCACCATTTGCTTCTGCCCACTGTGGATTTTCTGCTACTCCGGACAGCTCATGGTTTTGAGCTTAGCATTCCAACACATGTTCTTTTAATTTCTTCATGCTGTGATGACATGGCCTGTTCTTTTAGGAGACCCTTCTTTGAGTTCTTGTTTTTGAGTAGTTTGAGCAGTCTGGAATCTGTAGTCACCACGGCCTGGTTTCAGAGTCTGGGCGGAGTATGCTGGCATCTCGGATATATAGTTCTGAGTCTCAGGATGTATTTTTCTTATAAAAATATTGATGGCTTAAGGAATCAGATATGTCCTGGGAGGCTTGGCCTCTGACTCTATTGCCTTGTCAGCCCTCCTGTTTGCCCAAGTGACACAGAGAGCATGGAGAGCCTTCTGGGGGCAGCGGCAGAGTGTGGAAAGGGAATTAGAATTGGATTCTAGAGCTGACTTTGCTGACTCCCTTCCCTCATGGGAAACAGAATTAAGAATAGATGTAAAAGACTGACTTACTATTGTCAAGCTCTCTTTAGTTACAGACTTGGCTGTAGTAGTCTTCTTAATAGGCTTGCCATTTGCTGAGCAAATTTTCTAAGAAAAATGTATACTTAAACACGTATCAGAGTATGGTCTCTTACCTGCCCAAGGTGAAATTAATTTTATATGACTGGGTACAGTTAATCTTTATTAGGCAAATAGTGCCATCCTTTTTCTTAGGAAGAAAATTCTGTGTACACAAGAATGGTTTCCTTATCTATTTAGGTCATGGTTATTTATTCAGCATGAACCAAGTGCAAGGTGATACAAGAGATACTGTCAAACCTCCTGGAAGTCCTTTCTGGAGAAGGAGATGTGTATTAACGATAGACACCAGCAGTGGCAGTGTTCTGAGTGTCCACCCTGTGCACATGAGTGGGAGTGGGTGTCCCTGTTGGGATGCTGTATTTTCGGTGGGGGCTGCCAGGAGAACAGGGCTTTGAACTCTGCTTTTTTTTTTTTAATTTTATTTTTTTGTGGTACCAGGGATTGAACTCAGGGGCACTCGACCACTGGGTCACATCCCCAGCCCTTTTTTGTATTTTTATTTAGAGACAGGGTCTCACTGAGTTGCTAAGTGCCTCGCCATTGCTGAGGCTGGCTTTGAACTCATGATCCTCCTGCCTCAGCCTCCCAAAGTGCTGGGATTACAGGCGTGCGCCACCGCGCCCCGGCTGAACTCTGCTTTTTAAAGAGGATTTGGAGTAGAAGGAAGGGCATTCCAGGTAGCTAAGAGGATTTGACCAAGCTTTTTGCAACATCTGTCATTCCTCCCAGATGTGCTGGTTATCATTTGAGCCCTGATGACTCTGGCTTCTTGCCATTGCATGGTCTCTGCTTCCAGCTCCACACTGGGGGGATGCATTTTCATACTTATCTCAGAATTCTGGGAAACTAAGAAGGAAGCTAAAGTCCTCCCTCATTTAAACTAGGCCGAGGGAGGTGGCCTTGCTCTCTGTTTAAATGCAGTTTTAAAAAAAAAAAATTATTTATTTGCTTTAGTTGTACACAATGTGTTTATTTTTACGTGGTGCTGAGGATGGAACCTGGGCCGCGCGTGTGCTAGGTGAGCGCTCTACCACTGAGCCACAACCCCAGCCCCTAAATGCAGGTTTTTTTTTTTTTTTTTTTTTTTTTTTTTTTGGTACTGGGGATTGAACTCAGGGGCACTCGACCACTGGGTCACATCCCCAGCCCTTTTCTGTATTTTATTTTGAGACAGGGTCTCACTGAGTTACTAAGTGCCTCGCCATTGCTGAGGCTGGCTTTGAACTCGCGATCCTCCTGCCTCAGCCTCCCGAAGTGCTGGGATTACAGGCGTGCGTCACCGCGCCCGGCTCCTAAATGCAGGTTTTAAAGTATGATTGCATATTCTTTTAGAAAGGCTTTTGTGTCCCATCAAGGGAGTAAGATGATGGAGAGAAGCTATTCTAGAAAGATTAAAGGCACTATCAGTTTGGGCTTTAAAGGGCAAAGATCAAGGTTAGAGCAAAGAGTCATCTCTACCTCTTGATTTTTTGGGGAAAATTTTCTAAGATAAGACCCTATATCTAGATGGCCAAAAACTTTCATGGAGGCTGGTCTAGCAAACCAAAGGATTACGATATAAGCAATGACATTCATGGTTAACCTCCTACTTCTCTAGCAGCATCTCCTCCACCCCTACTCTCCCATTCAGACACACACCCTCCACTTAAATCCTCTTCTGCACGCTGCTTCCTTGGTGAATGTGCTATTGGGCATCATTTTCTGTTACAGTTGTGATGTCCACGTGACTTTGGAACCTTTACATCTTAGACACAGTCTTCTAGAATGCTTGAGCTGGGAGGAACCTTCATTATAAGCTCCTCATTTTACAAGTGTAGAACTGAAAACCCAGGTTGTCCAACTCTGAGTCCACTTCTTTTTTTACCAGTTCTTTTTTTTTTTTTAATATCCAAACTGTATTTTCTCAGCCACCTGAGGCTTCATGCTAAGTGTTCTTCATGAATCCTGTCATTTTTAAATAACAATTATATGAGCTAAGTATTATTATCATTTCTCCTTTAAGGTTAAAGATATGGAGTAATGTGTTTAGATGTTAATAAGTAATGGTGCAGAGGTTTGAACTCAGCACACAGTGGTTCTAGAGCACTCGCTCCTAACCTGTGGTGTACTGTTTTCCAAGGAATGCTCTCTCTATCCCCACTTCTTTCCCTACTTCTACCCCTTGCTCTTTTCCCCTGCCCCACCAGGGATCTCACTGTCTACTTGAAAGGTAGGATTCTGACCCTGGCTACTGTGATGAATGATGACTCAGGATCCTGGACTCCAAAAGAAGGTGCTCCAAAACCTTGCTCAGTGGTTCAGCATCGTTATCCTAGGGACTTAAAGGAATTGATACCACATCAGTTATGGCACGGCAGTGGAGGGCATGATGCAGTCTGTCCTTGCATTGGCTTATGGGAGACTGAACAAGTTAGAGGGGAGAGAAAGTAGACGGAAGTCTCCATGAAACTCACCCTCAGCTCATGCACCTCTTCTCTTAGCAGGGATCTGTTGCATCTCCTTATCAGCAAAGAGTATGATCCCAATGAACATAGATAGCCAATGTGGAGATGACACCAAGCCAGCCTCTGCCATATGTGTCTGTGTGTTCACCTTTTCCTCCATCCCCCCTACCCCGGCCCCCGCCATCCTGTTTTCCTTCTTCCCATCTAAAGCAGTAGCCTAAAGGACACTACTTAGACCCTGTGAGGCTATGATCACTGACCCCAGGCTAGGTAAAGTTTGACAAGATTGAAGGTATCTGCATATCTAGGAATGTAGCTGTTTTTGATTCTGGGCTGTGTTGGATGCTTCATCCTTCATAAGACTTATTTTTCAAGTTTAGGCAGAAAATCTTCCAAGGTATATTAGTAATCTAATTAATCATGCTAACTCTGACTGAGCCAGGGTGGGAGCAGGTGTCCACCCTGGCCATCCTTTCATCAGAGGAAGAGCTGCCACCTTCACCTTGCCCCAAGGGGAGCCCATTTGGCAATGGCTTGGGAACCCATCTGTCTGGGATCCAGGTTCTAGACCCATCTGGGGTCTTACAAGAGGAATAGATCAATATGGGGGAGATCTATGGGTTAGGGCACGTTATTTTGCACTTTTAAAATGTGTTTAGGGTCATAATTTTTATAGTTTAGCAACACTGATAAGAAGAGATGCTTTTGAGTTCCTTTGTCAGCCCTAGATTAGAAAGGAGTGAGACAAAGGGAAATCACACGTGAGCTGGGGGGATAGTCATGAAGCTGGAGATACCAGGCCCGAAAATCTATTTGAGGCTTAACCGAGCACAACTTTTTCACTGTCAAGGGCTACCAGTTTCTTTCATCTTTGACAAGGCACTTCTCCCAAGAAAACAAACAAATCAAACAACAACAAAACTAAAAAAAATTTGTGTGTCTGCTCAACAGATCACGGAAAATAGTTGTTGTTTATAAGATGTTTTTTGAAATAGATTCTTACATTAGTGGAACATGAAAATGATATTCCTCAAGTTTACTGAAAAGGAACCAAATCCCATGGGTGTGAAAGATTATTTGGAGGCTATCCATGAAATTTTTTGAGGTGAAGGAAATAGGAATGTGAAAATAGTAGAAGCTTGGGTGATTTCTATCCTGGGAGAACACCAGGCAGGAGCAGCTGCTGTGGGCAGTTTGGAACTGGTAAGAAGGTGAGTTTTAGGGCCATTTGACTTCTGTGGTTAGTTAGCACTTGCCTTTGTTTTTAGAGAGGAGGATGTTATTACTGGTAGTGTCAGGAGAGCCTGGTATGGCTTCAGTGAGGGATGCACAGGATCTTAGCCTGTGACTGACACACAGGGTTTTCCCATCCTGTCAGGAGGGAGGCCACCTGCTAAAGAGATTGTCTACCTTTCACAGTTCAACTTCTTGGGCCAAGAACATTCACTTAGAAAGAGCAGCCTCGTTCCCTTTGGTTTTCCAATCAGTGCTTTAGAACCATTGGTTTTATCCCCATGAAGGCTCAATGTATGAATATGTGGCCTGAGAGAAAGGCCCGGAGGGGCTGGGAGATGAAGTGATATAAGAGTAATAAATATTTGTCTGGAGATTTTTCATTTACGGTGTCTCTTCAGGAAACGGAGAAGTGAAATTTCTTTTGTTCTCACATTCCTATTAGGGATGAGAGAAAGATTCAGAGAACTTAAGGGTTTGGGTCATGATTATGTCATTACAAAGTTGAGCCAGAAGCCTGAAATCAAAGATCTTTTCAACACCTGGATTGTTTTAAATTGCAGGCTCCACCTGTGATACAAATTAGGCTTTGGAGATGACTGCCCACTTCCAATGGAAGGGACGCCTTTTCCTGCAGTCTGCCACAGCCCTTGAAATTCTACCTGTCCAAAGTCTTTCCTGTAACTTTTTCTTAAAATATTTTTTTTAGTTGTCAATGGACTTTATTTTATTTATTTATTTGTATGCGGTGCTGAGAATCGAACCCAGTGCCTCACACATGCTGGGCAAGCGCTCTACCACTGAGCCACAACCCCAGCCCATCTTTTCTGTAACTTAAAACCTTGTTATGAGTGAGATAAATACAATGTGTCCTAGAGATGTCCACATTGTCACTTGAATATCAGTGTAAATTAAATTTATGAGAATTTTACTTGAGTCATACTCAATTAGAGAGGAGTGGCTGTAGGTGCCCTGAGCATCCCAGGGTCAGTAGAGAGCTCTACACAGGGATGCTGAGGACAGATACGTCTCAGGTACCCGTGTTTTCCCATGGGTAAGCCTGAATGCTATTTGTTGTAAGTGCCTCCTACCCAGGCTGATAATGTTAAGGTATTTGAATATGTCGAGGTTTTTCATATGTTGGTTTCAACTTGCAAGTAGCTTTATGTTTCACAGTACCTGTAATATAAGCAGGAGTTCACTGAATATTCAAATACAATGTTCTTGGTCATTGCCCATGTTATTTAGGTTAATGGCATTCATTGATATCTACCTCTTGAAAAAAAAAAGGTTTTGAGTCAGCTCATATTATAACATATTTTACAAATAGCTTGTTTGGGGCAATAGTGGTGATGGTAACAATAATATCTTAGATGTCACTTCCTCCAGGAAGCTTTCCAGGATCCTCCAAATCAGGCTACGTGCAGTTTTTAATGTTTCCGTAGTATTTTTCCTGTTCTTCTCCCAGTTGGAACCTAACACAAAATCTGGGATTTTCCTGTTTGTTTGCTTTTCTATCTCTTTTACTATCTGTCTCAAATAGGATTCCTCATCTGGACCACAGAACAAAAAAATGACATGAATGTTTTCTCAGTTCTCCCGAGGATGATACATAATGTACAACTGGTGATGGTCAGGAGAAAAGTTCAGCCATTGTAATTCACAGATGCCCTGGATCAGGGGTTGGCTACTTTCTTAGGGCCAGAAAGGAAAGATTTTTGGCTTTGTGGGCTGTACAATCTCCCTCAGAACAACTCAGCTTTACCACTGCAGTGCAAAAGCACCATAGATAATAAAAGTAAATTAATTTACTTACCAAAAAAAAAAAAAAAAAAAAAAAAAAAACCTGGCAGTGACTGGGATTTGGCCCTGGGGGCTTAACTTTTTGTATTTTTTTTTTTTTTTGTGTGTGTGTGTGTGTGTGTGTGTGGTTTTGTTTTGTTTTTAGTACTAAGGATTGAACCCAGGGGCACATTAGCACTGAGCTACATCCCCAGCCCATTTTTATTTTTATTTTATTTATTTATTTAAAAAATATTTTTAGTTGTAGATGGACACAATACCTTTAATTATTTATTTATGTGGTGCTGAGAATCAAACCCAATTCCTCACATGTGCTAGGAAGTGTTCTACCACCAAGCCACAACCCCAGCCCCCGTTTTTATTTTGAGACAGGGTCTCACTGGGTTGCTTAGGACCCTTCTGAGTTGCTGAGGCTGGCCTTCAACTTGCAATCCTCTGCCTTAGACTCCCAAATTGCTGGAATTACTGGTGTATGCTGCCATACCCCAGCAACATGGGGCTTAACTTTGGGGCTTCCTCCCGCCTCAGAGCCTGGTTGAGGGAGGTCCAGAGTGATGGACTGGCAGCTGTATGAGGGCAGCGGTTCTGACTTGCGCATTACCCTCCCTGATGGCTGCCCCTGTCCTGATACACAGTGAGTACTCAAAGAATATCAGCTGTTATTCATTCATCCATTCATTCAACACATATTTATTGAGGGTCTACTATGTTCCATCCATCATTCTAGGAGATTGGCGTGCATCAGTGCAGAAAACAGACATGATCTCTTTCTTTTCTTTTTTTTTTTTTTTTTTTTTTTTTTTTGTGGTACCAGGGATTGAATTCAGGGGCACTCGACCACTGGGCCACATCCCCAGCCCTTTTTTGTATTTTTTTATTTAGAGTCAGGGTCTCACTGAGTTGCTGAGTGCCTCGCCATTGCTGAGGCTGGCTTTGAACTTGTGATCCTCCTGCCTCAGCCTCCCAAAGTGCTGGGATTACAGGCATGCGCCACCACGCCCAGCTCATGATCTCTTTCTTCATGGAGTTTATGTTTTAGCAAAGGAAGACAGATAAACAATAAATGTGGTAAATAATAGCCGATGTAGTATGTGATTAGATGATAAAGGCCATGGAAAAGGAAAAACACACTAAGGGCAGTAAGGGATATTAGAACTCCTGGGGTGCTGTCGGGTGGGCAGGCCACAGTAGCACCAGGCTGGTCAGCACTGCCTCGCTGAGAGGGCGAGATTTGAGCAAAGACTTGCAGGAGGTGATAGGGTCAGCCAAGCAGCTGGCCCCAAATGCCCTTTCTCCTTCCTCTCACCCTCTCCATATTTCAGCCTTTCCCTGAATCTGATAGAGTCTCTCTTCCCCAAGGTAGCCTGATAGAAAGTGCTCTGGGCTTAGAGAGACTGGATTCCAGGTATGACTCTGCCAGGGACCTCTGGGGTCTCTTCCTGTTCTGCTGAGTCCACAGTGGCCTGCTGATCCCACCTCAGAGCAGTGATTTCACCTCGAGCCTGTGTCCTGTGGATGCAGTGTGTGGCAGTTTCTTGGGGGCCTGAGTTTCTCAGGCAAACCTCCTGGAAGGCAGGGGCCATCCCATACCCTTTTTATATACACGGTATAGCAGATGGAATGGTGTGGGGTGGAGGGGCAGCTGGGGTGGGTCGTGACGAAGTGGTTTGAGAGTACATAGCTCAGGTCATTAGGTGGCTGGGAAGTGCAGCCAGTGAAAACATTCAGCTCTGAAACTCAGCTCCACGTCTATAGTTAAACCTCATTTTACATAATGATTGCGATCCAGAAAAGCAGTGTGTTCCTCTGTGTAAATGTGGGGTTGCCTGTGTCAAGTGGCTTGAGCGTGGGAAATCAGCAAATGTCATGACAGCAGAGGTGACTTTCTGGTGCAGCTTGGGCGTCAGGCAAGCCCCAGCGGGAGGTGAGGTGTCCGGTCTGGGTGATCCACCCTCCTGGAGCAGCAGGATTTTTGATCTGGGCCCCTGGCATGCGTCTAGATGATCCTGAGACTGAGTGTGGCATGGATTCTGTGAGGCACAGACTCCCCCCTCAGAGGCCCTGCTGCCAGGAGTGTCACTGCTGACACCTTGCCACTGAGCCCCACTGAGCCCCTCCTCCCATCACTGTTGCCCCTAGCAGAAGAGAGACCAAGATCCTGTCCTTCCTGACAGCAGCCCACATTGAAAGGCTTATGGGGAGTATACCACCCAGCCCCTGCCCTACCTAAGACAGTTAATTCTGCAAGCCCCCTGTGGCTGCGGGGCTCCCCTTTGGGTTGTCTGAGAACTTTATAAAATTTTTTTTTATACTTTTATTTTATTTGTTTTTATTTATTTATTTTTTTATGTGGTGCCAGGGATCGAACCCAGTGCCTCACGCATGCTAGGCAAGTGCTCTACCACTGAGCCACAGCTCCAGCTCCCTATTGGTTCTTTTTAGTTACATGATAGTACAATCCATTTGGATATAATTATACAAGCATGGAATATATCTTATTCTAACCAGGATCCTATTCGTTTGGGTGTTCAGGATGGCGGGATTCACCGTGATGGATTCACTGTGATGTTTTCATGTATGTACGTTGGAAAAATATGTCAGAGTCATTTCACTGTTTCCTTTTCCTTCCCTCCATTCCTCATTGTCTAATCTACTGAACTTCTATTCTTCCCTCCCCACTTATGGTGGGTTAGCTTCCACGTATCAGAGAACACATTTGACCTTTGGCTTTTTTTTTTTTTTTTAATATTTATTTATTTTAGTTGTACACAATGTCTTCTTTTTTTAACGTGGTGCTGAGGATCGAACCTGGGTTGCGCATATGCTAGGTGAGCGCTCTACTGCTGAGCCACAACCCCAGCCCTGACCTTTGGCTTTTTGCCTGAGAACTTTATAGCAGCTTCCACTCAGCCCAGCTGCTCCCTGTGCCCAATCCTGCTCCCATCACTCCTTCCACAGGGGCTGGTCCTGGGGACAGTCCTCGCCTGCATGCTGATTGCCATCTCAGTCACCAGGCCAGGCCAGCATCTATCTGAAAACAGCCTGTGACGTGGGCAGACCCCTGGGAGCCATGGGGGAGCGCTGCGATTACAACACTGTGTGTGGTCTTTCCCCGCTGTGGGCTTGGTGGCTCTGGCAAGGCTGTCCTGCCATATCTCCCACCACCAGAGGTTTCTATCTTAGGGTTGAACATGTCCTCACTGCAGACTCTCCTTTTGGTCAGAGTCCTCAGGGAATGCCACTTCCGTATGAACAAATATCTTAGAACCATTTTGTTCCAATAAAGAGCAATCAAAGAAGCCGTAAGATGTGTGAAGTGGTACGGTCTGGAGCTGAGGCTGTAGGCTTTGAGTTGGACTAAGCATTAGCTTTGGTCACCATAGACAAGTCATTTAACCTCTGCACCCCACCTTCATGGTGGGTGGTTTTGCAGAGGAACCCAGAAGAGGAGAAACCTTAGAACGTGAATGTTTTGGGCACTTTGAAGACACACGTGGGAACGGATGAGGAAGGCAGGCCAGACCCTTCTCTGGGGGAGCACAGATACCAGGTGGGGGCCATGGAGGCAAGAGATGCCATATCAAGGCCAAGGCAATTCTTGAGTTGTGGAGGGAGGGGAGGAAGGGAATCAGTACCAATCATACACCTACTGTGTGCTAGGCACTGCGCCATGTCTTTCCAGAAATTGTTCCATTTATTCCTCACCATATCCACCTGGCATATCCGTATTTTCATTCCTGTTTCATAGATGGGAATCTGAGGATGTGAGAGACTAGGTCATTTTCCCAAAGTCTTATATGATGGGTAGAAATGGAAAGTAGTTCTATGTGACAATAGGGCCCGTGTTCCTGTGTCTAGATCATATGGCCTAAAGCATTTTTCTTCAGTGCTGTCACATGCTAGTACCAGAGCAGCACAAGAAGAAATCAGTCAGTTAGGAAAATCAGACACAGAAGCCACCTCCTCCAGGAAGACCTCCTGAGTCCCCTGGCCCTGGTTCTGCCCCTTTGCCCCTTTACCCTGACTTTTCTAGCACTGCCTGGTCTCCTTCACCTCTCCCCTCACTATTTTTTTTCCTCCATACTGGGGATTGAACTCAGAGGCACTCAACCACTTAGTTACATCCACAGCCCTTTATTATATTTTATTTAGGGACAGAGTCTTGCTGAGTTACTTAGGGCCTTGCTAAGTTGCTGAGGCTGGCTTTGAACTCACCATTTAACTGCCTCATCCTCCTGAGCCACTGGGATGCCAGGTATGCGCCATCTTGCCCTGGCTCCTCTCAGTTTCTGCCAGGTGTTGTGGTTACCTGGGGAGGGAGGGGGGCTTTAGACCTGTTTCACAGTCAAGTTTCTGGAGAGCAGAGCAGGCCAGACCTCTTTCCTCTAAGGCAATGTGCCCCTCCTGAGTATCCTCTAGTACAGTAGGTGTGAAGAAGTTTTGTGGGAAGAAAGAGTGAGTGGGAACATTAGTGGTGATAAGTGACTGTAGACTCTGCAGCCTCAGATGCTTCAGAACTCCCATGGTGATAAGGGTCATCGTGGTGCAGGGCGATCAGGGGAGAGTGCACTGAAGCCCACACTTTCTGATCTTGGAGAATGGTAGCAATGGGGCACGAGTGAGGTGGGGGTGGGGTGGGGGCGGGGTCGGAGGGGATGGAACAGAGGAAAGAGGGGTGTGGCCATTCTGGAGGGGAGCTGCTGCCTGGGGTGGGGGGGGATGGGCAGATGTCACTCATGTTCCTCTCCTGTAGGCTGTCAGGCCCTAACCTGACCACCAGCGTCTGTCCCTGCAGCACGGTGTGGGGGCTGGATGGTTCCCCCAGGGGAGCGTGGTTATGCCAGCCTTGCCAACTTGAGACCAAATGTTCCTCCTACGCAGCTGTCTTCCACATGAAATCCTGACGGGGAGGTGGGTGAGTGAGCAAGCATGAATTACCCCTGGCCCACGTCTTGGCTGGCTTACAGGCTGCTTGCTTGCTGGAGCTTTCTCTCATCTCCTGGATAAATCAGGAACTCCCGAGCGCTCCTCTCGGAGCCAGCCTCCCTCCTGCCCCGCCTGCAGCCTGGCAGAATCCAGGCCTGCCAGCCCCAGAACACTCTGTGCTCTTCCTCAGAGCTTTCAGTCATATATTACCTGTCCAAGCCTCTGTGACAGCCCGTGAGGCGGGGTGGGAAGCCGTGTCCCCATAGACATGGCTGGGGATCCAGGGTGGGGGTGGATTTGCCCAAGGGCCCGGCTCCTCCTCGGGACTGCCGGGCAGAGGCCTCTGCTCCGTTTCTATCTCTTTGGTGGGTGGGCGTCTCTCCTTGCCCCTGATGTGGAGATGTCCCCCAGGTATCTGTTGTTACTGGGCACCCCCTTTTCCCCTGAAGCTGTAATCTATACAACAGCAGGGTTGAAAGCTCAAGTTCAACCGCACTCCCTCTGCTGGTCTTCCCACCACACTCCTGAATGCTCTCCTTGCTCTGCTCACAGAGCTCTGCTTGCCCCCAGCTCTGTTTCACCTCAGTCTGGGTCCTCATCACCCTCTCTGCTCAGTTGTGTGCATTTTCAAATGCTTCTTAGACATCACAGCCTGGATGTCACCCCGGGACCCCAAATTCAACCAATCCAAGAGTGGACTTACAGCCTACCCTAACCTGAGCTCTTCTTCCTCCTGACTATAGCAATGCCTCCATTCTTAAGGTATCCCTGGCTTGAACCCTTGCACACTCCCTCTTCCCCTTGACCTTGATACCACCTCCCAAGTTCAGCCTGTTGTTTTCTGATGGCTGCAGCAGCCTTTTCCCCACACTCCCACTGCAGGTGCCTATAACTCTTTGCTTGGGCCTAGGTAGTTTCCTCTTAACTGGCCCCTGCTGCTAATCTCTCCCATCTCTAGCTTCATTCTACAATGAGTGCAAGATTTATAATTTTAATTATGTTAATTAAAATCATCAATTATCCCAGTTTTAATTATGTTATTTTCTTGCTCAAATCTTTCAGGGTTTTCTCTTTGCTTTGGAATTAAATAATGACTTTTTACCCAGCAACTAGAGTCTTTCATGGTATTTACTCTGTCTTTTTGAATTAATTTTTTTTACACCTGTAGATAAAGTACACCTCAGCCGAAGGGCTTATTTGCTGTGTTCTGAACAAACTGTGTGCCTTTCTCTATGGGTTTGCTTGTGTCATTTCTGCCCCTAAATGCCCTTCCCCCTCTCCACTGTTTGCAGTCCTATCCGTTCTCAAATACTTCTTCAAGGATCTTTTCTGATTTTTTTCTAACCAGATGTGTTTTTTTTTTTCCCTTCATTTTGGATTGTCTTTATGATGGAAACAATATCTTGTTAATCCTTATATAAGCCCAGATCCTAGCCTTAGACCTTGTTCTCAGTCTTGGCTGAACTGTATTGAATTTGAGCGTCTTGGGAAGAGCGACGGTGAGTTTTTAGGAAGGCCTAATTGATACTAAGAAATCTTAGGTGCTTGATTGTCATGTGTGGCATATGTCATATGTGATTTGCCTCTGGCCTTAGAATTATTGGAAATGAAGATGAGAGCTCTCGCATCCCTGGCAAGTGCAAGAACCTGGGTTCAGCCCCAAGCACTGGGGAGAAAAGAGATTTAAATGGAGAGGCTGGGCACAGTGGCATGTATCTGCAGTCCCAGCTAATTGGAAGGCTGACGCAGGAGGATCACTTGAGTCCAAAAGTTTGAGACCAGCCTGGACAATCTAGTGAGATTCTGTCTCAACACTAGCATCACCACCAACACAAGATATGATAGTTCTTAAGAGTATAGGATTGGGAATTGTGTTTCTAGAGACTGAAATAGATGAATTTTAATGTCACTCATCTGTGTAGTTTACATGGCTCTATCACACACATTATTTTATGATTCTTGCAACCCCTCTAAGTAATAGTGTTCATGTGTTATTTTTTGAAGCAAATTTAAGGACTATATTGGTTCCTGTAGTGGTCCAGTGGCTGATGGAAGCAAAGTTGGATCATTGTGCTCATATGACATCATCACCTCGCTGTCTTTGTCTTGCTAAGCTACTGTCTTCTGGTTAGCTATATTCTCAGAATCTCCCCACGTCGTTGCAATAATTGCTACCAAGAGTTCCAGGCTTAAATGAAACTATTAATATTTTAGGAACCCACAGAATGACAAGACAGTATGTATCTTTCCTGATAACTTCAACAGAAGTCACTTGGAGGGTCCTTCTTAGCATCTATCACTGTGCTAGGGTGGCATGGGGCTCTGATTGGCTGAGTCTGGACCTCATTGGACAGAGGAGAAAATTATGAGCTCAGAAAGGCTAAGTGACTTATCCAAAATCACATAGCAGACAGAAGTGCATGCCTTTTGACCAAAGTTCATGTTCTTTGAATTATTCTGTATTGCTCTTGGAGTATTTCTTTGTGTCTAAATGTGAGCCAGTTTTAGAATTCAGGAGCAGCTCTTGGCTCAGTTGCAGTGGCAGTAGGTTGTATCTTTGGGACTCCTACTTTCTTTTGTCTGTACTCTTTAATAGCCTATTCAAGAGCTCAGCTAATGCCCAGTCTCTTCAAATTTGGTTTCTTTCCATCCGTTTTAAAAATGTGACCTTGATCTGAAAAGTATTATGTTGAGTGAAAGAAGCTGGAATCTGTACAATATATGTATGTGATAATCTGGAAAAGGTGGACTCTCTAGTGTTGAAGGGGGTCAGCAGCTGTCAGGATATGGTAGGGACTGAGGTCCAAAGGGCATGGGGTAGTATTTTTGAGGTAGTATTCTATTTTGTATCTTTATTGTGGTGGTGGGTATGAGAATGTATATATTTGTCAAAATCCATGGATTGAAACTGTACACTGAAATGGGTGCATTTTATGGTGTGTATATCATAATACCTTAATAAAAACAACCCAAACCCTTAGATTCTGTTCAGGCCTGAATGACAATGGGATTTACATCCTAATGAGCATCACAACTGTGGGCTGTGATGAACTAAGTAGCTTTGAGATACTACCATAATCTAATATCAAGAATAAGAAACCACAGGGTGTTAGAGTCATTCAAGAATAATTGACTCTCCTTCCCTGGAAAGTGATCAGGTCATCCCTGAGCTGAGTAAACCAGCAGCTCTTCTGTGGCCACGGCCGTCTGATGGGAGCAGTGAAGCTCTTCCCAGCTCTTTTCTTTCTGGCTGGGTTGGTGTGGAGGCTCCCTGGGAAACATGGAAGCCAGGATAGGGACAGAGGCTTCAGGCACAGTGTGGGGTTGCAGAGCCAGAGAAACAAAGATGCGGAAGGAAGCAGGATCTCCTCCTCCCCAGCAGCACAGAACAGTGCTTCCCAGCCAGCTGAGAGGAGGGCGGGAAAGTCAGGCATCTCCCCTGATCCCTCCCCTGATCCCTCCCCTGATCCCTCCTCCACCCACTCTGATGGATGCTCCCTTCCCCCTAGCTATGGCAAGTCCTCCTCCTACTGCCATCCTAGGCTCTGGGAGTCTCCCCAAGGGACTGCCTTTCTCATGCCAGTTTCTCTGGTCTCTTTTCTCTCAACCTCTTCCCCAGCCCCCTTCTATCTCATCTCATTATACTCTGGGCATTTTGCTTTTTCATTCAGGTCTGATTCATGAGTGCACCTTGAAATGCTTCTGTCTCTCCCTGCCCAACTCTTAATTCTGCCTGGCTTCATCCCAGACTCCAAATGTTTGACAGTGCAGCATTAGAAAGAGATACCCTCAGCCGGGGGTGGTGGCGCATGGCTGTAATCCCAGCATTTGGGAGGCTGAGGCAGGAGGATCGCAAGTTCAAAGCCAGCCTCAGCAATGGCGAGGCACTTAGCAACTCAGTGAGACCCTGTCTCTAATAAAATACAAAAAAGGGCTGGGGATGTGGCCCAGTGGTCGAGTGCCCCTGAGTTCAATTCCTGGTACCAAGAAAAAAAAAAAAAGAAAGAAAGAGAGAGATACCCTCATATACAAATTACATGGTAGTTTCTGAAATGTTAGTTGCTTTCTGTTCGATCAAAGTTTTTACTGACAGGGAAGTAATGCTTTTCGTCACATACCACATATTTTGATTCAAAACACCTGATTAAAAATACATATGAGTTGCGAACAATTTTATTTTTTCTGAAGTAACCTTCATGCAAAAAATATAATAATAATAATAATGTTGCTCTCCAGTAACTAAAACTAGGTGGGGAAGCTGTAGGGTAGAACTGAGGCATTAGGAAGCAGATCTCACATCTGTAATCCCAAAGACTCAGGAGGTCGAAGCAGGAGGATTGCAAATTTAGAAATCAGCCTGGGCAACATAGGCTTTGTCTCAAAATAAAAAATAAAAAAAAGTGGGGGTAGGATGCAGCTCAGTGGTAGAACACCCCTGGGTTTAACCCCCAGTACCAAAAATATTAGGAAGTTTGTCTCAGCAATACCACGAATGATGGCTTCTAAGTGCCTGTGAAGGAGGCACTGGTGGGGCAGCAGGCTGTGCTGAGCTGGGGGAGAGCCAGAGCCAGGCTAGGCTGTTGTATGTCCAGAAATGAGAGGAGGTTTTTGACGAGTTGGAAACTCAGATTAAACAACATACCCTGGAAATGGGCTGACACTCTAGCTGCATAAAGCTTCTGAGAAACATTTCCTCACAGTTGTTTATAGTTTGCTTCCAGCATACACAGATCTGACACTTTCCGGCTTTTATGTTGCACAAAACACCCCATCAGTTGTTGGGAGTGAGACAGGGTTTCAAGACGACTGAGGTCAAGTATCAGGGTCTTCCTAGGGCCTAAAGGCACCAGAAGAATGGGGCCTGGCTATGGCAGACAGGAGGAGAGCAGTGCCCTGGTGCAGCCAGACCTGTCCTCCAGCTCTGACGTGGTCCCCAGCCAGAGTTCACCAATCAGATTGGAGACCTTGGCAGCCCAGCCCAGCAGATGCAGATGGGCATGTGCATGTTTTGGGTCTTTGCCCGGGCTGGCTGGTGTTGCCGTCGGCTGTGGGCTGTGGTCTCGGAGGGGCAGGTTCAGGGGGTGGCTCAGTGCTAATACAGCCTGTGCTGGATTACTGGGAAGGTGGCCAGCATGCCTGCCACTGGGACCAGAGAAGCTCAGCAGGGCTGTGCTGCTCTGGCACTGTCCTCTCAGTGGGCTCCCGAATGGCTGTGGAACACTCAGGGTCTCCCACGTAAAGAAGACTGGAGTCCTCGCAGTGCTTGCTCTGTGTTTAGCCTTTGAGGGCACTTAAGTATCTGTTCCAGGCCGTGAGGGATATTGGAAAGTTAGGCTGGGGTGAGATTGTGGAGGGCTTCCTGACTTCCTGCTTTTAGGCCCTCCCTATCTCCCTTTCAGGGGTTTGTAAATAGCACACCAAAAGCACGGGCAAAATGTAGGCTCTCTCTTCACCTCATTGATTGCTTCTTTTGCTGAGAAGAAGATTTTTCGTGTGAATCCATCCCATTTACTAATTCTTGATTTTATTTCTTGGGCTTTAGAGTCTTGTTAAGGAAGTTGGGACCTAATCTGACATGATGAAGATTTGGGCCTATTTAGTAATTAGAGAAATGCTAATCAAAACTACTCTAAGATTTCATCTCACTCCAGTCAGAATGGCAGTTATCAAGAATACAAACAACAATAAGTGTTGGCAAGGATGTGGGGGAAAAGGCACACTCATGCATTGCTGGTGGGACTGCAAATTGGTGCAACCAATCTGGAAAGCTGTATGGAGATTCCTTAGAAAACTTAGAATGGAACCACTATTTGACCCAGCTATCCCACACCTTGGTCTATACCCAAAGGACTTAAAATCAGCACACTATAGTAATATAGCCACATCAGTGTTTATAGCAACTCAATTCACATTAAGTAAATTGTGGAAACCAACCTAGATGCCCTTCAACAGACGAATGGATAAAGAAACTGTGGTATATATATACACAATGGAATATTAGCATTAAAAGATAATAAAATTATGGCACTTGCAGGTAAATGGGTGGAGTTGGACTATATCATGCTAAGCGAAGTAAGCCAATCCCAAAAAACCAAAGGCCAAATGTTCTCTCTGATAAGTGGATGCTGATCCATAATGGGGGGGGGGCAGTGGTGTAGGAAAAATGGAGGAACTGTGATTGGGCAAAAGGGAGAGAGGGTGGGGAGGGGACATGGGGGCAGGAAAGATGGTGGAATGAGATGGATGTCATTACCCTAGGTACGTGGATAATTGTGAATACGGTGCAATGCTGCATCGTGTACAACCAGAGAAATGAAAAGTTGTGCTGCAATTGTGTACAATGAATCAAAAAAAGCACAGGAAAGAACCAATTGACAAAATGAGATGGCAGCCCATAGAACGGGAGATTTGCAAACAATGTGCACGGATCAGGGATTAATAGATAAGGAATTATACGGAAGTAGCTAAACAAAATGGAAAAATAGAAAAATCCCTCAATTTAAAGAAAGGCAAAGGTTCTGGGTGCGGTGGCGCACACCTATAATCCCAGCGATTCAGGAGGCTGAGGCAGGAGGATCACAAGTTCAGAGTCAGCTTTAGCAATTTTGTAAGAACCTCAACAACTTAGACCCAGTCTCAAAATAAAAAGTAAGAAGGTCTGGGGATGTGACTCATTGTAAGTACCCCTGAGTTCAATCCCTGGTACCTTTGGGAAAAAAAAAAAAAAAAAAGCAAAGGATCTGAATAGAATAGGTTTTTTTTCAAGGAATATACACAAATGGCCAACAGGTATCTGAAAATATGCTCAATACCATTGATCATCAGGAAAATGCAAATTAGAACCGCAATGAGCTATCACCTCACATCTTTTAGGGTGGCCATTATGAAAAAGTCAAAAGATAACGTGTTTCTATAGATGTAGAGAAAAGGAAGCCTCAAATGTTGTTGGTGGGAATGTGAATTGGTATGGTCATAATGGAAAATAGTATGCAAGTTCTTAAGAAAATTAAAAATAAACTACCATAGATCCAACAATCCCACATCTGTGTAGATATCCAAAGGAAATAAAAATCACTATCTCAAAGAGACATCTGCAATCTGATGTGTGTTACATTATTCCCAAGAGCTAAGATATGGAGGCAACCCAAGTATCTGTTGATAGATGAATGGGTAAAGAAAATGGACTATTATTCAGCTCTACAAAAGAAAATTGTCACATTTGTGCACCTAGAGAACATTATGCCATTATGCAAAGTGAAATAAGTCAGCCCTCCAAAATAAATTCTGCATGATATCACATGTGGAATCTGAAAGAGTTAAATTCATATAATTGAGAGCAGAATGTTTTCCAGGGCCTGGGGGAGTTGGGTAAAGAGGAGAAGTTGGTCAAAGGGTACAAACTAAGATTGTAAGATGAATGAATTTTGGAGACCTAACATATACCATGGTAACTTTAGTTCAGAATAATGCATTGTATACTTGAAATTTGCTAGGATTATAGATATTAAGTATTCTCACCACACACAAAAGAGTAGGTGAGGTGGATCTGTTAGCTTGATGGTGGTAATCATTTCACAATATATATGTATATCAAAACCTCACCGTACACCCCTTATAATTTCTCTCAGTTATACCTCATACAGTATAAATGTAAGGGGCCACTGGATGGAAGTCCTTCTTGGTATCCTATCCTTCACACACAGGTCCCTAGCCTCCCAGGCTAGTCTGATGCTTTTCTGCCTTTGAAGTTGCCCCGGAGACGGGAACCAGAAGGAGCTGATGGAGGAAGTTAGCTCATCTCTTTCTACCCAGCCAACTCTGGTTTATCTTTCAGCTCCCGCCCTGCCTGGCCACATCTGTGTACACTTACTATTCCTCACATCCGTATTGTGGGCGTGGGTATTTTCCCCTGACTGCTTCTTTCAAAACCTTGCCTCGAGCAGGAGGCTTTTTAGACTGTGTTTAGTCCAAATAGTTTGAGCCAACACATCCACATTACTCGATTCCGCAGAGGGCTGATTCCGGCTCTGGTCCCTACAGATGTTCTGTCAGCTCTTGAGCCATAGACATAGGAAGCTGGCCTGGTCAGAGACAGCCCGAGTGCCAGAATGACCTCATCGCTGGGCCTGGTGAAGGGCGCAGAGACCTGAATGAACAGGAAGGAGGCTGACCCTTGGGAGCTCAGTGAATAGTGGATTTGCCATTGATTTTTTTGTTTTGTTTTTTTAAAGATAGTGCCTCTAATAAAAGTGACATGTAGGAAGGAGGCAGATGTCCTGGGTTCAAATCCTGAACCAACACCACCTTGTGTTACTTACTGCTTGATGTTTCTGAGCTCAGATTCTGCAAAATGGGAATAATGACTCCAGCCCAGCTGATTGTCGTGAGAAATAACAGACTATCTTCGTAAGGTTTGTAGCTCAGGACTGGGACCCTAGGAAGCTCTCAATGGTGTGATTGTCATTAGAACTGTTGATCAGGTGGAAATTCTACAAGCACTACCTTCGAAAAACTTTCCTAGAGAAGGCAGTGTTTTCCTTTCAATTCTGGCCACACATCAGAACCACGTGAAGTGGTTTTAAAAAGGCATTGGCCTGGTTTTTCTATCCTGGTGATTGTCATCTGTGAGTTGCATGTGGTGCCCTAGAATTTGTGCTTTTCAAAGTGCTTCGGGTAATTCTGATGTACCCTCTGGTTTAACCCAAAGGAATGAATTTCCCTGTGTAGAATTTCAGGTAATGGGTGGAGTGCTGGAGGTGGTGGGGGTGAGGTTTGCACGGCAGGGAGGGCTGTTTTCTGGGAACTCTGAGGTAAGTCACATCTTATGATTGTCCAGGTCTTTTATGGGAATGCTGGAAACCATTCCATTCTGCTTGTTCTCCTCCTTCCTGCAGCAATGGAGGCAGATGGTGGTGGGGAGAGCCCAGGCAATGAGGCCTGGGTCACAGATGCCCCCATTTCCCTGTGCTGTGACAGGCCCACCCAACCTTTCCCCACAGTGCCTCCAGAACTCTGCCTGGAATCACAGCTTTGGAAGGAGGCTTCTTCCCCATCTGTTCTCTATTGCTTCCCTCCCTCATCAGAGTTCTGAGCAGCTTTCCCCCCTTCTGCCCTGCCCACATTGTTCACTTTGCCTGGTGGTGCCTGACCTCTGTTCCTGGCTCTGATCCCAGGAAGCTTTCTTGTTGAAATGGAAAGATGTGAATTTTGCTTTTCTCTGCTTATGGTCTGCACAGACAACTGCCCCTCCAGTGGAACTGGGTATGGTATTTAAAGAAAAAAAAAAAAACATTCATCTTACTTATAGTCCCAGTTGATTTTGCTTCTGGTAGTTAATGGGATGCCTGGGAGATGGTGAGTTGGGCCCTGGTCAACCTTCTAAGTTTGTCTTCCAGAGAGACCATTCATGGACACAACAAGTATGGACCAGCTCATGAAAGTGTCCCTAGTATCCCAACAGTGGTGAGATACATAAACCAGAACAATATAAGAGAATCAGAGTTCTAATTTCTAGTTTTCAGTATTTTTGGCATTTATTTTCCACCAATTCTCTCTAGCCCTGGGTGACTATGCTAATTTAAATCAATGGCCTAAGAGGTCATTATAAGTGAAATCACAAGCCTGTGAACCTTGAACATGCCTAAGATTTTTTTTTCTTATTCACAAATGAGTATGTCAGTTATCATGTACTCACAAGTGACAGCTATAAAGAAAACAGACAGTGGACCCCAAGGAAATTAGGTAGCCATTTTTAGTATGCCTGTCTTTGCTTTCTGAAATGTTCCTTTTCTTTTTTTCTTCCTTTCTTTCTGTCTCTTTCCCCATCTTCCCCCCTCCCTTCCTCCCTCCCTCCCTCCCTCCCTCCCTCCCTTCCTCCCTTCCTTCCTTCCTTCCTTCCTTCTTTCCTTCCTTCCTTCCTTTCTTCTTCCTTCCTTTCTTTCTTTCTTTCTTTCTTTCTTTCTTTCTTTCTTCTTTTATTTGTATTTTTAAAGGAAATCTATCAGCTATCTCCAGTTCTGTGGCCTTAAATACCCCCTAAGTATGCTGATTCTTCAGCGTTTACTCCGTCCACACCTGTGGTGGACCGAAGACTCAAGTGCCCACTGTCTGGGTATCTGTAGGCTTCTCACACTTCCACTGTCCCAATCTGAGCTCCCAGTTTTCCTTCCCAAGTCTGCTCCTTCCACAGTCTTTGCCATCATCAGGGTCAAGAAGGGTGCCTGGCGCCTGGTGGGAGTTGAGTAAATATTTGTAGAATGAAGAATGAGAAATGAAGGTTTCCTAGCTCTATGTGTGGAGCTAGGCGTGGGTCTGTTGCTGCTCTGTGGTGAAGGAGAAGTGTGTTGCAGGGGAGTGTCCCCCTCATAAAAACATGGAAGGTGCTGCTCGCCATTCTGTGGTTTGTACCAGAACAGAGGGTGAGAGCTGTGTCGTGACAGCGCAAGGCAGTAGAGCATACACCTTCTCTGTGGCTTTCATTCAAGACCACTTGACACGTCTCTCTCCTTTCTACCAAATGAATTCTCAGTGTGTTCCTTCTTTGCAAGGAGACAGACATCCTCATTGTCCCAGGAACATGTCATCCCATAGCTCTCCTTAAGCCTCCTCTTCTGTCCCAGGCCTGGAATGCCTGCCTCCATCCCAAGTCCTTCCAGAGAAGGTTACCGCCTTTTGGCTATAGTGATGCACACTTCTATGAACATGGGTGTATAACTCTCTCTCTGAGATTCTGTGTTCGATCCTTTTGGGTATATATCCAGAAGTGGCATTGCTGGATCATGATAATTCTGTTTTATTTTGAAAGGCTCTGCTGTGCAGTTTCCCATCGCAGCTGCACCATTTTGCATTTCCATCAACAGTGGACTAGGGTTTAAATTTCTCTACATTCTTGTCAACTATTATTATTTTCTAATTTTTTTTCTTTGAGAGTAGCTACCATTTGCATTCCTCTAATGACTGATGATGTTGGGCGTCTTTCCAAGAGTGTACTGGCCATTTGTATTTTTTCTTTGGAGAATTGTCTGTTCAAATCCTTTGCGCATTTTAAAATTGTGTTTTGTATTTGAGTTGTAGTTCTATACATATTCTGGGTATAAATCCTTATCAGATATGTGATTTGCAACAACTAGATGCTTTTGATAGCAACTCATTGATAGCCATTGACTAAATAGTGTAAGAGTCTGCACCTGAAGCTTCTGAGATGCCAGCTGGTAGGCAATTTGGAAGACAAAAAAAAAAAAAAGATGTATAAATATATGCCAGGCATTATCCATATCTAGTCTCTTGTAAAACTCACAATGATGGTGTAAGGGAGGCAGCATTACTGCCAATTTACAGATGAGGACTTTTCTGAAGCTCAGAGAAGTCAGGTAGTTTTCTTGAGGTCCCCCAGCCTAGTACATGGCAGACTTGGATGTGACACCAAGCCTTACTCCCCACATTGTCTCCTGCACCTTCATGCTGTGTGAGAGAGCACGAGCAATCTTTCCCATGAGTTGCCCATCGCTCTTATCCAGATTTTATTACAGAAACCCCTGTGCCTGGCAAGCTGGCCACTGCCGGTATCCCTGACTCTGCAGAATGCCCTCTTTCTCCAAGTTTGGATCTCAGCATGACCCAAATACTGGTGCTCCTTTACTTGGCCTATACGGGGAGGGCAGATACTTTGCCTTTTTAATTCTGTTATCTCTACTTTCCTGTTTCTAGCTTGGTTCTTTAGATCTGCTTACCCACATTCAACAGGAAGCTGGGGCTGGGCAGGCGAGGCTTTGGGCTGGATACAGAGGAGAGGAAAGACAGATAGACTCCATGGGTGCTGGACTGGGTGGCAGACACAATTGAAGGGCAGTGAGGAAGGTTGTGCCTTTGAAAACCAAGTGACAGTGTAGGCCAGGCTGCTGGGACTTGAAAAACAGAGAGAAAGGATTTTAATGTGTTCTTGAACCATCTTCCCCTACCTGCTGTGAGTATGTGCTTAGAAAGCCAACCTGTTCAATATTTGGCTGACAAAAGGTAATTAGGAAGGATACATGCTACAGACAAAGTGTGTGGTGTAGCCCATTGGCTAAGAGGTGGGATCTTTGGGTCATGCATTGTTCAACCTTGGCTTTGGTTGACTTGGGAATTGAATGAGCGTCCTTGGCATGCGGCTGGCAGCTCATGGGGGCCAGTTCTGCTGCAGGACATAGCCTAGCCACTCAGATGACCGCCCAACACAGACCAAGAGCTTTACCAACCCCAAAGAGGAATTCCACTAGGTATGGAATGGCATTCATACAATGTGAATTGCCTATTTTTAATATTATAGCACACATAATGAGCACTAGATAATGAATAAATACTTTATATGAACACTGTCATGGTGTTAAGGCAAGATTGCAATAAATCACCAAGTGGATCTTAAAGCAGGAGATGGAAACTTTATTTGCCAGTTGTTGGTCTGGATCCACCAGCTGGTGGGCCAAGGGGTAGGCTGCAAGCCTACACCCTTCAACCCCCTCCCATGGTTTGAGTACACCTTCTATAGTCCAAAACCATATTAAAGCATAAGAGGCTGCTGCTATGATTCAGAACCATAAACAAACATCATGAGATCTAAAATCATAAGCAGAAAAGAGAGTGGGCCAAAATGTCCCTAATTGTGTACAAGTTAAAGAATGATTACTAACATCTAGACAATCAGTCTCTGACAGGGTACATTGTCCAAGAAAAATGGGAACCAAAGAGAGAACACTTTTACATTGTAAAAGAATTGCCATTTTGTGTTGCCTAACATGCTATGCTAAGCAACTGTTGATGGGTACAGAGGTGGGGCTTTCCCTGGGAGAAGCATTTCTTACATGATGTGGAGTCTCAGGGCAAGATGGAGTCTGTTTGGTCATGGCCCATATACCCCGCCCCATAACATTAGTTCATTTTTGTGAAAATGACGTGAAGTTTAGGTGCTATTCTTAGAGAGACCCAGTGAATTCCCCAGAGTTTCACAACTGGTGGGTAGATGATGGGACTCAGACTTCAAGCCCATTCTGCTTTGTTTCCAAAGTCTTTGCTTTCTACCTCTTCATTACAGGGGCTATAAGAAGATAGGATACAGTTTGATCAGAGGCAGTCAATATAAATGCTTCTTACCTTCCCCACCCCCACACACAGTGTTCTTCCAGAGATATTTGTAGGGGTCAAGAATTACATAAAAGGATAAGGCCTTTTCTGGGGAGAACATATTTTCTGTATGAATGGAAACCTTACTTGTCCACAGCCTCAGTTCTTGCAGTATGACTGATTTTTCTAGATTCTTAAGTACAAGTGGCAAATAATGTGTCATCTTCAACAGCTCCCTTGTCCTCACACCTGAGTTTTGTTCTGTTCTTTGAGGATTTTTTTAAATTGGTTAAATACACATAACATAAAGCACACCACTAGTGACAATTAGTATATTCACAGTGTTGTGTGACTATTACTACTATCTGGTTCCAGAATATTTTCATCACTCCAAAAGGAAACTCTGTACTCATTAAGTAGGTGCTTCCCATTCCTCTCTTCCCCAGCCCCTGGAAAACATTAATCTGCTTTCTGACTCCAAGGATTTGGGTTTTTCAGATCTCAGATCGTTGGAATCAGATCATACGAAGCCTTGTGTGTGTCCTGTTAGTTTTACCACCCATGGTTCCTGTTTTCCATACCCAAACTTGCAGTCCCCCTGCATCAGTGTGGAGCCGCCCTGCGGCCTTGGGATCTGAGTTCCAGGGTGGGTGCTGCTTTGGGATCAGAGAGACTAAGATGGGCAAGTTATGTGAGTTCTCTGAGTGGTCACATGTGTTTGGGGCCTTAGGCAATTATCTAAGATTTTTCTTCCTTAGTTTGCTTCCTCCACAAGATGGGAATATAATAGTATCTGTGTCACAGGGTGTTTCTGAGGATTAATCAGGAAATCCATGAAGTACACAGAGCAGTGCTGTGTATGGGAGCTGCTCAGTGAGAATAGCACCATGTGCTTGGGGAGCCTTTGGTGCCCAGGTTTAAACGGGGCCTCACATCCTTCACAGGAACAATCACGCAGGCCCCTGTGGTCTTTTATCTTCATATCTTCCCTCAGAGCCAGCCTGAATATTGTCACAGAGCAGTGCCAATCACTCCTTCTTCATCTCAGGAGCTTCCCATGATCCTCCACTACCTAGAGTTGAGAGTTCACATCTCTGTTTGAGGCCTCTGCACCTCACCTGCCTTCCCTTCTGGCTTCTCTTCCCAGCCTCTTTGCTAAGAACCTGTTCCCTGCCCCACCTCTGTGGCTCCCCAGTCCCCCGGGGCCTTACAGTCTCTGTGCCTTTGCTCAAACTCTTCTCTCTGTTGGGAATGACCTTCACCTGTGGTCCTCAGGCAAAGCTCTGCTCAGTGCTTCCCCTCAGGCTTTCCTTCTGTCCTGGTACTATGAACATCATAGGGTTGTCCTGAGGTCTGGGTATCATCACACGTGACTGAGACGACTCCTTGTACATCTTAATTTTTTTTTTTTTTGGTACCGGGGATTGAACTCAGGGGCACTTGACCACTGGGCCACATCCCCAGCCTTTTTTTTTTTTTTTTTATTTTATTAGAAGCAGGGTCTCACTGAGTTACTAAGTGCCTCGCCATTGCTGAGGCTGGCTTTGAACTCGTGATCCTCCTGCCTCAGCCTCCCAAAGTGCTGGGATTACAGGCGTGCGCCACCACGCCCGGCTGTACATCTTAATATTGACCAGATGATAAAGCGTGTGTGTGTGTGTGTGTGTGTGTGTGTGTGTGTGTGTGTGTCGTCATCATAGTGTATCATTATATTAAGACCATGTGTACAAACTTGCCTTCCCAACTAGATTGCAGATTGCTTGAGGACAGGTCTACGTCTTGTTGATCTCTGTCTGTCCCTGTGTATGGCTAGCAGAGTGCCCTGCATAGAGAAAGTTTTCATAGTATTTATTAAATTGAATTAAAATCCTATCCACTGTTGACCCAGAGTGCTAAGCAGGTGTCTGTGTGTGTGTGTGTGTGTGTGTGTGTGTGTGTGTGTGTGTGTGTGAATCTTCACTTGACAACAGGTACTAATCTGGTTTCCAAACAGTTCCTGTGTATAACTCTGGCTTCTGCAATCAAATCAAAGATGTCAGGTCTCTGAAGAAGGGCCTGTGGATCTTCCACAGTGTTATTAATTTGTCCTTGACAGACATGACTGACTTGAAAAAATTACCAAAGCAACATTTTTGAAACTACAAAGAAGAAAGTGAAAATCTCCTGTAATCCTACCTCTCTCATGCACCCCAAATCCATCTTCCAAAGTTAACTGCTATTAACATTAAAATAAGTTACTATCCTGTATAATAACTAACATTTATTGAAGGTTTGCTACATGTAAATGTGATTGCACTCAGATTAAACTTTATTCCTACTGTGAGGCAGCTAGAACTATGCCCATCTTACAGAACAGGAAACTCAGGCACACAGAGACTTAATTCATCCAAAGCCATGAGGCTTGTAAGTAGATGAGCCAAGTTTTAAACCCAAGTGATCTGGCTTCAGGGTCTGTATCCTTAACTCTGTGCTAAACTGCCTTCGATACTCCCTCCCTCCCAGCCCAGATCCATCCATCCCTCCTGCTTGTCCCCCCTACACGTTGAGTGGAACAGCTGGGCTCTCTTTCTCCTGTGCACTCACTGTTTGTGTGATGTTGAGACAACCCCTTTACCTCTTTGAGCCTGTTTTCTTGTCTGTAGATCTGGGAACTGGTCTCAGCGATCTCCATTATTCAGCCAGAACATTCTGTGATTTTAGGAATTAAACACTGAGGCGGGGATTTGCTTTTCTGCACATCCTTTCCCTCCCCCCCTCCTCTCCCGCACCTGCAGGCATATTATCTTTCCTGCTCTACAGGCAGGCGGGCAGTCGAGTCACCCTGACCCAGGTCCCTCCCCGCACCCCAGCGTGCCTGCAGAGGCTGCTAGCCAGTGGAGAGCAAGAGCCCTCTTGGTGGGGCTCGCTGAGTATCAGGACTTAGTGAGTTACATAAGCACTTATGATCCCATCCTCATCTGTGTTAATAGGGTTTGCATCCTTTGAATTGCAGATGGGGTGCCTCTTGGTTTTGGGGGCTTCCTGGAGCACAGGTTTAGGAAGAGGATCGCGGGGGCTAATGGGGGTTTCCTCAGGACATGCACATTTAATGGTACCCTTGTATTTTTTTCTTCTCCCACTGCCAGCCTTCCTGGTCACGGCAGATGGTGTAGGACTGGGTTTATCTGAACACTGTATGGACATGTATAGCTCTGCGGTGTGGGTAACAGGGACTGAGTAATGTTTGGGTCACCTAGTACTACAAGACAACAAGTCTGCTGGGCACAGGGTGGCGCACGCCTGTAATCCCAGCAGCTCAGGAGGCTGAGGCAGGAGGATCACAAGTTCAAAGCCAGCCTCAGCAAAAGTGAGGCGCTAAGCCACTCAGTGAGACCCTGTCTCTAAATAAAATACAAAATAGGGCTGGGGATGTGACTCAGTGGTCGAGTGCCCCTGAATTCAATCCCTGCTACTCCCCACTCCCCCCAAAAAAGACAACAGACTGCTGCTGGGCCCCATCCACCTCAGTTTCAATTCACAGGTCTGAGGTATAACCTGACAGTTTGCATTTCTAGCTAGTTCTCAGGTGATGCTGAGGTGCTGTTCTAGGGATTACATGGGGACAGCCACTGTCGCTAAGAAGTTTTACAGAGAACTTTATATCCCTTTTGGTACTAAGCAGAAACTAAACTGAGACATTTTGGGCCATGGTTTTAGGTAAACTTTATTCACTTTGTATTTCAGTAAACAGAAGGAATAATTGCATTTCCTCTTGACTTACAGTCATGATTACGTCTATTCATTATTTTGTTTGGCTGTAATTCAGGATGTCCTGAGACCCCTTTGAGGCTGACCTAGCCTGCTTGAGTTGTTGGTTTACGTTTTGCATTTCCAGATCCTTCCTTTGCAGTCAGCTGCCTTGCTGTCTCTGGCTGGTATGCTGGTAGCAGTCTTCCTGGCTGCAGCTCTTTTTTTTTAACTTTCTCATTAGAATGTTCATACCTATAAAAATAGGGAGAGTAAAACAATGAACTCCCATCTACCCATCATCTAGATTTTTAACATTTTTCCTTCATCTTTTTTCTCGCAGAAGTATTCTCAAGCCAATTCCAGACATCCTAACAACATTCCCCTCCCAAATATTTCTGACTGCATCTCAAAAAAGAAAAGAAAAAAAAAAAAAGCACATTTTCTTTCATAACCACAAAACCATGATCACAGCTAACAAATCCAACAGTAGGTCCTAAATATTATCTAATACTCAAGCCATGTTCAAGTTTCCCCAGTTGTTCATAAAAATCTTTCCAGTTGATTAGGAGACAAACAAGACCTACATTCATGCTTCTTTGGTACTGTTTCCTTCAAATTTGCTTTTTTTTTGGGGGGGGGGGGTGAAGGGCATCTATAGTGAGTTGGGGATAGATGCTGCTACTCACCCAGGGCTGATGAAATATATCTAAAATAGGAAAAGCAGGTGTCAAGTTAGGTAGAGCCACCTCTACTGCCTGCTCAGATCTCTACTTTGTTCCATTTTCTTTGATCTGGAGAGGCTAAGAGCCCCGGGGTGTGACTTCTAGATCAGTGACTTGCTTTCATGTAGTGTTAGATATGCTTATAGCGTGGCTGAGTTGCCTGGGGGAGAGAGAGAGATCTCAGCCCTTAGGACTTGTGGCTGTAGCTGTTCTAGAGCATTGGGGACATGTGTGCTCCCCCCCGCCCCCCACTCAGGTTTCCCTTTCTCCCTCTGTTAAAGATCCGGCCTTCGCGGAGTCCCTATGGATGGAAGATATTCCTTGGCACTCCAGGTTCTGAGAGTGCACACACACCTAGTCCACTTGGATGGCCTGCTTTCTCTGCCAGAAGTATGATAAATAAATGTCGATGTGCTGCGCTCGCCCCCGGGCAGGCCTGCCCTCCTGCTCATCTCTCTCCTGTAGGTGTTTCCAACATGTTATAGATTTCTAATTTAGCTTCACCATCCGAATCAAAGGTCCTTCGCTACGATCTAAATGCCATGGTGTACCCGTGGCTGGGGCTGACGTGTATTGGAAAGCAAAGCTGTCCTGTGTCACACAGCATCAGCTGTACTGCCATATGGCTCACAAGGCGGTGCTAGGAGAGGCTGCCAGCATCAGGCTGGGCTGAGGACTGAGGCGTGGAGCTCTGTGTGTGTGTGGTGGTGGTGGTGGTGGTGGGGTGGACTTTTCTGGACAGGAACCTGACTGTTAGGACTTCAGGGGGCTTTCTACCACTGGTTCAAGGTGGAAGAAATGGCCGCAGCATGCATGGAGATGCTGTAGGGGTCTGGCCAGGCCTTGGCAAGGCCTGGAGGCAGGGGGAGTGTGCTTGGCTGGTGGATTGATCTCAGCCCACTAAAGTCCCCTGTGCTGTTTGCCAAGCCCCTCGGGATGGCGCTCACAGCCCCTCTTTTGTGGCTGCACACCAACCACATTGTGTTATAATACACATTGCTTTGTCCTTGCTTTCCTAGGCACTGAAAGACCCTCAGGGGTGGTGAGGTTGCCCATCTTGCTGTTTGGCACACATTGGTGCTCAATAGATGCAAAGATATAACTGAAACCCAGGAAAGGAAGGGAAGGGAAGTGTCCTTGTGATGAATTAGGTAAAAAACATGGTAGAAAAATAGATCAAAGGGGCTGGGGTTGTGGCTCAGCAGTAGAGCGCTCGCCTAGCACGTGTGAGGCCCTGGGTTTGATCCCTCAGTACCACATAAAAATAAATAAATAAATAAAATAAAGGTATTGTGTACAACTAAAAAATAAATGTTTAAAATAAATAAATAAATAAATCAGAGACGATCCTGAGTGTCACAGGACATCCAACCTGCCCAAGGGATGGCGCTTCATCCTGTAGTGACCGCTGACGACTGCCGTTTTGCTGAGAAAGGCTCACTGCATCCTGGTCCTCATCTCTTCCTGCCTGGCAGGGCCATATGTCCACTAGAGTTAGCTCCAATTTCTTGTGATAATTATTATGTTACTCAGAACTATTTCCATTGTAAGCTCATCTCACCCCTGGGCCAGACGTTATGTCGGAGGAGGGCAGAATTTGCCCTTGTTTTCTCTTTCCATCTTCCTTAGCCCCGGCACTGTGGTTTACCATGTTAACAAGCATCAACACTAGTTGCCCAGTGCAATGCCAGGCTGCTGTGCTTAGTGAGCACTAAAGAAATGGCTCAGAGAGCCGTCTTCTTTGAGTTCAGAGGAGGGAGTGATCGATCCATGGTGCTGGATTTATCACCTCCTGAAGGTGCCCAGATGGTTGGCACTGGGAGAATTCCAGAAGGTGGAGGGTGGGTGCAGGAGGAGGATGGAGAGCAAGATTCCAAGTGGGAAAGACCAGAGGAGGCTTTGAACCCCCACCACTGGGAATAATAAGAGGTGTGGCTAATTAGCTTGGAACCACTGGCTTCTGGGCGTCGACTACACACACAGCGCGCTGCCAAGATCAGTGTAGACCAAGTGCAGGGAAGGGTGGCAACAAAATTCTTAAAACATGATGCTGACGCCAGTTCTTGGTGAGACAAATGGGGATGAGTCAAGTTAAGAGAGATGCATTTGCCTATCGGAGGGAAGCCACCCTGTTTTCTAGGTTCTTGGACTGTGAAAAACACAATCTTCCAGACACCAGCTGCTGGGGCACGGGGGAAAGAGTGGCTGAGGGGCCCCCACCCCCAGTGCACTCGCTGGATGGGAAATGGTGGCCTGGACTGGAGAGGATGGGAAGTACAAGATTTCAGGCTTAGAAAAGCAACGATTGTACAGTCTCTTTGGATAACATTTTGGCCATTTCCTGAAAAGTTACAGATGAGCCTACCGTGTGATCCCGCCAGTCCATCCCTAGGTATTTACCCAAGATAAATGAGAGGTAGGAACAAGCGTCACCTCTCAGAAGCCCATAACATCCAGCGCAGGCCTGATTACAAGCAGGTCTTCAAAGCCTTTGCCCATCAGGGAACTGATTCACGGGTGGAATTAGCCAATCTCCATTGCTACCTTTGTTCATCCAGGTCTCATCCACGCAGCTTCATAGAAACGTCACTCAAAATAGCCCCACACTGGAGAAGTCCCAGAGGTCCCTCAGGAGAGCATGGCTAAATACACCGTGGAACATCCTTGGAATACCACGGGTCTCAAGATAATTATGTTGAGTGAAAAGAGCCAGACCTAAAAGAAGACTGACTACAGAATTCTACTCCTACAAAGTTCTGGAAAAAGCCAACTCATCTGTAGTGACAGAAAGGAAACCAGTGGTTGCAGTGAGATGGGGGCTGTGTGGAAGGGACAGGATGAGGGGTGATACAGGCCTCTGAGGAAGCTTCTGGGGCTGAAGAAGATGTTCATACTCTGGACTGTGGTGAGGGCTTCATAGGTGCCAGTGTTATCAGAACTTTCCAGATTTCACTCTTTAAATGTGCTCGATTCATTATGGGTTCATTCTGCCTCAGTAAAACTGTTAAAAATAAATCAAAGTGTTGATTGGGAGGGTCAGTGCGGGTCACTTAAACAAGCCATAATTGGGAAGCTGTTGCGGTTGTCCCTTGGTAGCCATGGGAGTTTGGTTCTAGGAAGCCCGCCCAAGAGTCTGAATCTTAGGCTCAGGTCTCTGGCGTGGAGTAGCATTTGCATACACTTTGTGTGCATTCTCCCACGAAGCTAAAGCACCTCTAGATCACCTATAATGCCTAATACAATAAAAGTGCAACATGCGTAGTTGTCATGCTGTATCGTTTAGGCAATTATGACAAGAATAAAAGCCTGTACTTGTTCAGTAGAGATGAAACAATGTATTAAGTAATTTAACCTTGAGGAACTTGGGGTGGCAGAGACAGGCCACCATTAAAATGGAACATGATTCAGGCAGGCCTGGATGGAGTCGAATGCTGGAGAAAAACCAAACTGCCTTTGCAAACTGGTCAGGGGGACCTCTGAGGTGGATGTGGTGGGATCAGAGGTGAACTTCGCACTGAGTGCCGAATGAGCGAGGGCTAAGACAGAGTGGCCAGCTGTGTCGAAGAACAAGGCGGGTGCTGGTGCAGAGGTCGAGGGTGACGAGGGCTAATGTGGACAACAAAGGCTGGATGGTCTGGCGGTCACGCTGCGGGGCTGCGGGTGCTGGCGGTACCACTCAGGAACTGGGCAGCCTTTGGACAAATTAACCTAACATCTCTGTGACTCAGTGTTTTCATCTGTAAAGTGGGAATAGAAATTGTCTCTACCTTGCAGGGTTACAGTGAAAATTAAGTGAGTTACTATGTGAAAAGTATTTAGATCTATGCCCAGCATGTACGAAATGCTCAGGAAATGCTATTGCTGTTACTGTTTTTATTATCTACTCTCAGGAAGGACCTTGAGTGCCAGGATCATTAGGAAATAATCCTTGGGCATGGTGGTGAGAGCCCCTGATAAAGAGTTTGAGGAAGTACTAGCTTGCCCTGATCTCAGGGTCTTTGCCCTTGTCAGGACAGTTCTGCCTGGGACAGTCTTCCTTGAGATGTTTGCCTAGCTCAGGTTTCTGCTCAAATGGTGCCCCAGTGAAGAGTCCAATGCTGACCACCATATTGAAAATAGCAGTCCCCTCAACACCACCTGACATCTAACAATGGTAGATATCTGTTTATGTGCATATGTTTTCTTTACCCTACTGGAATGTAAGCTCTGTAAGCTCCACAAAGAGAAGGACTTTATCTACCTCAGTATCCCCTAAACCTGTAACACTTCCTGGAATATAGTAGATGCTCATTAAATGCTTGGTAACTGAAAAACTAATAAAGCTGTGTCCTGGGGTGAATTACCTACTGACTTCAGGCTGCATTGTCTCCATCTGTAAATTGTGGAGGCTATGTACCTGATGGCTCCTTCCAGCCTGAAGGAGATGAAATTTTTTGGGGTGCCGGGTGTGATTTCTTAAACAAGGGAGTGATATCATGAGGTGACCACAGGAAGAGTTTTAGGACACACAAGATAAAGAGAGTGGGTAAGTGAGAGAGCTTCCAGAGGAAAGAGGAACAGGGCAAGGCAGTGGCCACAACCAACAGGACCTCAGGAACACAATGGAAATGGCTTAATTTCGCACATGAATAAGTTTCCTAGTGGACAAGGGTTTGAAGACCTTCTTATAGTCAGACTTGTGCTGGGCATTATGGGATTCCGGGGGGGGGGGGAGACTTATTCATGCCTACAAGTTATTTCTGATCTAGGCCAGTGTCTGGCCATTTTCTGTTGCTATGACAAAATACCTGAGATCAAATGATTTATAAACGATGGAAATTTATTTGGCTTTAAATTCTACAGGCTGGGAAGTCCAAGAACATGCCATTGCTGTCTGCTCAGCCTTGGGTGAGGCCTTCTTGGGGCATTATAACATGGTGGAGGGCCTGTCATTGTGAGATAGCAAGAGTGCCACCTCGGGTCTCTCTTCCTCTTCTTTTAAAGTCACTAATGCCATGGGGGCCCCACCCTCAAGACCTCATCTAATCCTGATTACCTCCCAAAGGTGCCACCTCTAAATGTCATTAACATATTTGAGAATTACATTCAAGCCATAGCAGCCAGTGTTGCCCAACCTGTGCCCTCCCACCTCCTGACTATTAATAATAGCTTTGTTGAGGTGCAGTTCCCATGCCATACAATCCACCTGTTGAAAATGGACAGTTCAGTGGTTTCTGACATATTCATAAAGTTGTGCAACCATCACGGCTATGGATTTAAAAAACACTTTCATTCTCATCAGCCTAACAAGAAGCCCCACACTGTTCATGGTAACTCCCATTTCCCTCTCCCCCAGCCCCTGTCAGCCAACTACATATTTTCCATCTCCATGGATCTGCCCATTCTGGACATTTTTTTTTTTTTTTTTAGATGGTTTCATGCAATATGTGGCCTCTGTGTCCGGCTGCTTTCATGTAGCCTGTTGTTTTTTAGGTCCACCCATGTTGTACAATGTGTCAAGAGGCCTTTTCTGTGGCTGAGTAATCCTCCATTGTATCTCTATCAGTGGATGGGCAGTTAAGCTGTTTGTATCCTTGGTCTATTATGAATGATTCTGCTATGAATATGCACATCCAAATCTTTGTCCCCTCCTTTTGGGTACCCGGCATTGAACTCAAGGGCACGCTCAACCACTGAGCCACATCCCCAGGCCTATTTTGTGTTTTATTTTATTCGACAAGTTCTCCCTGAGTTGCTCAGTGTCTCACTTTTGCTGAGGCTGGCTTGTAATTCCGTGACCCTCCTGCCTCAGCCTCCCGAGCCTCTGGGATCATAGGCGTGCCCCTCCATGCCCAGCTGTCCACCCCTCTTATTAAAATCTACCTTTTTAGAGTTGAACATGTCGTGCCTCCCGCATGTTGTTTGAAGATTATGAAGTGAATTCCACTGTTGAAAGGTGACTTTGACTATGACTCTCCAGACTCTCCCTCTCTGCATCAGGGCACTGTGCTGTCCCCTGCCCCCACCCTACCTTGAGAAGCCCCTATCTAGACACACGCAGGGAAAGAACATGCCAGAACAAGGCAGTGCCAATAAATGACAAATGAGTGGGATGCGGGGTCATCATTTTAATATGTCGTGAGCTTTGAAAGGGAGCCGGCTCCAGGTCCTGTGCATAAGGAGTGCATTAGGCTGAGGGGGCGTGGAGGCTGGGCGCAGAGCTTACGCATGTGTCAGAAGAGGAGCCAGCCAGATGGCTCGGATATGTCCGTGTCAGTGCAGGGCTGGGGAAGCGCTCGGCCGGGCTGCGGGGAGGCTTATTGTAGCAACCGGCCCTTGGCAGACGGGGCCTCTCCCCTCCCACCTGAGCTCCTGGGGGAGGCCAGGGCGGAGGCCAGCTCCTGGGAGGTGCCAGTGGTTCCTCGAATTCAGCGATCAGCAGCATCTCTTTAAGGGCACACTGCTTAGTTCTAATCCGAAATGTCAGTTATTACCCAGTTCTGATTTAAGTATAGAAGCGCCTCAGTTATGATCTGGGGAATAAGACAGAAATAGCTAGTCGGTGCTGGTGAGTAATCTTCTAACAGCATTCACAGGGATCATCCTTGTCATAGCGTCACTGAGTGAATGCTCCGGAGCCGGCATTGAGGGTGGGGGTGGGCTGTGGAGTGGTGGAGCTGCTTGGGAAAATCCAGGGTTCAGGTTCCCCACAGTCTCTGCTCGGGGTCATCTGGAAGCACCTGCTGTTTTTAAGTCTCTAATGAGTGCTGTGGTTAGACCTTGTGGGACTCCTCTGGAGGCTCGGGTTAGAAGGAGCAACAGCTACCTACAGGTGGGAGGATGCGTTTGTGAGCACGGCAGGAAAGGGCTGCCAGAGCAGCTGGAATTCGAGCAGGGAGAGAAGTCTGGGGGCTGCGGGGATCGGGAAGGTTTCCTAGAGGAGATGAGATGTGAAGGTGTGAAGATGATAGTAGGGCTAGAACAGTTTGCTTTTCCCGGATTCTCAGCCTGCTTCTGTCTACCCAGGATGGAGGCTACTATTGCAAACCGCCTTGTACAATAAAATTAGAAAACATAAATAGAAAATCGAGGTCACAGAAAGAAAGAAATTGGCTAATGTAGTTGTTCTCCTTGAGCACCGGATTTGGTCCGTGCTCGAGGGCAGCAGGGACGAAATGAAAATCAGGTTAATTACACAGATTTCTTGGTCAGAAAGGGAAAAGTCTACCAGCTCCTCAGGGGAGGTAAAGTTCTTCCTGGCACATTTTTCTAAAATCATTTTCCCATGTGGGAGTTTACTTAAAGGACACAGGGGCACAATAACCACGAACCCATCAACAAAAGCCTTTATGAATGTGGGAGGTTGGACACCAAGGTGTGACACAATGAAGGTGATTTGGTCAGTGGCTAAGCTGGCAGGATCCAGTTGTGTGGCTTTTGGAGGCACTGATTTGTTGGAAAACGAACTCAGAAGTGTTTGCTGGAAGACAGAGGACATGTTCCTGATGGGGCAGGACACAGAGAGGGGGGACTGCCCTGGCCCTGTGAGATTATACCCGGGGAAAGGATGTGGATGGTCCCCTCCCGCTGAGTTTCCACTCTGCATCGTATAATTACCCTGACTGTGTATTGGATTTGGTACCGAGTGTCCTGGCTTCAAGGGGCCAAAAAGGAAACACACGTCTGATACCGGCATCCAGAGCTGGCCTTGCCTCTGTTGACAGCACCCTGTAGCACCCAATTCTTTGGTCTCTATTAACTGAGGCATTAAAGCACCTACTCTTGTCCCTGACAAATTCTCAAGCACTTTGAAAGCTAAAAAGGATAATTTTACTTAAAAAAAAAGAAAAGAAAAGAAAAGAAAAAATCAGGATGGATTACATACTAGCAGGCTGGCTTTGCAACTGCTCATGCTATCATAGCTGCCATTTGTTGACTTTGTCCTCTGTCCCAAGCACTTTTCCTCCATGGTAGTTATGTCATTCTCACAAGAACCTCCAGAAGTATGTCCTGTTATCATCTCAGTTTCATTGGGAGGCTGGGGCTGGTGGAGATTTAGATATACTCTCAAGCTCCCAGACTAATGGAGAATCTAGTTGCCCCCTCACTGTTAGGTCTGATGGACTTGGACTTGGCTTCCAGTCTACTCTCTGGCCATGATTCTCTTCTTCCCTCTCATGCCCCTCCGTGATGGCCTGGGTCTTCTGTTGCAAGCCTGTCCTATGCCTCCAGCCAGTCCCCAGCCTCTTGTATGAGATAAGCACTTCCCTGTCCGATTTCACACTGTTGTTTTCTGTCCTCAGGATCACATCATTTTGTACCCTTTCTGTGCTATTTGCATCCCATTGGTGCATTCCAAGAATCATAAAAGCAGAACCCAGGCCTCCCTGTTTTTAAAAAAGCCTATTTTACCCTGAGAACCCCCAAGAAATCCCAGGTGCTTCTTGTCTGGGAGATGCTGCCTAGCAAGGACTGGGGAGGGATCAAGCCCAGCCTGGGTTTCCACTGCATCCTCTCACCCCAATTCCCTTCCTTGGTGTGCTCTACTCAGCCACCCTCCAGGGCAGTAGCTGCCATATGCCACTGCTGTTTTATCATATCAAAACTATTTCTAAAGTATTTTAATGTTAACAATACATTAAAAATCTCACTCTCAATAATGAAGGAGGAGGAAGAGGATAGCATTTCGTCAAGCTGTCTTACTTCTGAAGGACTTGGAACTCCTGCTACCTTCATCCACTAGGATCAACATGGATTTATTTCTGTTGGAAATGATTGTGTCTGGGGATACTGCCAAATTGGTCCCACTATGTTGGGAAAGGTTGTGACCAACTGAATGATGTCCAGATTGATGCTGAAATCTCTGCCTCTGTTTTGGTCAATTTTTTATATATATCTTTTCTCCCAGCTGACCTTTGTCACTTGGGAATAGGATGCGATGAGCTGGGTGGTCTCAAACTCACATCCTTGAAGGAAATTCCCCTTTGGTATACTAGGGCTCTTTTTTATTCTTTGAAGCTTTTAAAGGATCATATTTTCAATGCAATCAACATGGCCCCGTATGACAGGCTCTATCTTGGGGGTAGCGTGGAAAGGCAAGGAAATGGTGGTTTAAAAGGTGGCCTGTGAGTGGCTCTCCCAGAGGCCAGGATATCTGAAGCTGCATGCATATCTTCATTTCTTTCACTGACATAATAGTTATCCTTTGCTGAGTCCTCATTTTATGCCAGGTACAGTGCCAAATGCATTAAGTGCATTTGCTTATTTAATCTACCCAGAAACCTAACACATAACTCTTGGCACACTTTACAGATAAGAAAGTGGCAGGACCAGAATGGGAACCCTCTGTGCTGTCAGAGGCTGTAATGCTCAGAGTGGTCAAAGTGCAAACTACAGGTGCTGGAAGAAAGCTCTGTCCCTTTGAGTGGTTCCTTCTCATTTGTCCACTGTAGATCTTAGGTGTGCCTGGGAGTGGTGTTTCCTCCTCAGAAGAGGAATCTTATCAGCAAACACCAGCAGCAGAGGCCCAAGCTTATGTTAAAGGGCAGGGGCTGAAATGACTTCATGACACTCCTCATCCTCACATCCAAACCCAGGCCTCAGGCTGGGTAGCCAAGAGCAGGAAATGGCGGCTTAGATCACTGTCCATTTCTCCCCCATGAAGTCCATTCCAAACAGCCTTACTGTCATTGATTTCCCCTATTCTTGAGAGTTTTGAGCACGGAGTCTGTAATATTCAACCCACAGGCTGATTCTTCACTCTCCCTGGGGTACCAGGGCCTCTCTGTCCTCTTGTCACTGCCCTCCTTCCAGGCTTTTTTTTTTTTTTTTTTTTTTTGTACCAGGGATTGAACTCAGGGACACTTGACCACTGGGCCACATCCCCAGCCCTTTTTTGAATTTTATTAGAGACAGGGTCTCACTGAGTTGCTAAGTGCCTCGCTATTGTTGAGGCTGGCTTTGAACTTGTGATCCTCCTGCCTCAGCCTCTCAAGTGCTGGGATTACAGATGTGCGCCACCGTGCCCGGCTCTTCCAGACTTAATGGGCCCTGGAGTCAGGAAGGAGTCAGGGCATCATTTAGTTTAATCTACTCATTTTATTGGGGGGTAGGGAGAGAAGGGAAGCTCTAAGGTCTCCTTCATGGAAGAGAGAAAGCTAGACATACCTTATTGAAATAATTCCGAGCCAAAATGACCAGATTGGGGAGCTTTGTTTCTGGTTTTGGTGGGATTCATGCAGCACACACAGGATTTCTCCACTTAGATCTGAAGTCCTTTCACTTGATCAGCACTGCGTCTCCCCGTTTTACTTGTGTTTCAGGCTGCTTCTGATTTTTAGTATCAAACTACAGAATCTCAAAACTAGAAGGACACGTTGATGTCCTCAAGTGTGGTCTCTTATAATTTGGATTATCACTTTAATCATTATCATCATTGTATAGAAAGGCTTATGGTCACCACTGTGGGGTTGAGGCCAGTACATCCAGTACAGATCTAGGTGAATGTTGGATGAGCCAAAGAGTCCTTCTATCTCAAGAAGAATTTTCTTTAGTTTGTCTTTCTCTCTCTCTCTCTCTCTCTCTCTCTCTCTCTCTGAGTGTCTTAAAGCAAAGCTGGTTTAGACAAATGTCAGTAGGTGAATGTGTTAGTCAGCTTTTGGTCAGTATAACAAAATGCCTGAGATAATTAACCTATAAAGAGAAAATATTTATTTTGGCTCATAGTTTTCAAGTCCATGATCAGTGGCTTTGAGCAAAGAATCACATCATGGTGGGAGCATATGGTGGAACAAAACTGCTTACCTTGTGGTCAGGAAGCAAAAAAGAGAGCAAGGAGGGGGCTAGGTACCCCTTTAAGGGCACACCCCCCCCAGTGGCCTAAAGACCGCTCAGTAGGCCCTACCTCTTAAGTTTTCACCATCTCCCAAGAGCACCAAGATGGGGACCATGCCTTTAACACACAGGCCTTTGGGGGACATTCAAGATCCAAACTATAGCAGTGAAAATATTGAACCCACTTAAGTTAACACAGATGTGATCCAAGATGGGTGGAATTCTAACCCATCTGAGAAAATTCAGACACATGTTTTACTAAAAGCCTGTAAATGAAGGCAGAAGATCTTAGTTCAAAGAAAGGAATTATTATGGTTGACAATAAAAGCCAAAAAAGGACCTTAATTAAGGATTAGCCAATTAAATAATTCCTTAATTAATTTGCTGACTGGTTTCTGTTGCAACCAGAGAGTTCAGTCTTTAGGCACGACCTACATGTACACATATGTGTGAGAGTTAATATCTGTAGCCCAGATGTGTGGAGGGTGACAGGCCTGGCCCCAAACACCAACAGGGACACCCAGACCTGAGGCTGAGTGAAAGGGGGAGGTGACAGCAGGTTTCAAGTCTCTAAGTTTCTCTGTGTTCATTTTCTGTATACTATAAGGTTGAGAAAATTTTGATCTGTTCATTGAATACACCCATCTAGAAGCAAAGTTGAATTATTTCTATGCCAGAGGCTAAAGGTAAGGGTTATTATCATCTTTGGAATGGAAAGAAATAGTCATCCATTGTGTTGCCAATGAATCAGGCTATATAGTTTTTTAAAATCCACATTGAAATTAACACATAAAAAGTAGTCTTTGGGATCTTGCTCTCCCGTCACAAAATGGTTTGTTTGACTGGTATGTCTTAGGGACCTTTGGCATCTCTCAAATCTCTCTTTACCATCAGGAAGAGACACGCTGAGAACCCAGACCCCACTGGAACCATGCCTTCTTCCCGTGGCCCTGGCCTGGGGCATCCCTAAATGCTAGACCCTCAAAACTCATCTGTGCATATGACCTTGTTTTCAAGAAATCATCAAGCTTGGATGGAGGAAATGCCTTTCCCTCCATATGTTCTTAAACTGTGCAAAACTTTAAGAGAAATTTAACATGTGCTTCTAATTAATTTTTACTTAATTCTTCAGTGTTTGCTTTTCATTTTTTTTTTCTTTTTAAAGAAGATTCCACATGGTGAGGAAACCTGGAACTTAGGCTTTCTGAAGAGGGTTCCTGTTTTTTTTGGGGGGGGGGTGGTGTGTATGGGTACCAGGGATTGAACTCAGGGGAAACTTGACCACCAAGCCACATCCCCAGCCCTATTTTGTATTTTATTTAAAGACAGAGTCTCGCTGAGTTGCTTAGCATCTCACTTTTGCTGAGGCTAGCTTTGAACTCGGGATCTTTCTGCCTTAGCCTCCTGAGCTGCTGGGATTACAGGCGTGCGCCACCATGCCTAGCTCTGAAGAGGGTTTCTTGATACACATGCAAAATAATGTGTTTATTGAAAGGTACAACTAATGGCCAAAGCTTGTGGAGCATGCAGGTCTGCAAGGCATGAACCCTGGATGGAGTTCTGAGGGGATGCTTCATTTGGACGCCCTGGTGCTTGAAAGTCATAGGGTCACCATTTCAAAGCCCCTCATTCTTAAATTTCATCCTCTGCCTGAGAGGTGGGGGTGTGGTGCAGCCATACTCTTTGCGGTTGTCTTCCCAAGGTCTTCATTTAGTTCCACATATTTCTCTCACTTCTTTCTTCCCCCTTTTCCCTTTCATTTGGGGAAAAGGGTTTAGGAAAAGAGGTTAAGTATCTTGGCCGAAATTCTAATGGTGCTAGAAATAGAATTCTAGATCATTGACCCTCACACCCTAGGCCCAAGAAGAGACCACCCAGCAGGATTGTGTTCTGCCCCCAGAGATGCTTCCCAGAACTGGCTCTCGGAGTTTGACTTCTGGAAACAGAGCATTAATGCATGGAAGGGGATTTCTCCTTCTTCCTGAATCCCACTCCCTTCATCCAGAAGGGCCCGTCCAAGTTTAGGGAAGGAAATGGCATTGGGTGGCTGTGGGTCGAGGAAAGAACTAATTCTGTAATTCCAGAAGTTTGTTCCAACCTGAGCCCCCTACCCCTACCTCTGCCTCCACTTTCAGGTAACAACTAGGAAAGTTAAAAGAAATCCTGGAGACAGGAGAGAGATTTCAGGAGTCTGGCAAACACAGCAGTTCCCTTGTGTTTGTTGGCAGGTACCCAAGTTTAATCTGTGTTTATGGGAATTTGCAGGGTTGAGCTGTGGTGGATGGAAATACAGGTCTGTAGGCTCCATCGTCAATTAAGTTTCCTGCTCATCCAAAAACTTGAGGCCAAGATAATCAACCAGGCGAAGGAAAAGAGGAGATTGCTTACTAATGCAAAGGACTTGGACCAATGTTTTATTACCTTTTTGATTCTGAGTGCTGTGCAGACCTGTGCTTGTGGATTCTGAAGGAAGACTTGAGTGAGAAACCAGTCTAGCACTTTCTTTCTCTCACTAGAGTAACAAAGTTCTGTGGTCTCTTAATAGTTGGTTCCATTCTTTTCTCTTTTGTTTTTCTTCAGTCCGCAGACCTTCTGGTTTTCCTTTGGTAAGACCAAGGACATTCCTAGAGGATCAATGGAACCAGAGGTAGAGAGAGAAGTGTGACAAGCAAATCACAGTAAGACCAAGGAAGAACCTAAGGTGTAGCTGCTTAACCCACACGAGTAAATCTCATGATGGAATGTTAGACTCTAGGATGGCCTATGGGATGGGGGTACTTTTTGGTTAGGGTGGATAGCATTTGGTGGTTTTCTTGAATTATACTCCACAGGTGTCACTTATATTCAAGTTCCTAGTGGTGGGACAAAAGAAAAAGTCTGACATCCTGTGAGAAAATTGGGGGAAGTGGCACTGCTGTGTCCTACTTTGGTCTTTGGATTTGCTTCCCATGCGAATGTGCTTTTTACTTTGAAGGGATCTGGGTAAATAGTTATTACAAAAGTTAGCTGGAGGCAACAGCTTTCTCAAATATTCTTTCTGAAAGGAGGGTGGAGATGAATGAGCCCAACCCTCTACCTGAGGACATTTCTGTTCTCTGTAACTGTTTTTAAAAAAGGAACAAGAAAGTAAAGAGTCTACACAGCAATGTCCCTCTTTAACCAACCTCTCCATGTGCAATTTCAAGTGCTTTCAGAATTTGGAAGAATGTTTATTTCAGAGTTATGTGTTGTCTCAGCAGGCTTATTTTGCTTATCCCAAAGTCTGGATATTCCTGCCTCTTCTCATTCCAAGGGCGTCTGTGTAGAGTGTGCATAATCAACCAGGTTCTCACTGCAGAGAGTTTAAATAGGAAGACTTGGGTTTGGCCTTTCTGATACTGAAGTCTATACATACAGAAGAATTTTATAATCTGAAACCTTCAAATGACGGGTTTTATTGTCCCCAAGTTTTATTAAGGATCAAAGGAACAGTCTTACAGAGACTGTATCTTTGTTCTCAGCAGAACTTCTGTGGACTTGTCCACTGTAGCATGGGTGACTGCTGGAAGGGTCCATGTGTTGGATTCCTTTATGGGATGGTTTTACTGGAGGAGGACTTAGGGCTCTATTTTTAGGAGTTGAAGGACCTCGTTTAGCCTCTGTGCCCCAGGTGTGTGTCTCCCAGATCATGATGAACTTCAAACAACGAGGGATAGGAAACTTGTGTGAAAATAGTAGATCCATGCAAAAAACACTCCCAACAACAAAACTTGGCCTGGTATCAAGCAGAGGAGTTAAAACTCCAAGTGAAAAGTCTCCAGAAGCTTTTTGGAGGAAACCGTTTCTTAGAAGGGGTGCCAGTGCCCTGGTGAGAAGCAAAAACACTGGCCAGGCCTGGTGGATGCTTACCCAAAGCCAGATGACCTAGATCGCAGAGAATGAACTCTGAGATGGCCCAGCTTTTCACACCTTTCTCAACCAGATGTTTTCTGATGGGTGGACATGAACTCGCAGGAAATTTCACAATTTTGGTAGTGGAAAGAAGTCAAAACAATTAAGAACCTCAAAAGGCTTGTTACATTGCTAAATGTACATTTTGGGAATGCTTTTCTTCCTTTGCCCTCCCCTGGCCTGACTCTAATTATCTACAGAAACATCTGATTAACTCCAAATGACATGGCCTGTGTATGAGTCCCATGGGGACGAGTTTTGGAAGGAACATTCCAGAACCATATCACATTTTATTAGTTGGGCTCCTTCTTCCATGGCACTATCCAACTTGGTTGGGAAACGAGAGGCATTTTAGCTTTTCCTTATCCCTTTTCTTCCACAAAAGCGTAAGGATCTGACAGTTGGCTAGAGGGCTAGAGGGTTGGATGGGGGTAGGAGGGACAGTCAGGGCTGAGGGTGTGATGTTAACTGGTTCTTTACCTTCTCACCTGTAGCTCCCTCCCTGAATAATGGGCCAAAGAGACAGGTATGAAAACAGATGCTGAGCAATTGTGGTCCTTGCCGCTCTGTTTACCCAAATCTTCCGTGTCCTTCACATACCAGATCAAGGAAAACCCATTTCCACCTCTAGTTACCTGTCCCTTCCCTTCAAAGCTACAGCGATCACATTATTTACCATGTAGTTTAACATAAGTTTTGTACATATTTAATATTGCTACTATTTCATATATCCCAGTGTTATATCTATACCTCGGCCATTGGAGGCCCAGAGCAGATCGGAGGTCTATGTGTCTCCATGAGGCAAGAGCAGGGCTTAGCCACAGATGCTTATCGATCGTCTGATCATCTCCTCAAAACCTGGTTTCATTGCTTGGCAGATCCTGAGCAATTTTGGCAGCCGAGCTGTGGGACAAGACTTAAGTTATTTGTTCCCATTTATTGGTGAACGGGGCAGTCAATCCAAATTTAAAATTCTCTAATCAGATTAGCTCAGTTTTAATCACCCGGAGCCTGGCAGGGTTTGCTCTGTGTGGGAGCTGGCAAGGCCTGACCGTTCCATTGACTTCCTTTGTGTACTCTTGATGAAGGTCTTTTCATCTCACCCACCTTGTGCTTTTAAAACTGAGTCAAGCTGCGTTTCAAGGAGCTTTTTCTCCCCTTCCTCTCCATGGGTACTTTGCGATCACTTTTTCCTTCTACCCCTGTTGTTAGGTCTGATGGCTTCACAGTCATGCTGCCTGCCCTTTGCCAGAGTTAGGAGGAGTATATTTGCACGTGTGTGTCCCTATGCTTAGGTATACATGTGTACACACACATACACATGTTTTTGCATGCATATTTAAGTGTTGTGTATGCACTCTCTCATGCACAATTGCTGGTGTATGGTCTGAGTGATGGCATAGTGTCTGACTAGGCAAGGTGAAAAAACTAACCATTATTCATCTATCTATCTATCTATCTATCTATCTATCTATCTATCTATCTATCTATCGATGCTGGAGATTGAACTCAGGGTGCTTTGCCACTGAGCTACATCCCTAGCCCTTTTTATTTTTTTATTTTGAGACGGGGTCTCACTAAGTTGCAGAGGCTGGCCTTGAACTTGTGATCCTCCTGTATCTCTGCCTCCTGAATCCCTGGGATTACAAGTCATGGCAAAACTAACCATTTCCATCCAGAGACTATAGTTTATTTCTCACTGCCATTAGGTTTGTTTAACCTGTGATACAGAAGTGAGTTATTTTCTCTTGTACAGGTGTGTTAGTCAACTTTTACTATAATGAAATGTTTGGAATAATTACCTTGTAAAAGGAAAGGTTTATTTTGGCTCAGAGTTTTGGGGCTTCCAGTCCATAAGTAGGCAGACCCGTTGCTTTTAGGCCTCCCTTGGGCCTTCTGCATGGCAATAGCAGGAGGGTTGGCAGAGAAACTGCTCACTCACTGGCAGGAAGTGAAACAGGAAGAAGAAAAAGTCAGGGTCCCACGGTACCCTTCAAAGTACCCCTTCAGTAACTCAAGGACCTCCCACTAGGCCCCACCCTCCAAAGGCTCCACCACCTCCCAATAGCACTACTCTGGGGACCAAGCCTTTGACACGTGGGCCTTTCGGGACATCCAACAGCAAACTACAGCAATAGGCTTCGGCCATTTTGCCTTTAGCATGAAGTTTTCTTTCTGTGCTCATGTGTTTTGCTATGCTTTGCTTCTTGAGATCCCACCCAGGGCCCAGGATCAAGCAGATGCAGGTTGCTGAGTGCTAATATTGTCTTCAAATGCTCAAATTCCAGCACCCTGGTAAAATGGTGGGAAGTGTGAGTAGGGGCCCTTCCGAGGACAGCTGGGCAGAAACATGTATCATTTGCAGTCTCCTGTGGCTCCTAGCCCTTGCCAGGGTGCAGTGGGCACATATTTACTCCATACCCACTCACTCACACCATTCCCGGATGCCCAGGTGATGCACACACTCATGACAAAGGATTCTCAACTCTGCAAAAAGTAGGATTGTAAAACTCTCTTTCCAGTATTCCCACAGGAAGCACTCTTCTGTCCCCTGTCCCCTGGCTTAGATGGTTCTTTTAGCAGTGGATGCTATTGGAGCACCCTGGGCCCTGACCCCCTCTCAGAGACCGCAATAGTGGTGGGCAATGTTCAGTTGCCCAGCCCCTCCACGGAGTTGCACCTCTTCCCTGGGTCAAACTCAGAGCAGTTAGGGACAATCTGGAGTTACTACACAGGTGCATGCATGGGGAAGGTGGAAGTCAGGCTTCCTCCATCTGAAACACAACACTGGCTGTGGCTTTTTTATTTTCGGGGCATGGCGTTACTCTTTTGTTATAAAAGTACAAACGTGGCCAGCTTTTCGTGTTCCTGAAGATCATAGTTTTGGAGCTGGGTTCTGAGACACATGGCGTCCCTTGTGCCATGTTACTGGGGCTTACAGAATGACGACTGACTGTTTTCACTGCGGCCTGAGGATTGCTCAGGCTTCGTACCTCCACGGGAGGACCAGGCAGCGCACAGCATGGTACTTGCCTCTGAAACCACAAAAACACCCTGTGATTTAGGCAAGCGGCAGCTATGGTTATCTTTCCTGCATAGGTGGATGATGAAACTGAGACAGCGAGCTGCCGGGATGCCAGCTCTCCCGCCGCACCCTCTCTCTTGACCTGCAGGTCACCAGCACCGGCCCCATCCGCAGTAGATTATTTCTTCCTTCCTAAAAGTCCAGGCTGCCTTTTGCCATGCAGAGACAATGAGATCTTTAACCACGGGTGAAAGAGACCAACCGAATCCAAACAAACAAGGGCTTTTTTTTTTTTTTTTTTTAAAAAAAAACACTTTTCTTAGGAAGTCATTAAGAAATTATTGAGCTGATTAATGTGGGTGGAAAATATTTAACTTCGGTCATTGTTTAGGCTGGCCAGTTTGATTGCATTAGGAATTGGCATTGAGAAAGTGCTATAGTGTTCTCTCCAGGTGTTCCCTCAGCTCCGGAGTGCTACAGTCAGGTGACCTCTAGGTTTAGGGATGACCAGGAGCCGCTGTAGTTGGGGGAAGGGGGTTCAAGGTGAATAAGCACGGGGGTGGGAAGGATGGTTGATTCAAACTTTCCCTCCCCAGCCAAGTGTCCTTGCGTTGTGGTGGCAAAGGTGGCGAGGACCCAGAGGATCTAGAAGCTGAAGGAAAACAAAAGAAAGAACTCCGGGTGAAGGCGCAGTGAGAAGGAGCCAGGGGATCTGCTTACAGGGCTCCCAGAGGCTTGTGGGAGGCACATCCTTTTTCTGGCAGAGGCGGCCAGTGGTCGGCTGGGAAGAGCCTCTCAGACAGCTAATGAGAGGTTCCTCCACCCGGGCGCTGCCATCTCTCTCCCCAGTGGGTGGGGACGGGGAACCTGTCGGCCACAGGTTGACCTCCCCCCCCCCCCCCCCCCCCCCCCCCCCCCCCTGCATGGGTGTCTGGGAGACACGGGCAGTGCCAGCACAGCACGTGCTCTGACGCCCAGGTTCTTCCTCCTTCCCAGCACTGCCCATTGTGACGTGGACTGAAACCTGGCCATCTCCCCTTCCTCCTCCTTTGTCTTGTCTTAGAACTTTTGTTCCTGTTTCTCACTTGCCTAAGACACAGGGAGGTGGAGCGACTCTGTGAAGAGATTGTGGGGGGGCGGGGAGCTACCCACCACCATGGCAAGCAGGATGTGCCCCTTCCTCTCCAGAGACCCCAGTTCTCTTCTGCCCCTGCTGGAAAGCTTTCTCCAGGGTTCTGCGTCTGGCACAGTCTGCGTGGGGGGTGTTCAATCATTGCGACAAGGGCCAAAATGTAGCCCTCAGCTCTCTGAAAGCACCTTTCACTGGTCAGGGAAAGGGGATGGAGGGAAAGGGCCAGCCTGCCTTATCATTTAACAACAAAGGAAACAGGCCCAGAAGAGAGACTGAGTGGCTTGTGCAAGCAGATTTAGCAGGTAGTTCGGGTAGCCCTTAGACTGAGCACCCGCCCTGCCTGTACCGGACTCGGTGTTTTTTCTTCATAAAGCCAGAAAGCAGAGGAAAAGGGAGGGAGTAAAAGTAGCTAACAAACAGGAGGAAACAGAGGGTGTTAGAAAGAGAAAAGGGAAGTGGTGGAATTGGGGAAGGATGTTCTATGTGCTGCAAAGGGTCCTGATGAGAAAACAATGCAGTAAATACATCTCCTAACAAATGGCAAATGCGGATTTTGTTCCCTGGTCCTGATTTTTCTCGATCACTTTCACTAGTTGATGGTCCTATGGGGTCTTCCTGACCCTGGGCTTTTACCCCAGTGAGCAAGACGACCATGCTTGTTAAGAGTTAAGTGACAGCTCGCAGTTGCTTCTCGAAACTGAGTGGAGCATCTCCCGTGCTCCCACCATGTAGGATGAGGTCATGGGTCCTGCAGAACCGGCAGGAGAAGGCTGTGGTGGGGGGGACTCCTGGGGAACAGGAGTGGGAGCTGCAGTGGACAGATGTCCCCCCAGTCCTGACACTGGAGCAATGTCAAGTAAGCAGCAGCTGCTTCACAGCCAGGCTAGTGTCCTGTACTATGTCACCCTGTTTACTTCCTCCTTATTGGGTGTTTAGGATTTGGCTCACTTGACTAGAGTGGTGGCAGCAGGTGGCCTGGGGTAGCATCTAGGCTTAAATTAGGAAGGGTTTGTGGGAGAGGTGTGCTGTCATTCCCTGGAAGGCAACTGGATGCTAGCTCAGAGTCTTTCCTCTGGCTCCTCTGCCCCTCCCCTTCAGGTATCCTTTTGCACTTGGCTACTTGGCTGCTGGGAGGGATTTCTGAGCAAGAGCCCCTCAGGGTGAGTCTTTAAAGGCCATGAGCCCCAGAAGACCTATCTTGGCTACTGGGACCTGTAGCCCTTCTACTCTGCTCTTGGATGGCTGGGCCAGCTGGAGGCCATGTCATTGTCCCCAGGGGAAGAACTGCCCAGGCTTCAGGAGGGAGGTGAAGACATTGACAAAGGCTACAACAGTTGCCACATATGTGCCTGGCCCTGTGCTAAACACTTTACAAACATCAGCTCACCTGGTCTTGACAATAGCTTCCTGACGGAGGGGCTGTCACCCTCCTTCTGCAGATAGAAGGCGCAGATGGCACCAAGAGGCAGGCGTGGGATTCCAACCCATTCTTTCTTGCTCCAAAGACCTCGTGCCAAGGATCAGGCTACATACTGCCTCCCCACCCACTGCCCCTGGGCCTCTCCTTTCTCATCTGTAAGATTAGGACTTAAATGAGCTGAATGCTTGGGTCCCTCTTGGCACTGCCATGCTAGAATTCTAGAGAGGGGGTGTCCCCAGGTGGCAAGAAGCCTTGGCCTTTGAAGTGATGGTGCTTCAGAAATGCTGGAGAGGAGGAGACGCCAATTGCTGAGCCCCTGTGTGGCCCACAGCAGCCTTGAGCTAATTCTCAAGTCATTTCTCCTCTGGTCCCCGGTGCTGGGCACACCTGGGGCAAGCCCAGAGAGCCTCCAGTTCTCAGGAGAAGGTGCACTGGAGCAGATGCCTCAGGCTCCACCCCTGCTGACTGGACTTCTCTTAGCACACGTCCCTGCCAGCGACGCTCACTAGTCAGAGCTGTCTGCTACTGTCACCCTGCAGCTGTTCCTGGCTGCCACATCAGTTAGAAATAGAAATCCCCTCTGGCCCCAGAGCGTGCCCTCCTGCTCTGCTGCTGCTCATCTGGGGAACCTGTCTGCTCTGCCTTAGTGGGCAGGCCCCCCTCAGAGGGGCAGGAGGCTGGACAAAGCAGGGATTTGGCATCTGGGAGTCCCAGGGCCGTCCTTGGCTGGGATGCATTAGGCTGACTGTCCCTTCCTTGGCCAAGGTCTGCGCTAGGTTCCCAGGCTACAGGATCTCACAGAAGGTGATGTGATGCTTCCAGTGTGGAGGAGCCCCCTAAATACATGCCAGGGGAGTTGTGGGCACAGGATAGGGCAGAATCCTGGAACATGCCACAACATGAGGGATTGCGTGCCCACCTTTTCTCTAAATTCCCTTCCCTTCCCATCTCTCCTGTCTCACCCCATGTGGCTTTCTGCCTTGAGGAGAGTTGAATGTTAGGTAGGAGTCAGGTGTGGCCTTTCTTGTGACCCTACAGAGCAGGCAGTATTAGGAGTGGCATTTGGCCACAGGTGATGTTGTGAAGCTACAGGACCAGGGAGACATAGGCCTTGGCTTCTGGAACCATCTGGCCTCCAACCGTGTCTCCTAATAGAGGAATCCAGCCGGGACACCTGGTCACCCTGATTCTGACTCCTTCCTGGAGGGGCCTGCCCAGGGTGCTGGCCCCGGGGCCAACGTACCCCTTCCCCTGTGCCTCTGAGCCTTGGCCCTGCTCCTCCTGTTCCTGAAGCTGCCTCCAAGTCCAGGGTATCAAGCTGACCTGAGGAAGCACAATGACATGGTCCCAGCAGGGTGTGGTCAAGGAAGTTGTTTTTACTAATGGTAAACAGGATAGTAAAACAACAATAGCAAGGCAGGCACTTCTTCCCAGTTGACTGCAAGTCGGTTTCTCTGCATTCTGGATGGTCCACAGCTTTCTCCTCTTTAATGTGGACTGATTCCCAAGGGGGTCAGCATTGAGGAAGGAATGAAGGGCTTTTGAGACTGTGTCAGTCATTTTGGCTGGAACCTTACCCACATGTGATTGCCCTCCAAAGCTTATTGTTCGCGTTTGTAGACCCTGTTTTGCTCACGAGGAGAGAGGGCACATGGGCTTTAAGTAGGCTGCTCACGGTCGCGTGGTTGGGATGTATGCTAGCCAGGCTCCTGGCACATCTGTCTTGCTACAGGGGTCACTGCCTTCCTGCTTTGACATGTGCTTTGTGTGTGAGAGTGTGTTCTCTCTCCCCCTCCCCCCCCTCTGTGTGCACGTGCTCACGTGCAGGTGTGTGGGGCAGATGTGTGGACAGGTGAACTTCACGCAGTCTACCCAGCTCCAGGCTTCATGCCATGCTGATGGCATCTGAGGTTTATGAAATTCCCCCACCAGCAAGAGTTCATTCCTACTGCCCTGGATTTCTAGGGATCTCTTAAATGGAAGTAGCCCCAAATATTTCCATATAATTATTGATTTCCACCTATGTTCATACCACCATGAAAGATGAAAAGGAGGTGCTTAAACTGCTATACTTCTGGAAACTGAGGACCAAAGAAGGAAAAGAAATCCAGAATCTGACCCCTTTTCTCCATTTCTACTACCCCAGTCAATGCTCTGCCATCTGCTGCTAGGATCATTGCAATAGCCTCCTGATTGTTCTCGCTACTTCTTCCCTTGACCTCTCCCTGCTGCCCCAGAAAACATGGTCTTAGGTTATATTATCCTTCTGTTCAGGATCCCAGGGTGGGTTCTCACTGTGGAGGAAAACCCACTTATAACAGCCTGTAAGGCTCTGCCTGCTCTGTGCTCCCCTCCCCCACTGCTTTTGTATTTTTCTCTTCAGACCATTCCTTTGGCTTCACGTTGTTCCTGAGACATACCAGGCCTTCTCCAGTCTTTGCACTGGCTGTACCCTCTGCCTGGATCCCTTCTGATCTGACCCCTCCCTTCAAGTCTCTGCTCCAATATCCCTACAGTGAGGCATGCCCTGAATACCCTACTGAAAACTGCAGTGCCCTTCTGTCATCCAGATCCTCCTTCCCTTGGGCTGTTTATTCTTTATTCCTGAGTACTTATCACATTCTAAAATATCATGCAATTTGCATATTTACTGGTAGCATGTAAGTTTTATAAGGACAGGGATTTTCCCCTCTCTTGCTCACCAGCGTATCCCAAGTACCTAGAACATTACCTGACCCATAGTAGGTATTTCTAATGATTTTTAATGAATGAATGAAATCACATATCAGTTCCATGAGGGAGTCATTTTTCAAGCCCTGAGATTTTACTCCCGACATAAAAAAAATTTCCCAAAGTATCTGGAGTGGCAACTGAATTATGGGTTTTGAATTATCCTGTGGCAGAGGCGATACCCCTCTGGAAAACCCTCGGTGCAAAGGTACTGATCGAGATAGCCCAGTTGCTATGGTGATGCCCTGTTCAACAGGAAGTTATGTGCCAGCCACAGAACTATTCAGTTCTTCTTCTTTTTTTTTTTTTTTTTTGGTACTGGGGATTGAACTTGGGGGCACTTGACCACTGGGCCACATCCCCAGCCCTTTTTGTATTGTATTAGAGACAGGGTCTCACTGAGTTGCTAAGTGCTTCACCATTGCTAAGGCTGGCTTTGAACTTGGATCCTCCTGCCTCAGCCTCCCAAGGACTGGGATTACAGGTGTGCACTACCCTGCCCGGCTGCTATTCAGTTCTTAACCTTGAGTTTCAGAGGCCAGCTGCTCTGGGTTAGAAAGTTATGGGTGCAAGCTGATAATCATAATCAAGGCTGTTCAAACTCATGACCTTGGCTGTCCTTGCTTTATAGCAACTTTCCCACAATAATCCTTTCTGTGATAAAACGTATATAATAAATGTGCTCAGCTCTCTGTGGTCATTGCACTCCATCAGAATGCGGTGCCCAACAGGTCCCAGCTTCTTTTCTCATTGTGTGTCTGGTTCCCCATTGCCCCTCGTCCAGTTTCCTGAATGCAGATTGCATGTGTTTAATGTTAGAAGAAAATAGTTCTATTCTCCAAGTTAAATCAAAAGGTAGCAATGGATGGAGAAGGCAGAAGGGCACTGTCATGTACTGTGTATGCAGTTTGTACCAGGCACTGCATGTATGTTATCTCACCTGGTCCACACATCTTTCCTAGGAGAAGAGGGAGACTCAAAGAAGACAGAGTGCCCATCGCCCTAGCCACTCAGGGATAGAACTGCTTTTAATCCCAAGTCAGTCTGGCCTCAAAGCCTGCTTACCTCACCTCCCTGGGGGAAAATAGCATGGCTAATCCAGCTCTTGGCCCCTCAGTATCCTGCCAGCTGTGTAGAGTCCAAGACTTGATGCTCAACCCAAGTCTTCTGGGTCCTGCTCCTTTCCCCCAGTATTATGTGGGCTTCTCCCTTTTCTAGTTCTCCTTTTCCTCTGAGGTTTTGGGTCGCTGGCACTCATTAGTCACATAGTGGCCTTTGCTCAAACTCCTGCTAAAGCAAACCAGGAAGTTGCAGAAAAGCAACTGCAGGGTTTGACAAGTCACCAAGGGGCATGTCAGCTGCTCAAGTCCAGAGCCTACCCTCCACTCTGTCCCTCCCCTCTCCAGATGAATTTAGATTGGGTCTATGAAGTGAGGCTGCAGGGGAGTGTGGTCAATGTCGGCCTGCTGTTCTTGTCCTCTATGGGCTCCTCCCTGGATGAGCACACACCCATGCATTTTAGAAAGACTCAGTCTCTAGCCTGTTGGTGACCCATGAAGGGTGAATTCATTCCTTTGACACAAGGAGTCCTTGTTCTCCTCATGGTGATTAAATATACCATGCAAAATTACTAACATGGTCATGTGCCGCATAATGATGCTTTGATCAAAGACAGACCCCATTCATGACAGCAGTCCCATAAGATTATATTACAAAGTGACATCATAGCTGACTTAGTTTGTGTAAGCACACTCTATGATGTTTGCACAATGATGAAATCACCTAACTACACATTTGTCAGAATATATCGCCATCGTTAAGTGGCAACACATGACCACATTACAAATGCATGAAATCAGGGACAGCTATGATCTATGGGCTGTGTGCTGTGTGTGGTTCCTCAGTTGGTAGTTTGGAAGTAAAAAATTACTATATGAATGTAGCGTTCTTAAGAATTAAAAGAGAAAAGTGAGAACAATAAGGTGAGCCAAAGACCAGTCCATGTAGTGCGAGGGACACACACCTGGACTTCAGATTGGGCCAAGCGAGCTGGGCCTAGGGTTGTAGTGGCTCACACTTTGGAAGTAGATGTCCATTTTCCCCAGTGGGACAGGAAACCCTCCTGTAGGCTACTAGGAGAGCAAAGCTCAGGGACATCAAGCACTCCTTCTAGGACATTGGGTCCCAAAGAAGTGCAGCCTTTGGAAGTTACCATGGAGACAGACAGGCTTCCCTGGTGCTTCATAGGATCATTCAAGGGCATTTCTTATCCTTATCTCAAGCTCTTTACCTTCCTCAGCCTCCAGTTCCTCCTGGGCTCAGGAGAAGGTTGGGTTGAAGCACTAAGAGTGGAGGCACGTGGAGGGATTCGGAGCCGCTGGCAGTGCCGGACTGGCTCTCCTTGGATTTATTTACCACTGGCTTTGTGGATTTATCATTCAGCCTGCCAGGATAGTTAATTAGGCTGTGAATTCCATGCATAACACGGGCCTGAATAGTGAAGCTTCTGAGAAGAGACAATCAGAGGGAGCCCTGCTTAAGCTCTCCTTACTTCCTGAGCCACTCCTTCGGCATTTTTGGTGGGGTCAGGGATCAGACATCACTCTCTGAGTCCCCTCTGAGTTTCAGCCTGGTGCTCAGCTTGTGCTCCCTGACCCACCCGAGAGGTACTGAATCCGCTGTTTCCCACCAAGGAGAACAAATAACCAGAAACGTGCAGATTAAAGAAGGAAGGATGGCTTCCTCAGGGTGTCCTCATTAAGGACCCAGAGCAGACTCTCACTCACAGAGTCCCGCAGGCTTTTCCTCAAAGGACTTTGATCTTGAACTTAGTATTTTTTCTGTAGGTGGTCTGCTTGCAGACTTACTTTGCTTTTAATCAAGACCTGCCTGTGAAAAAATATTAATTCGGATGATCTAATCAAAGCCACACGTGAGGTTTGAATGATACTGTTCTGCCTCCTGCTCCTCTGTCCCCTCCCCATGTTACACAGATTCTGTTTAAAGAAGCCCTTAGAGAAAACTGCTGGAAGAGGCCTGCCCTGGTTTTTTGTCATAGATGGTTCTGGATCTTTTCTGGATATTTGCTGGAATTCTCCAAGCAGACTCCTCCAAAGAGCCCAGAATACCAACCTCCCTTCCAGTCTATCTGTCTTGCCTAGAAAAAGACCCCAGCCTTGACATGAAAATTCTCCTTATATTAAATAGAACCCAGGAACCTTTAGGAGCAGGGTGGCCTAATGAGAGGAATGCAGGGTCTCTGGACTGGCAAGGGTGCCAAGGACCCCTAGGGCTGCATTCTCTCTCTCTCTCTCTCTCTCTCTCTCTCTCTCTCTCTCTCTTTCTCTCTCTCTCTCTCAATCATAGTGCAGGGCACAGGTTCCATCATTTGGCACACTTTTCTGTGAGTATATTCCACTTCAAAGTGAAGAAGAGAAAATAATTAAGAGAATAATAAACACAAATTCAGAGCAGTGCTCACTTGGGGGCAGGGAGGAAGGTATCATTAGGGAGCGTACTGAACTTTCAATGACACAATTGAGATTTTAGGTTGGGTGATCTATCTCCTTTGAATTATTCGTCTTATGATTCATAACTCAAATAATACCAGTATTCTTTTGTCTGTATCTAATGTTCAATGCTAAGCTGTATGAGGATATAGAATAAAAATCCCATGGGATCTATGGCCGTGTGGCTCTTGGATGAATATGAAAGCTCCCAGATCCTCAGTTTGCTCATATGCACAATGGGGATTATAATCTACAATGAATAAATCAGTGACAGTAGGGACATGTAGTAGAGGGTATTGCCAGAGCATAAAATACTGCGACTTAACCTAGTTGAAAGTGGAGGGGGTGTCAGGGAAGACCTCCCTGAGAAGACAAAATTTGAGGAGGGTGCTGACAGAAGCTAGTTTTAAGTTGGCAGGATCCTACTGGATTCCTCTCCCCTTATCCTCACATACAGCTAGGTCCTGTGGGAAAATGTGACAGATATACTCTAGAGAAGCATGGACTTTCAGAGCTGCAGTGGACCTCAGAGAACACTGTATCCCTTCCCTCCTCCCCAATGTTGCCAGTGAAGAAAACGAAGCCCAAGAGGCAATGTGGCTTCCCAGACCCCCGAGCAGCAGAACTGGGATGGGCACATGGGGCCACACATGTGCCTGCTACACGCCAGGCATGCCTCTAGTGTCCTACATGCTTGATGTCCAATCTTCACAAGTAGTTTCTTTGTTGACAGGTAGGTAAACTGGGGGTCAGAGGGGTCAGACGGCTCAGTCTAGCATCCTGACTGCAGAGACTCACACTACTGTTCGGGGTGTCACCTTCCTCCCTCCAGAACCTCAGTTTGCAGTATTTCTACTGACCCGGGACATTTCACATTTCCCCTCCTTTCGCAGAGCTATGCTATGGTCTTTTTGGAGAGAAAAGATAGTAGCAAAAATTTAACACAGGTACCAACCATGAGTGCCTGAAATGGGATGGAATATAAGCCCTATGGACTTAAGGTGGGTGAGCAGGGCTTTTGTTTTTTGGTACCGGGGATTGAACTTGGGGTGCTTAACCATCGAGCAACATCCCAGCCCTTTTTTTTGTATTTTGTTTAGAGACAGGGTCTTGCTGAGTTGCTTAGGGCCTTGATAAATTGCTGAGGCTGGCTTTGAACTTGTGATCCTCCTGCCTCAGCCTCCTGAGCCGCTGGGATTACAGGTATGTACCATTGCATGTGGCTTTTTTTTTTTTTTTTTTTCTTTTCAAGACAGGAGTACAGCATGGTCGATGCCACAGAGAAAATGGAGGGTGGGCCTTAGGAGTGGCAAGCGAGTTTAGCTCTTGGGCTTTGTGTTCCTTACTGGGGACACAGGAAGAGCAGGAGGGTGGCAGGAATGAGTTAGTTGTACATTGTTCTCTGATATCCCTGGCTGGCAGGTGCAGTTTAGACTAGTCACGCAGAAAAGTTCAGACTTGGTGCCCAGGCAGTAGGGAGCCAGAGAGGGGTTTTGAGCAGGGGGCCACGAAGCGGACAGTATTATTTTAAGAAGGGAACCTGAGAATCTTTATCTTCCGGCCATGCTTCTCTGGAGACTGACCTCCCAGGAGGGTGTGCCTGGCCTCAGGTTCTGGAGTTTGCGCTGGAGACGTCCCTGCCAGGGGGACTCCCATTTCCATTGGTTATGGGAATGTTGCTTTCCAGATGGGGAGGGTTGAGTCATGGTTTGGACGTCTAGGAAGTTTTCACTGGGGGCTGGTGTTCCCTTTTTGAGAGGGGTCCCCACTTCCACTCAACATTCCCTCCACCCACCAAGACTTTTTCTTCCCAACATTCCTACCTAGGCCCTACAGAGGTATTCTCAATGGGATCTCACCACTGGTACTAGGGGATGTTCTTCTAAGTTGGGTGCATTTTCTCAGGTTAACCTCTACTCCACCATGATGGGGAAATTATTACAGAAATTTCCTCTTTTATATCATCTTAGAAAGATGTTTATTTTCCCCTACAGACGGCCCTCCCCTCTATTTGCATAAAGGCAAGAAAACAATACTGCCACCTAGTGGAAATTCAAAGTGTGACCTTCAGAGCTCCTCCTACTGACCCCAGTATATTATTTTCTGTAATTAATATTTAAATGAATGGGCAGTCCTGGGCACAGTGTTCTTCCAAGTGGATTTTCAGGTCCCCTTCTTGTTCTCTTAAAACTTACAGTTGCAAGTCTCAGAAGGCCTATTTTGTGTACACCAGACGGGAACAGCTACGGGAAATAGGAACTGGAAATTTATCTACTTTTCCTTGACTATGCCACACGCCAATCCAGAGAGGTGGGGATCTGAATACCCACTTTAGAAAAAGGGAAAACAAGGCCCAGAAAGATTAGTTTAGTAACTTTGGACTTTATTGAGCAACCAACATGTCCAACCCTGCATGAGGCTGCCTGGGTACTGTGGAGGTCATTCAGACACCATGGTAGAGCATGGTCAGGTTCCAGCCAACTTGCACCAGAGGGAAGGCCTTCGTGTACTGAGATAGTTCAGGAAGTTAGCCTGGAGGGGAGGGGTGGGTCTGCAAGATTGTACCAGTGAAGGAGAAGGGTTGGGGGGGGGGTGCTGGCTTAGAGGAGCCCCAGCAAGTCACGTCTGTGTACCAGGACAGCCCTTGAGAGCCAAGTGTGTGTATGTGTGTGTGGTGGTGGTGGGGAGCTCCAGGGAGTCACCATGTCTACTCCCACGGTCCATTTATAACTTGAGAACAAGATGTGCCTGGTGAATGAAATTTAAACCATGCATAAGTGTATAATGTCATAAAAGAAAAGAAAAATTCTCCCTTTAGCTCCATCCTTCCCCAGAAAACTGGACTAATAGTTTTAAGTTTGGTATATAGGTGATAGGTGATCCCTGGCTTATAATTTTTCAACTTTATGATGGTGCAGTAGTGATATATATTTGGTAGAAACTGAAGTTTGAATTTTGAATTTGCATCTGGCAAATTCTCAGGCTAGCAAAAAGCAATACAATTCCACTTCTCAGTTTATACCCAAAGGACTTAAAATCAGCATATTACATTGTTGCAGTCACATCAATATTTGCAGTAGCTCAATTCACAATAGCTAAACTATGGAACCAACCTAGGTGCCCTTCAACAGATGAATGGATGAAAAATGTTTTATACACACACACACACACACACACACACACACACACACACACATATGAATATTACTCAGACTTAAAGAAGAATGAAATTATGGCATTTTCTGGTAAATGGATGGAGCTGGAAAATATCATGCTAAGTGAAATAAGCCAATCCCAAAGAACCAAAGGCCAAATATTTTCTCTGATATGCAGATGCTAATTCACAATGGGCATGGCTAGGGAAGAATATAGTTACTTTAGATTAGGTAGAGAGGAGTGAAGGGAGGGGAGGAAGTATGGGGATAGGAAGGCTGGTAGAATGAATCAGACATTATTACCCTATATACATATATAACCATACGACTGGTGTGATTCTACGTCATGTAGAACCAGAAGAATGAGAAATTATACTCCATTAAATGTGATGTAAACAAAAAAAAAAAAAAAAAAAGAAAGAAAGAAAAAAAAAGAAAAAAGGCAGTACAATTTTCTAATCTTTTCCTGAGGTGCTGGGCAGTGGCAGTGACCACAGCTTCCAGGCAGCCACCTGATCATGAAGGGAAATAACTAACACTCTATAGTGTGCGGGGTGGCCAAGCTGTCATGTTTGGTAGGTTAGGCATATTAAATGCATTTTTTTTTACTTATAGTATTTTTCAACTTTTGGTTCTACATTCCAATAACTTCTTTATTGGAATGTAGCCCCATCATAAATAAAGGAACTTCTATAAATGCTTCCAGAAGATTCCTTATGCCTATAAAGCTATATAGATATATATGCCCATCCACATGTATATGAATAATACATGTATAATATAAATTAATGCAGGCATATTTAATGTGATTTATTTTGAATAGAATTATATCTTAACTACTGTTTTGTAATGTCTTGGTCGTGAAAATTCAAAATTGTCATCTTTAAACTTAAATTTTTACTATGGAAAATTTTAGACATACACAAAAAGAGAGTATTATAATAAATCCACCCCTGCCAGGTTTAATGTTTATCAATTCATGGCCAACCATGGTTTCATCTCTATCCCTCTCCATCAGTTCCCTCAGATTGGATTTTTTTTTTTTTTTTTTTTTTTTTTTTTTTGGTATCAGGGAAACCCAGGGGCACTTTACTACTGAGCCACATCCCCAGACCTTTTTATTTATTGTTTCGAGAGTCTCACTAAATTGCTTAGGGCCTCACTAAGTTGTGTAGTGCCTCACTAAATTCCTGAGACTGGCTTTGAACTTGCAATCCTCCTGAGCTGCTGGGATTAAAAGCATGTGCCACTGTGCTCGGCCAGATCTGATTATTTTAAATAAAACTCACACAATGATGTCACACATTGCATCTAAAAATATATCTGCATCAATCTGAAAAGATAGGGGCACTTTAAAAAAATTCATATAGTCTCAATGCCATTATCACATTTTATAAAGCATGACTTCCTTTAGATCATCAAATATCCAATCAGTGTTCAGATTTTCCTAATGATCTTAAAAATTTCAACACCTGATGTATTTGGAAATTCAAGTAAAGTCTATGTATAACATTTGGTTGATGGTTTTAAAATTTCATTTCATTCATAGTTTTCTATTTCTTTTCCTGTTTTTCATTTTTGCCATTTTTTTTTTTTTTTAGTTGAAGACATGTAATTTTTCCTACAAAGTTTCCCACATTTTGGATTTAGTTGTTTGCATTCTCAAGGTGTCTTTTAACCTGTTTCTCTATTGCTATATTTCTGTAAACTAGTAGTTAGTTCTAGGGCTTGAGCAGAATCAGATCTGATGTCTTGGCAAAAAACCTGAAGCTTCCTGGGCAGGGGAATGACCCAGAGCATGAGTGGCGGGTGGGCTCCAGGAAAGAAGGGGACAGCTCAGAGACCTCTCAAGCAATGCCTTTAATTTGCTCTTCCTAGGTGCCGGAGCTCCCCAAAACTCCATAGGGTAGATTTCGAGGACACTCAGTTGCTGCGGGGTGGGGTGTCACATCTCATCAGAGTCTTTCCTTGGGACCCCTAGGGTCATCTGATCCCATCATCTGGTCTGCTGGAGCTGACTGGCAGCTCTTCTTCCTGACGAGTGGCATATGGCTTTCTCTTGCTGTGGTCCCACATTTACTTTCTTCCCTTCTTCTCAGGAGTGATATGTCTCCAATTTTACAAAGGAACCATAACAATACTTTTCTTCCCACTTTTCAGCCTGTTCATCCAGTCGACACTGCTGAGCCACTGAGGACAGCTTAACTGTCTCCACTCAGGCAGGAAAATTCTGGACCATGGTTTCAGAAACTGCCATTGCTCCTGAAACACCATATATGTCATAGGTCAAACTCCTGAAGAAGAATCACTTAATTTAGAAATCTAGCAACTCTCCCTGAGTCCTACATCCCACTCTGTCCCTGGGAGTCTTTTTTGGGGGGGTGGGTACTGGGGATTGAACTGAGGGGTACTTGACCACTGAGCTACATCCCCAACTCTATTTTGTATTTTATTTACAGACAGGGTTTCACTGAGTTGCTTAGTGCCTCCCATTTGCTGAGGCTGGCTTTGAACTTGTGATCTTCCTGTCTCAGCCTCCTGAGCTGCTGGGATTACAGGCATGCCCCTCCACGCCCAGCTCCCTGAGAGTCTTTAGCCACATTTTTCTTAAGTAACTGTACCCAGTTTTTCCATGCCTCCCTTGCCCTCCCCCACCCTGGGAATAAATTGCACTTCTTCACAACAACCTGTTTGCTATTTTCTATTCACCAAAGACTGAGACCCAGGGTTGCTCACCATTAGCAGCTAACACAGCAGCTCCACAGTGACATGATATCAAAGTGACTAGATTTGATTATTTGGTTGCTCTCTTGGCTCGGTGAAATGTATGCTTTTCTTCAAGCTTTGAGAAATATTAAAAATGGTTCCCCAACATCACTTTTGTGAGCTCTGAGAAGTCTGGGGCAGCATGGGTGGGATTACTTAGTTATCAGAATCGTGAATCTCATTGCTGGAGGGGACACAGATGATGACCTGGTCTCCTGTTCTCATCCACCCCCTCCCCACTGTTCTCATCCACCTCCTCCCTAGTCCCTTCAGTTAAAATACACACACACACACACACACACACACACACACACACACACACACATTAATATATAACATATATATTAACTCTAGGTAGTTGACATTCTTTCTCAGAATCAGTAGGTAATAAATGGAAATGAGGTTTGAGCCTAATCTTTGGTTATGTCTGTTTTATCAGAATTCTTGTACGTCATGTGATGTACCCACAGAGATAAATCCAGTGATAAGGGGCAGCCTTCAAGTAGTCAGTCTGTGGAGTGGGAGACGTATCTCCTTGAATCTGCCTCCTGGACTCTCTTGAGCTGGCTTAGGGGAGGGATACTTTCTAGACTAAGCCACCAAAGCTTCACCAAGCCTCCTCTTGCTGTCTCTTGTCCACACCCTTCTTTGGCCCAGTAAGAACCCACAGGCGTAGCTACCCACTTCCTGGGGATGTATGCTGACTTCCCAGACTGTACTGAGGTTCTTTCCTGGAGGTGGTGTGGTGTGATGACACAAACCCCACACAGAGTTAGGTCCAAATCCCGAGTTCCAATTTGACCTCAATGTGTTGTTTGGGCAGGTCACTGAGATTAGGACCCTCAGTTTCTGTATCTTGAAGATGGGCTCACAGTCCCCAAATCAGGACTAGCATGACAATTACAGACTGTCCATCTCCAGTTTGGGGTGTACCCTGCGTGTTTACTAAATGGTGACCCTTAGGACTGGAAAGACAGAGTCGAATCCAGCCTCCAGGGAGCAGGGTGTGAGCAAGATTTAAGATAGAAAGCCAGTGTTTTTCAGGATAATGTGTGCTTTTGTTTGACCCTTAGATTGGGGAGAGATAGTTGTGTTTTTTTATGAAGTGTCTACTTTTCTTTCTCACAGGCTATAAACTGAGTTGAGATAATGAACTCTCTGTGATATAATCTCTGGAGTGTGTTTTTGGTGGATTGATTACACACACACACACACACCCCACACCACACCACACACAAATACACACACACACACACACACACACACACACCCCCACGGCAAAGGGGAACAAGCTCAGCAAACCTCTCCCCACAAGTTGGCATATGGCATCTGCCAGGTCGTTAGCCACAGTTTCCTCCTGTCTGAATCCAGAGAGCAAACTGGGTTAGGAACAGTTCATGAGAAACATCCCCTCTGACGACCTCCTCAGGTACTTCCTCTTTATTATTTCATTACTTTTTGTCTCGGCAAATTTTGCTCTTACAATTT